>JASBNA010000037.1:0-458247 GCA_038087015.1 Cerrena zonata
TTGAGAGCAAGGGATTTACGATATATGCGTCTCGGACGCACACTGGCTGTAGGGTAACATATTGATTTTGATATCATGAATATTTGATGCGTGTGGTCCAAATGCGCGGTGCACGGACAGATTATTAGCCTTAAGAGTTAAGTGATGCTCCCATATGCGTCCCGGACGCACATTGGGGCGCGGGGTGGTCATGATTTAGCCGAATTGAGGTGAGCGTGGCGTGCGTCCTGGACGCACACTGGCGCCACGCAACCATAATTCAGCCGCCTGTTGCAGATTGTATGTGAGTGTGCGTCCAAGACGCACACAGGTGCCGCGCACACGTAACTAACATGACAAAGACATATTTTTTTGAATGTTTTCACATGTTAATTACATGCGCTCGACAGTCGCACAGTGTAATCCCCGCTGTGGCAATCTAATTCAACCGTGTTGATGATTAAGTGTGAGTGTGCGTCATGAGAGTGATTATCGTCATCCTAGACGGCAGAAGAAAATCATGATTAACCTTGGATAATATGACGATGTCCAGCTGTAGCTATGCAGCATGCATGCACATTGCAGACCCACAAATGATTCTCTCTGTGAGGTGGATATGGAGGACTACGCTTGCCCCTCTCGTCTAAATAGCACGGTGCATATCATATCATTTTCATACATCATAAGAAAAACATATTACATAGGGGGGCATATAAATCAAAAGAGTCAATGTTAGACGTCTCTAATGGGCAGCACTCAGCGCTTCCTTCCTAGTCTCTTCCTGTGTGAGTCCGGAGCCAGCTTCAACATCGTGGGTCCTTTGGCTTTCTCTTGACTGAGAATGGCAGTAAGCGCGTCTCTCCTCTTGTCCCTCGGTCGAGAACGACCGCGTTCATCTTCATCACTGGACAATGTGTCTGATGGGGCTTTCCGCTTGGGCCCAGTAGGTGTATGCACTATAAGAAAGTCAGTGTACATATTTGAATAATAGGCTTAGAGACACACCTCCTATGGTACTAGGGCTGCCACTACGAATGGGGCTGTGATTAGGAGTAGGGCTGTCAAACCGGTACTCATCATCAAAGATTGGCGGAGTGGGATCCGCGATGGTCATCAAGAGACATAGCTACGTTATCAGCTATCGGGTCATCCGGAAGGTGTGATGGTCGGCTTGTGGTTGTGGCATCCTCCATTCGAGGAATTCTTGCTTGCAGCCCCGACAGAGAATCCAGTGATTGCTCGATGAGTATAGCAGGTGAGGTGAAAGAAGGCCCCGCGGGGAGCGTGGGGGATGTGTTCACCAGAGCAGTATTCGTACCCCTAGGACGAGGGGTGTAACTGTGGTTTGTTCTTCCAAAGGACGCTGGATAGCAGGATATTGTGACAGCACAGCTAGCGGTGCAGCGGGTGTTGTGGTAAATTCCGAATGTGGGGGATTTAAGGCAGGAGAAGGGGCAGAAGGCGTTGTGGTAGGTCCTTCAGCTGATGTAGGAGCAGCTAGACCTGCAGCAGCAACTATTGCAATTGTTGCAGATGGACTGGTTGGAGATATTGTGGCAGGAAGCAGGGATGGAGTGTCTAAGGTAGATCCATGGAGAGGCGTCGGAATAGTGGGAACCAGTAATGGATCAGCTGTAACAGGAGCAGCCGGAGACAATGCGGTCACAGTATCAGCAGTAGCTGCAGCAGCGAGAGCTTTCTTGGTGATTTTCTTGCGTGGCGCTGGTGTGGTCGCTTACCCTTATTTTTGGACTGGGAAGGATCAGCTGTCGCTGTTTGGGCCTCAGTCGACACATTTGTTGAAGACTCGGCTGTCTCAGTTGATGTGGGACTAGCCTTCGCTTTGGTTTTCTTCTTGCTCTTTGAAGCCTGAGTGTTGTCTTGATCCTCGCATATTTGAGCTGCTTTCTTCGCTTTGGCCTTCCTCTTTCCCTTGGTCTTTGGGGTCTCATCTTCATCCTCGTCCTTATCGTTATCCTTGGCTAGCGCGTAATCAAAGTCGTCTTTCTGCAGGTTGTCCTCAATGTAATCTGGATGGAACCACTTCTGAAGCCCTTTGGGGGCTGATACAAAAGCTTTGAGCATCACGCCTTTGCCGAAGGCAATGTTGTTGAGAAAGACATCGGAGGTACCGCGGGCAACGAGTTGGTAAAAGACTACAGTCTTGGGCTGGTTCTGGCGCCACAAACGACCGCGCAGCTGGTTCTCATCTTGTTCAGACCAGTTGACGTCCTGCCGATCAATGTCAGCGCGCGATCACAAGAGGAAAGGAATGCATACCAAAGACACGAGGATATTGGCGAATGGTAAATTTAGTCCTGTAGTGCCAACGATGGAAACGAGGAGCACGCGAGGACCGTCCACCCCGCTAGTACGGAACTGGTGAATAACCTTGGTGCGTCTCGCAACAGTCATTCCACCGTCGATCGAGAAGATACTGGATCTCGTGGACATTTAAGACCTACACCGGGATGAGGACTGCTCGATAGACCGGTGAGACTACGAAGCAGCACTTACTTGCTTGATATACCTTGTGTTAATGACAAAGGCTGAGTAGACCACAATCTTGTCACACGGTAGGTTTATCCTCTGTAGTGAGAGGCTCATCCGGTCCATCTACGAGTTCGCCGTCAACTGTGGTCATGGGGCTGCGAGCGTCAGATTTGAGATGATAGTGAGGACGCGCACAAGGGCGGCGAGTTTGGTGGAAGGGTTTAGCCTCCCAATCTCCTAGCGTATTGAAGGCGAGGGTTGGCTCACGCCCGGTGTGCAAGTCGGGATGCATGGCACCGTCTGCGGAAAGCGAGGTAGAAGTGCTGTTGATTAGGAGATGAGCAGAAGCAAGAGAATAAGAATACGTGCGTCCTGACGCACACCGGGCGCAGAGGCCTGACGGACACGGCGATGTATTGTGGGGGGCAGCAGCAGGTGTGCGTCCAGGACGCCACACCGAGTGCAAGAGAGCACAGAGAAGTTGCTGTCTCTTTGTATCACGGGGGCAGCAGCAGGTGTGCGTCCTGGACGCCATACCTGCTCCTGCAACACGATGCTCGACTCAGATATGGAGATGACAAATCATAACATACCTGGCCTTCGGTTCGTTTGTTGACTGCTCTTCTTCTCAAATGCTGTCGTGATTTCGTCCAGCCCGTCTTGCTCAGTGGGCGTCAACGCTAGCTCCAGAGCAACATACTTGTAAGGTTTGATGTCGATAATCGACTTGCCGTTGTACGTCACTGAGTTGGAGTCCCTGCGAATAATGTGGCCTTCGAACATCGCTCGCATCTTGTTCATCCAATGCATACTGTACTGGGCGACGTGATCCGGGATGTTGGCTTCCTCCTGCCCACGGAAGAAGTCCACGTTCCAGACGCCACGTTCATCCCGCTCGTTACGATCCAACCGACTCGCTTTGGTCATGTCACGGATCATCGTCTGGTAGTCCAATGCGTTATCGAATCCCTTGATCTCCATGAAGCGACCAATATGATAAAGATCCTGTCATCAGCATTATCAGCATAATCAGCATATATACAGTCAACGATGGTCAAGTAAAGGGTGCATTACGTGGGGACGGGTGAGGACAGGAGATTGCCGACATGCCCACAAAGGCCGCGGCTACATTGTCGCAAGCCCCAGACTGCCCAGTAGCTCTGACCAACGTTGCGTGCATTATGCACCTCGTCCACGCCGTAAAGAGCCATTTCCGCAGCGTCAAGAGAGTTGGACTACAGTCTCAATGACCTTGGGAGCATTATTTGGGCTTGTGGATGCATACTGCAGGCAATTAATTGCGTCGCTGGTCAGTGCCTTGGGTTCACATGGTCAGATGGATGATATCTGTGGAGATCTGGCCAAAAAAGCTTACCGTCATAGTGGCCAACACGATACGGTGGCCGGGTGCATGCTTTGACATGTGGAAGGTCGTGTGCCAGTAATCTGGCATCTTCAGCGCCCCTCGGTCATACAGCAACACATCGAAGCTTCCGCGTTTCAGATACCGATGAAGTTCAACTTCGACCTGCGCCCTCAATGACAGGGGGACCACCAGCAAACAGGCCTCATCAGGAATGTTGTCATGTTCCTGGAACTTTTTACCCTCTATTGAACAAGATAGCTCCATCAGCTTAGGCACAGTAACTGAACAAAAAAAACACACTGAATATGCCGGGAAATTGACCGGTATCCTGTTTAGTTTTGCGGTAGTATGCCAGAAGTGCAATTACGCCGATGACTTGCAACGTCTTGCCAAGACCCACACCATCCATCAGGAGGATGGGTCCTCCGGCAAAAGCACTGTCCAGCATCTTAAGCATGCCTACGAGCTGGTGCCAATGTGGACGGAGAAGCTTCCGATCGGGGTCATCGAGTGCTTCATTGTGAAGGGAATCATCAATCCAGGGATCGCGGATACCGACAGCATCAATGTAGTTGTTAAAGTGAGGGAGAGTCCCATCGGGAGAGATACCTAAAAGGGCACAGATCGCCTCCGAATTCATGGTCTGATATTTCTCCACTCCACTTTCCCAGTCCTTCAAGTCGATGCTGTCGAGTGTCAAGACGGGAATGTCAACCGAGTCTTTGGAGAGATTGATAATCTCCTCCGCGATCTCAGCATCCATACGATCGACATCTTCTTGTTTGCTTAACAACATCAGAGATTGCCGAAGTGCGGGGCTTATCTCTGTTACAACGACAACTGTCAGATGTGAGAAAGATGATGTGATAAACATGTACGTACTGTGGATTGTTTTGCCTTGCATATCAATCGAGAGGGCGAGGCGTATGTCTGTGAGCTTATCGCGATACTCATGAATCTGCGCCTGAGATTCAATATCACCGAATTGCCGATAATACTGCATCAATCTGCCACTTTTCTGCAGAAAGAGACGCAATGTTGCCATGTTGCGATCCGTGGTTTCGAATTCTACAGAACCAGATGATCAATAACAAATACAACATAACAAGGAGATGTGTAGGATTGTATACATACTATGCAGAGTCTCGGCGACCTCAATCGCAAGCTTGTCCATATTGACGCCATCACGACGGTATTTGGAGGTCATGGCATGCCATAAGTTCGATACCCAATAATCAATAGCTTTCCTGACCTCGGGGGTAGATTTAGACGATCCGGGCTTCTTGCCGCTCTCCCCAAATATGCTGTCCGCGATCAGGTCCTTGACCTCACCAAGGTCTTCTTCGAATATCTCAGGTAGCTGATGAGGGTATGAGTGTGCATCCGATGATGATGCAGGATTCGAACGTACGTTGCGACTACCGTGATCTGCAAGTATAGACTCGAAGGTTTTTTTGGAGTCCCGAAAACAGCGATGCATAGCGTCCACGAGTTTCCATTTCCCGTTGAAGGAGAGGTTGATCGCTTGGTTGTAAAGTTTTCTGCCTTCGGCGGTGTTATCACCTTTAGCTCTGCTGAACTCCAGGCGTTCTGAACGTGTACGGATCTTGCAGAATGAGTCAACGTAACATTTGACCAGACTGCATTCTCGCTCTGTCCAGCCAAAGGGATGTTTCTGGGTAGGAGGGACAGCTTCCCAAGGGGGTTCAGCAAACCCTGTACGTTTTTGCCAGGTGGGCCATGACCAGGGTGCGTTAGGATCAACGGGAGTATTTACAGAGACAGTGCGTTGCCTGAATTCAGCAGTGATATTAAGCAAGCTTGATCCATAGCTGAAGGTAGGCATAGCAGACACGTTGACAGCGTCGGAAAGGATGTGTGGAGAATATTTGTATGGTCATGATTTACACGAGCTTTTAAGGGATTGCCTAGGATCGGACAAGCGAGTGCCAAATTGTTTGCACCACTTAGCGGATGCCCAATGACTTGCTTCTCAAAGAAGAGATATTGTTTTGCCACCTTCGCGTCCTGAACTAGCATCAGGGACAGGATATCCTGAATATTTCCCCGTCCTGCGTGGTTGCAGATAATGTTATGATATTACCAAGATGTGCGTGATGTGCGTCCAAGACGCACACCGGTGTATGGTGCCATCTGCATATCGAGCACATGGATGGAGAACAACGGGTGCACCTAATATGGGGTATTGGCTGTTCCATGCGACTTAAGCTGCTGAACCCTAGCAACCGTACCTTGTACACATCAGTTTCAATATCGGACCACAATGTTCCTGATGGAAGATCGTATGTTCCTAAACAGAGTGCATTGATATGTCGGCGTGATCTCTTAGGCTTAGCAGCATAACACTCGGTCTATATATCTCAGACAACGGCTACAATTATATTGAGAAAGTCTCGTAAGAGAGACATACGGCAAGACATAGTTACAGGACTACCAAACTAGTTGTGAGCGAGGACATGTGCCTTGCACTGATCGCGCAAATCAAGGAGATCGTCCTTCGTTGAGACGAGGCGAGTGGCCAACTCAGTGAGGTCGGCGAGCACCGAGGCCAGCCCACTGTATTTTGGGTTCCATTTGTCCTCTTGCTTGAAGAGGAACTCGCTATATGCCTCTGCGGTGACTAGGCTTGCGTCAAACAGGAGGTAGGCCCTGTTTTTCTCCTGCCTCCGAACCCCGGCGAAGTCGGCTGCTTCCCACTGGTTCCAGATCTCCTTCCACTTGAGTACACGCTCGAGCATATTTGTCCCCGCCTCATGCATGAGCTTGAAATAAGCTGCATGTGCAACTGGAGCAAAGTCACCTCCCGGCAAAGGAGATAGTTACAAAAACATACCTCGTCCCGGGGTACGCGGATCGTCAGAACTTACGGCTTCTCTATCGGTGTATCGTTGCCTCGCTAAGCGTAGTATAAGTACATGAGACTTGATTATTGAGTAAACAGGACTCGCCTGTGGCATGGTCGATGCGCCTCCAAAGAGTAAAGGTGCCTTCCAACCTAGACCAGGCACCATCTTCTGTGAGAGATCATCGATCAACCGTTAGCCTGAATAGGTAAATCAGATGCAATTGAAACATACTCATAATACATATACTTTCCTCGAATTCGATAACTCGATCACAAGGCCTGTCAGACACATGGCGATAGCGCACCATAAAGCCAGTGTGGTAGTCCCCAAGCACTGCTTCATCTGGTGCCTGATAGCTGTTCAGTAGGATGCACGTCTGAGAATGATGGGTGCTGCTTACCGGGTAATAGGACAAAAGCGGGCAGCTGTAACACTCGTCGATTGTTGAGGGAGGCTCCATGAGTTGAAGCCGACACACTGCTCACTGTCTCAAATATATCTCTGGTGGTTGTAAACTTTCCATTGCGCTGGTTAGGGGCTGATCTCGACTAGCCTGCGGACAAGACTAAGGAGCCCTTAGTGCGTGGGCCTCGATGCGCGTTGGTAGGCCACGACTGGATTATAATCAATGAGTTATGAGTTCTAAGCTCTCCGTGAGTCAGGAAACGTACGGTCATCAGGGTATTTGGGTCGAAGAATCCCGCTCGGGAGCCAAGTGGGGCTTCTAACTCTCGGGACCGTGCTAATTAGACTTTTGAGTGACTCCAATATGAAATGATGTTTGGCATAATTGAATACGTTCGGGAAGAAGTGTGATTGGATAAGGCCGAGACCGCGGGCTAGACAGAGGTCCGCATTTAGCCGAACGTCCGCCCTGGGGCAGGTGTGCGTCCTGGACGCACACCGCTCCCTGGTCCACCTGAATTTCTCGCAGATCGGGATCTGTGTGCCGCTGTGCGTCCTGGACGCACAGCGGGGTGCAGATCAGCTGGCCAGGAGGTATCGGTACATAGTACTGTGCAGGCGGGTATCCGTCCAGGACGCACAGCGGCACACAGATCCCTATCTGCGAGAAATTCAAGTGGACCAGGGAGCGGTGTGCGTCCAGGACGCAAAGCGGCACACAGATCCCGATCTGCGAGAAATTCAAGTGGACCAGGGAGCGGTGTGCGTCCAGGACGCACACCTGCCCCAGGGCGGACGTTCGGCTAAATGCGGACCTCTGTCTAGCCCGCGGTCTCGGCCTTATCCAATCACACTTCTTCCCGAACGTATTCAATTATGCCAAACATCATTTCATATTGGAGTCACTCAAAAGTCTAATTAGCACGGTCCCGAGAGTTAGAAGCCCCACTTGGCTCCCGAGCGGGATTCTTCGACCCAAATACCCTGATGACCGTACGTTTCCTGACTCACGGAGAGCTTAGAACTCATAACTCATTGATCATAGGCTTACCAACACGCATCGAGGCCTGCGCAATAACGAAATGAGCTCTTGACCAGCTCAATGGTAAGTTTACAACCACAAAAGATATATTTGAGAGACGGTGGGTGGGATCCCTAATACCGTATTTTACCTCCTCCACATCTCACCTCTCATCATATCCCTGCTTCAAGTATGCAACACCCAACCACCGTCGAGGAATGCAGGGCTCTGCCCTTGGTCACCAACTACACTGTAAGTCGCACCTGCGTATTGTCGACGATCGTCTGATTCATATATACCAGACTCCGGCCCGGGTTCAATGGGGCCCGGCATTGGTGTACAACGTATGCCTCGCCCGAGATCATGGCGATTTCCTCCTCATCGTGGAGGAAGGCGCCACTCTCCAACGTAAGTGCCTCATGATAAACTCGCCCTATACAATTATTCATTTGTGCAGACAATGGAAGGATCCAACGCCTCGAAGAGGCCTTTGCTTTCAGGAGGGTAATGCCCAACCTCATAGGTATGTTCTTACCCTTACGTATTAGTTTACACACTAACAGTACTTCAGGAAACGTCTATTACACTCAGGAAGCCAGACATTTGGGCGACTTGCGCCCTCCAGCACTTAGTATATCTCCATCTTCTATCGCAATTGACATTCTAACTGCCTCATCATAATAGTGGCTCACGCTAGTTTCCTGCGGCTCTGCATCGAAGCAGCCCAGCACGTCGTAGAACGAGTAGAGCGATGGAGACGGTACTGGGTAGCATTGCGAGAGCGGAACTTTGGCGGCATCCAGACCGCTGAGCGTAACAGGTCTCTTGCCCTGTACTACGCTGCAGTTCTCGCGACTGCCAAATTCGCCTCAGCTCTCGAGCTTGAGGCCACACGGATGATGCGCGAGGTGTCTGGAGTGGACTCACTATTGGCTGAGGTGCTGAGTAGCAGCGCTCACTTGAGGTGGGTATATGACAGGCTGCGCCCTGATATCGTCGAGCTGCTGGTCTGGATCTGGGCTCAAGACATTGACAATAATGTAGTTTTGTATACGTAAACCTTCTGTACATCTATGCTTTCAATATCGCAAGTCCCTCTGCTTCTTTTTGCGTGACTCTGAGATTGCAGAATATGCATGTGGTTGGTTGCCGAGTGGTCAGTCTTGGAAATTATACTCACAAATATACTTGCAAATGATACACAGACGATAACGACACCTGTGCGTCTTGGACGCATACCCACCCCACACCACGTATCATCTGCAACTCTCAGAAAACCTCCGCTACAAATGAAGACTTAGTGACATCGTAAATTTATATGATCTCAATCCTATCCTGTCTACAGGTGTGCGTCCTGGACGCACACCGCTCACCGCACTTATCTGGTGTATGGTAGCCATTATAATTTGATTATTGTATTGAACTGTAGTCCTCGCTGTATCTCTCTCATGTACCTCTTCATCAGCGACAGCAACTCTACACATCTTGAAGGCATATAACTAATCATCAATTTGTACTTTTTGTACTTGCATATGTAACGTCCTAAGACCAGCTTGAACAACATGAAAGTAACAACGTCTGAATCATTTTCATAAGATTCAAAGAGAATTGTGCGCAAAGCATAGGAAGTAACAAAAAGATAAGCATAGAAAGGGATCGCATAGTGAGCAGAAAGTAAAGACGTCCGAAAGTCGTGAATAAGCAGAGATGTCCGAAAATCATCAAAAACGTCTGGAAGCCGTGAATACGCAGAGATGTCCGAAAGTAAACAAAAACGTCCGAAAGCCGTCAATAAAGCAAAAGCAAAAACGTCCGAAAGTCGTCAATAAAGCAGAGATGTCCGAAAATCATCAACAACGTCCGAGTAGATACGAGTAGACTACGTAGTGTAGCTACTTACAAATGATATGGAAACTATGCATGATGCACAATTTCCGACGAGTGTCCTGGTTCCAACAATGTACGAAAAAAAGGCGGAGGAGTTCAACGACGGCCCCGACCCTTTGGTCCAGCGCGGCCCCTACCCTGACCTCGGCTACGCTCTGTTGCTTTTATATTAATAAATACATACCGTTGACATATACACACACTTACTGCGAGCCATAGGGACGTCGGACTCACTGCTCTCGTGATATCTGACGTTCTTGCTAGTAGCCCTGGCCACACGCCCATTGCTCCGAGCTAAAACATTGTTTGTTAGTGGTAAATGACATAAATGTTAAGCCACTACTTACTGCTTGACGTTGATAAGGGAGCACGAGGTGCTGGTGGCGGAGACGGGGATTGCATATTGACGTCCTCTGAAGAAGGGGAGGAAGAAAGAGGTTCAGAAGGGGAAGGGGCAGGTTCATCCTCACGCTCAGAACGAGACGCTGCTTGTCCAGGTTGTTCAGCCTGAGGCACACCCCCATCCTGATCCTCCTCTCGCTGAGACTGCTCCTGTTGATGCTGAGGGGACGCTTGTCCAGCCTGCACCTCCGATCCAGTGTGAGTCGCCGCTGGGGGCTGGTCCTCTTCTTCATCCTCCTCATCCTCCTCGTCCTCCTCAGTCTCGCGCGCTTTCTCTTTGCCCTTCCCTTTGGCAGACAGAGAGGGAACCGGTGCTTGCTCTGTAGTCGATGCTTCAGCCAGAGTGGAGGCTTGAGCTGTAGCCGATCCCTCTGGTTTGTTGACGACAGTGGTCTTCTTCCTGGGGCGGGGGAC
Source organism: Cerrena zonata (assembly GCA_038087015.1). NCBI lineage: Eukaryota > Fungi > Basidiomycota > Agaricomycetes > Polyporales > Cerrenaceae > Cerrena > Cerrena zonata. Next base: position 10,835 of record JASBNA010000037.1, read on the forward strand.
CGGTGCTTTCGTCATGGCCGACGATCCTTCTCCTTTGTCAACGCTGGACACTACTGAAGAGCCCTTCTTCGTCCTCGTCGCCTTCTTTGGCTGGCTCTTACCCTTGCCTTTCTTCTTCACCGTAGAAGTATCCTCGACGTCGTCTTCCGAATCGTCGTCTTCGTTCCCGAGCGGTTCTTGATCCTCGCCGCCCAGCAATGCCAGGAGCTTGGGACTCGCTTTTTGGAATGCCTCCAACATCCGGCCTTTGCCAAATGAGTTATCGCTGAGGAAGACATCCGCCGTACCAAGAGCGACGAGCTGGTACACGATCACCTCTTTCTTCTGCGGCAATCGCCACAGACGACCGATCATCTGTCCCAGTTCCTGCCACGACCAGGGAACATCCTAAAGATATGGACACTTTAGCTCCGCATCCATGTAGACAGGGGAATATACTTACGATACAAAGCAAGATATTTGCCCAAGCCAAGTTGAGCCCCGTTGTTCCTACCGACGAGATGATGAGCACACGTGGACCGTTTTCGTCACTCGCTTTAAATTGCTCGATCAGAGCAGTCCGCTTTGCGAGAGAGAGAGACCCATGGATAGAAACATGCTTGATACCATGCACGTTGAGGACCTGACCGATATCAGCAAGGAGCTAGTAATTTGAGAGCAAACTTACTTGAGATATTATCCGCGTGTTGACCACCATCATCGAGAAGACGACGATTTTGTCTCGAGGGAGACCGTCAGGGTTGTCAAGCAGAGTAGCATCCCCATCGACGAGCACACCATCGACGGTCTTCATTGGGGAACGTTTGTCCATGGTGAGGTGCCACTGCACCACTTTAGCCATGACATCGAGCTTGGTCGACGAGTTGCTCTGCCAGTCCTCGAGCGTGTCAAATCGAAGCTGGTTTTCGCGAGTGGTGAAGAAATCTGGATGGACAACAGCTCGCCTGATACCAAGGTAGAAGGCCTACAAAATAATTAGCATACACCCCACTGCGATTGATTATGTGCGTCCTGGACGCACACCGGGCACACGGCCATATTGACCAAGGCAACGTGACCGTGTCAGGAGGGTGTGCGTCCAGGACGCACACCGGGCACACGGTCATATTGACCAAGGCATAGTAGCCATGTCAGGAAGGCATGCGTCCTGGACGCACACCACACCCCCACCTACGCGCGCCTTCCACGAGTAGGTGGGTGCCCAGCGTGCGTCCAGGACGCATGCCTTTGATCGCATCGCCCAATAGACATTTCACTTACCTCCCCATCTGCTCGTGCAGTGTGCAGATCACCTAGCCCAGCAAGTCGAGCCTCAACCTCCTCCTTCTCCCGACCTGAGAGCTCAAGCTCCAGGATTACAAGCTGGTATTGCTTCAAGTCCATGAGTGGCTTCCCGTCGCAGTTTCGTGACTCCTCGCTCCGTCGCACGATGTATCCCTGGAACAACCTCCGCATCTTCCTCATCCACTTCAGATTCACCTCGTCGACATTTCCAACCGCATTGCCATCAGCTTCTCCATGCACAAAGGCCTCGATGTTCACCTCCCGCACTCGTCGATCGGCACGTAATGCACGACTCGATTCCTTGTTCATCTCCACATACTCATCTTGCTCGTCAAACCCATCGATACCCAACATTCGGCCAATGTGCCACAGATCCTAAATATCCCCTATCAGTCAATCCATACTCTCGCTACAACATCACTTTGACTTACCCGGATTTTCGACATCACTGGTGTCGCTGTCATTCCAATCACTCCCCGACTCTGGATCTGCAGACCCCAAACAGACCAGAAAGTACGACTCATGTTCCGCGCACAGTGCATCTCGTCAACAACCGCCAGCAGCCAATCCTTCTGGTAGATAGTGTCCATCAACATACCAGTCCTAGTCGGGGGAATATGGGGGCTTAATGTGTTGTAAACCAAGGCATTGGAGCCATCGCTGGTGATAGCCTGCATTATTCTGTCAGTCCACCACCCATAATCTCACAGTCGGTCCCAACACTCACCGGTGCAGTAGCAAGGAGAATTCGGTGACATTCGTTCAGAACGGACCGATCCCATGTATGCTCCCAGTACCCACTCCTGCTCACTACCGTGCCCTCATAGAGCATGATATCGAACACTCCCCGAGTAAGATACCGATGCAGCTCGGTCTCAACCTGCTGACGCAGGGACGGTGGCACCACAATCATCGATGGCAGCTCCGGGATATTATCCCCCTCTTGGAACAATCGCTCTGCTATGAAAAGTACCTATGTCAGTAGGTTCTCAATACAAAGTCATTTTAACTTACCAAATGCCCCAGGGAATACCCCCTTCTCCTTCTTCACCGTCCGATAATACGCAAGGATCGCAATCACCCCGACGACTTGTAACGTCTTACCCAACCCCACCCCATCCATTAGAAGCACCGGTTTCCCATCGAACAGACAGTCCAACATCTTACACATACCCACCAATTGATGCCAGTGAGGACGCAATAGAATTCGGTTAGGGTTCCCTTCATCCGCCTCCACAAGTGCAGGATGGGCCCATGCATCCCGGCTATCCGCCAAGTCAATGTACTTGTTGAAGAACGGGAGAGGCTTCTCCTCATCCAGGCCCAAGTAACGATAGAGCTCCGACACCTGCAACTTCTCCCATGCCTCGACGCCGCTTTCCCATTCATTCAGGCTCACCGATGCCAGGTCAAGTGCAGGCAACTCGAACTCGTCGTTCGCCAGCGAGTGAATCTGCTCGCAGACCTCATCCGAGATTGAATCATGTTGAGCCTGGGTGCTCAACCACACCAAAGACGCTCGCAAAGCACTACTCAGTTCTAAGCATATGTTACATTAGGTGTGTTCTCTCATTCTGACAACACTACTCACTAATGTCCTCCTCGGCCGTCCCGTCCTCCTTCATTGCCAACGCCTTCCGAATGTTGTCCAATTTCGTGCGGTGCTCCTCGATCGCCTCAATGCTGGGTTTGTCGCCAAAGTCCTGATAGTACCTCATCAACATTTTAGACTTCTTGAGGTACGCCCTGAATGTCGCTGGGTTACGACCCTCCCCTTCAAACTCTGTATACCATGTCATTAGTAGCCTAATTAATGTATTTAACACATTACTTACTTTTAAGCAATGCCGCTGTCTCTACCTCCAGCTTTTCCATGGCAGCCCGGTCCCGCTTGACCTTCATCGTAATTCCACGCCAGATCTGATAGAACCAATTATTCATAAGCTCCAGGACCTGGATTATCGGTTTGTTGCGAGAATTCTTCTTCATACCCTCAGCCCCGAAGAGCTCAAAGGCGATGTGCTCTTTGACCGCCATCAAATCGGCCATTTCGATCGGAGGCAGCTACATACAAGCTATCAGCGCCTCACCTGTACATTGACCTTGTTTCGACACTTACTTGTCGATCTCCATGCTCAGACAAGAGGGCTGTCCGGCCCTTCCCCATCGCCGTCAAAGTTGTCCGGATCAAATGAGGCAGTCCCCACGTCTCGTCCCACGCCTTGACCAATGACCTTTGAAGGAGGTCCCTCGCCTCGTGATAGTCGTCCCCCTTCGTGCGCGCAAACGTGAGACGTTGGCTCACCGGCTTTTTGCAGAACTCGTCCACATACGCCTTGGCATCGCGAATCTGATTCTGAGTCCAGCCAAAAATGTGAGTCGCGCCTTCAGCCGGTTCTACCCAAGGTGCCGTTAGGGACTTCACACGGCTCTGCCACGTAGGCCAGCACCAAGGCGCATCCTCAACGCCCACGATGCGGCGCATATCTGCGGTGAACATCAGAAAAGCGACGGCGATAGGAGGAGAAGGCATTTTGTTGTTGTTGTTGTTGATGTTGTTGTTGCTGCTGTTGCTGTTGTTAAGTGATGAGAGTTGAGAGAAGGAGAGATCTGCCCTTCCCCGCATTGTCTCTGCTTTATGAGCGAATTTCTTCCCGCTCCGATCACTCGCTTATAATCTTAGAGGCGGGCCTGACATCAATCATAACCAATTAGAACCCTAATAGACCCACCTAGCCATCGCTTGAACTTCGTGCCATCAGCTAATCCCGTACTAAGCAGTCTTAGCCATCTTCACAGTGATCCGCATGTCAAATGCCGTAGAAGTCTCTTAGACATGCGTCCTGGACGCACACCGGCGCACGCCCCTCATGATAGTGAGCGTCTCTACTTCCAAACTAAGCCATATTTCAGTCCATCACTTCTAGTCAACATGTATCACCACCCGTGCGTCCAGGACGCATCCCCCCCCCCATAGTCACCCTAAGCTAGCCCTAACCCTAAGATATCGAGTAAGTGTGCAGGTGTGCGTCTAAGACGCACGCCCGCTACCAATGTGCACGTTGCATCACAACCGAACCATTTTGCCGCAGGTGTGAGCATTCGAGGGAGCTTGTGACCTGGCCATACATCTTCTCCCCAAACTTTGCACGTTCGTGCAATGTTTGGGACTGGGAGAAGATGTATGGTCAGGTCACAAGCTCCCTCGAATGCTCACACCTGCGGCAAAATGGTTCGGTTGTGATGCAATGTAAGCACATGCTGCCGGCATGCGTCTTGGACGCACACCTGCACACTTCCCTACAACACGATCTGTTCCTCTCTGTAAGCCTATGCTGCAAGTGTGCGTCTAGGACGCATACTTGCGCACTTCCGTACAACGCTCTCTTTTCCCGAAGAGGTATCTTTTTCACGTGCCATTTTCACATGCCATATACTGTTTAACATACCTCTGTACACGCACATTTCGGTGTCTACACACATTGTCTACAGCACACTTTGCACCTGCACCTCTTCCGCCCTTCGTACCACTTATTTCCCCCTTCACAATGTTCGTCCAAGACGCATACTATTCTTACACACTGTCCGTCAAAGCACACTATTTTTCACACCCTTTGAACCACCTACTTTCTACCACCCCGCCTTGCCCCTTCCACGCCCTGCCCTACCCACTAGGCGCCCAACCCTAGGGTCTCCCTAGGATCTCCCTGGGAGAGAAAGAACAACACTCATAACCCTAGAAACACCTACTATTCTGCTCAATCTCATTCAATTTCATCTCACTGGACTCCGTTGTTGAGTGGTTTCCTGTAGTAGGCGTTTCTAATGCCTACTATTCTCCTCAATTCGGCTCAAGAGAACACCATGAGTTGACTAAACGCGATCAAACACGTCGATCAAACGCGTCGATCAAATGCGTCGATCAAACGCATCCCGGAACTCGGAGTTGCCACGTATCGTTGCTTGAGGTCCTACCTCGCGTAATGCTGACATAAGGACGTTGGTTCAAAAAGAGAGGAGCATTGCTTCTCTCTTCCCTACATCCCTCTGTAGTTGATGTTTCTAACGTCCGCTATATTTGTGGTGTTCTCTGTGTAGCTAGCGTTTCTAACGCTTACTATTCTGCCGTCGTCGATAACTCTCGCATCCAAGGCCGTATCCGTCGTTCTCAAGACCGTTACCGTCGTTCTCGAGACCGTATCCGTCGTTCTCAAGGCCATCCGCGTTGTTTGCCCTCCCCAATAGTCAGCGTTCCTAATGCTAACTACTGTTCGTCACCCTCCATCTTCAACACCTCGTTATTCCTTTCATCAACGTGTCTATCCAATGGGTACATGTCCAGAAACAAAGAGAAAGAGAATGGAACAGCTGCAGCGAGAGGCTATCTTAGCTAGATTAAGAGCACGACGATTACATCTTGCACCTGGTACGTGTCGTTTATCTATCTTTGTATTTTATGTTCTTCGTGTATTGGTGGGGCGTGGTGTTTCGGTACGGCCCGTGGTCTCTTGACCACCACTGCATTTATCGCGGCGTTTGTCAGCGGACTTGCAATAGTGGTGGCTCAAGGGGCTCGGCAGCTATCGTTACTACTATTCTCTAACTCACATAACGTCGACTCGCCATTTTTTTTTGGAGTATCTCTATAATATCGGATTGCAGCTAATGGTTGGTTTCTTCTTCTTTTCAGTCCCTATTCCCCACGAAAGGCCTCAATACCTAAGAGACCCTGAAGACATGAGTTTGAATCCAAGAAAATACGGACAAACGAGAGGTATGTTAAATTAATTTTATTACAATATTCCTACCGATCTTAGTTTATGTTTTTTTAGAGAAAAAGGGGAAGAAGAGAACACGATCGGCAGCGAAACAATTAGAACGCCAGGAGAAATGGCAAGAGAAACTAGCCAAGAAGGGGCTCACTCTGCAGGATGCTCTCGACTTCAACACAGGTATGTACTCACCTGATATTATTTAATGCTGGGTAACTAAAGTGATTCTGTTTTTTTTATTTTGGTAGTCATCCATCGCATTCAGCACGACGCCCACTTGTACCTGACGCGGCCAGGCAGGGACCAGGATACAGGGGCAGTTCTGACGGAGTGCCGGTTCCCGAATCTGGGGGTAACTGAGCTTCCATGTGCGCCCGACACAGGACAGTTTCTGGTCCCCATGCCTAGCAATGTACATGGGCTGCCTGAGTACATTGTCACCAGGCATGACAATGTCATCAACGCAGACACGCGGAGGATCCTGAAGGCGTCGTTCAAGGATTTTATGGATACTAAACCCACCGCTGGAGGAAACCCTACACGCGAAGTCGCCCGCTCAGACACCAAGGTGTTCCCCACCTTCCATGTGGGCGGATGGTCCAAATACAGCAAAGATATATTCCTTACCGGGGACTCTAAGAATCAAGATGCAGAGTCGACCAAGGCCCTCCACTCTCTCATGGGTATCTTAGGGAAACTGGTCATTCCCAAGGTAGAAAAAACCTTACGCTCCTTGCTGCCATCTCACTTTAAGACCACAGACAGGTATGTGCTCCTTATTTGTATGTTTCTGATAGGTTAACTAATTTTATTCCAGCGTCAGGAAACTGATCCAAGAAAAGTACCCCCAGATTTATGAAGCTGGCGATGGGGTGTTTGACTTCCACGGGCTGGGGAATGCTCTTGCATTCTGTTCTGGTTACTCAGACGGCATGCATATCGACTTAGGGGACTCGAAGGAAACCGTCGCCGTCATTCTGGCTGCTGGAGAGGCCGTAGTTCATTTTTGTATCCCCCAGCTTGATCTTAAAATCCCTCTATACCCTGGACAGTGCCTGACGGTGTCTGCCCGCCTCCTCTCTCACTACGCCTACCTTTTTGAAGGCACAGGGGAGAGGCTTCTTTTCAATTTCTTCACCGACGAGGGTTCTGTGGCCAAGGCAAAACGCCATGCCTGCTAGTTAGTTTTCTTTTTTTTTATCTCTTTATATATTTCTTGTATGGCTCCAGTAGTTTACGCTTCAATAAAATTAATGTGAGTTTCACTGAAAAAAAAGAGGGCGGGGATCTAAGTACCGGAGTACTGATGATCCCTGATCAATATGGTGCCTTTGAGTGATTGAACCCGGCTGGTATTCGAACCTCGCGCCCCAAGACTGACCTCCATACACATGAAGTGCTCAACCCATTAGACCACGTACACTTGCCTCACCTTGTGCGCCTTAAGACGATATCCGGTTAGCTCCGCTGATCCCCGTCTTAGCAACGTGGGGCCACTCTAGGCCATATTCCTTAGTCCATAAGTGCTAGTACGCCGTCCCGGTCTTCCTCCCTCTTTCTCTCTCTCTCTCTCTCTCTTCTCTCTCTTGTGGATATCCTCTTTTTCTACTGACAACTCTGACAAGATGGCCAGCAATGACGCGTCTGGTTCCCAGGTAAGTCACGCAATTTCCTTCCAACACGTGTTTATTCTGATGGATCCCAACATCGATTGGAAGTCCGCAGCGCCTGAGGGTGCTTCCAATGTGAGTTACACATTTAGACTTTAAGCTTCAAGTTTCCCATATTGACATCTTTCACATAGCTTACCTCCCCTCTAGTCAAGACTGGTGTACGTGTCTCTCTTTGCTGACTGGTGACAACTGGCGTGTCTCACGCCTGTTGCTGCCATGTCAAGCTTCTAGGGATCCTTGCTGATCCCTTGACTTAGCCTCCTCGTAGTTTCAAAGGTACCGGTCCTCCCAAGGTCACTGGTCCTCCCAAGGTCACTGGTCCTCCCAAGGGTACTGGCCCTCCCAAGAGGACTCCTTCTGGCCCTGCTGTAAGTATAACTCGTATCTTCTCCTTGCTAACTACGTACCTATATTTATCTTGTAGACTAATGTATCCGACAATCTTGCCAAAGTTATTTCTCAAGTTCACGATGGCGTTCGCGTACTTAGGGTCAGTTTTTGATCTATATTGAATGTTTTATGTATTTATTATCTACTTAGACTGCTGAAAAGAGAAAGGCGGGCGATCCCAGCCAAGGACGTGAACAGGAGAAGAGGCAGCGTGTTGAGCCATCTTCACGCGAGATCAGACGTCCTCAATGCCCTCCTGTGGTTCTATTAACTTCATGTCACAGACACTCTGCTCACCCTGCTCCTCCTTCATCGCCTAGTGCACGTCCGGCACCTCCGACTACCACAAACCCAACACCAGACGCAGCTCCTTCTGGTTCAGGACGTGCCCAGGAGCCCACTGACTTTCAACGCGGGCTTGCAGCATACAAAGGAAGTGTCTCAAGTGCTATTAAGCATGATCGCCTACCTCAGGAGCTGCAAGATAAGATTGCGGATGTCGTGTCCAGTAGATCACTCAACTTCAAGAAGCCTCGCATTAATGTATGTAACTTAGTTATTTAACATATTTCTTAATATACTGAAATATATGATATATGATTTCTAGGATGTAAAAAAGCTAGAAGAAAGGGCTCAGTTTCACAAGGACACACTCAAAGGGCTCCAGGAAGGGAAGTCGGGTAAAGAGCTTCATCTGGCACCCAAGAAAAACAGGAATCGGGAGCCCAAGAAGCTGCTTGCTGCCAAACAAGCCATTGATCAAGGCAAGAATATGATCACGTATGCGAAGGCTCCTGAGGAGGCGGGGGAGGGGTGGCGGGTTCCATGTGGCGCCAGCATCTCTAGCTGTGTTCGAGGTATGTCAATTTGCTCATCGACATCTCCTAGCATTATATTAATATTTATTTAGGCGGGTATGTAAAGGCGGGTGAGCTGGTATTGGTGAGGGAGAAGTCTGGCAATGCATTGCCTGGGGTATGTGCTATCTGGCCCTATCATTACACCCTTCTAATGTATCCCTGTCACTGTAGAGTAGCACTCAGCATCGCCAGTGGTCGGGAGGTCAAATCCTGACTCACTGGGATTGTACTACAATGAACCAGCGAGTTCGTATGCGCAAGGGTAATCGCCGTGCCTTTGACAGCACCACAGTCGCTCTGGCCAAGGACACTCAGCATCTGAAGGGTGCCCTCCTCAATGACATCAAGTCTGCCAAGTTTACTGAGACCACACGCCTTCACGTCATCAAGAAAGGCAGTGTGGAATTGAAGAATATGATTGCTGAACATGCGATGCTCAAGAACCAGAGGAAGGAGCGCAGGCAGGCGGTCAAGAGAAAGGCGCGTGAAGAAAGAACTCGGTCAAGCAAGGCTCGGTTGGAAGGCAAGTCAATTACCTGAATATTCAATATAGCATTTACAAGACGTGTTTTATCTATTACAGCATGGCGAACAGAGAAGAGGAGGGAACTCCGCAAGAAAAAAATTGAGGACCGCAACGATGAGGATGAAGAAGACGACTCGATCTCCTCTGAGGAGGATCTTGTTCCCACTCAGCGCGAGCACAGGAAAGAGGCAGAAAAAGAGGACGATCTGGATGAATGCATTAAAATACTCACCAGTAATTCTCTTAAGGAACATGAAGATACCATGGATGTCGACAAGGAGCGCGAGTTGCCTGATGATCATATGGAGATCAACAAGGGAGTGGCATCTCCAAATCCAGCTGGTACAAATAACATGGAGGTCCAGCCTCAGGCCTCTTCATTGGGTATGCAGGCAACTGCACCAGGTATGTATTCATAGTCTAACTTGCTTTATTTTTCTCAGTCTGACTTGTATTTTATTTAGCTGCTTCTGTAAATTCGGGTACCAATCAAAGTTCTCTTGCCGCCTTTGTCCAGCAGACTTTGGACAATATGAATGTGGAGTCTGAACAGGCAGCTGCCACAAACTAAATATCTCAACATGGATACATTTCTTGCTCTGTAAAGTTACATTTTATCTTGCTTTACTGTATATTTGTGGTCGTGAACTTGGGATGGATTATATTTAGTTTAATTTATGCTAGTTTATCTTGGAAATTTGACCTTCTTATGTTACACACTTGTATCCAGAATATTGTAGATAGTTTTCTAGTTTGACAGTGCAATCTAATACCTGTGGTTCCCTCTAATTTATTGCGTGAATAAGTGGGAAAACAACTCTGTAAATAATTATGGAAAAGCACTGGCGGTGGGAATTACCGGTGGAAATTACCGGTGAGGCAAGATAATCAGAGGAAAGATAAGGAGAGGAAGGCAGATGTGTCTTATCTTATCTAAGAAAGGGTATATGGGGCAGGTACCACTGAAATATAGCAAGTGTGCATAGCTCAGTTGGTTGAACGCGTTAATTCGTGCATGGAGGCGTGGCAGAGCCCTAGGTTCAAGCTGCGCCAGTGTCTATCGTTACTCCGGTAATTAGGGCACCGCCTTCTAGCTCATGTGACTTCTCTCCCATCATCTCTCTTCATTCTAATAACTCTCCTCATTTTATCTTTTTTTTTGACACCGCTACAGATGTCGTACTCACTGTTTTCCTAAAATGGTAACTTTTCTCTCTTACTTTCTTTTCTCTCTCTTCAACCTGTGTATCTACTGTTACCTCACTACTTTTCTCATTGTAGAATGTCTGTACTGTCTCCAACTCTTCCATTCAATCAAAATATCAAACATACTCACTGTTTCAATTTTACTTTTTCTGCACCAAAGCAAGTTCTCTGTATATTTCTCACTGTGACTACTTGTTTATGAGTGTTGTATACCTTGTATCTTCTCATTAGTTTGTCATTTCTCTGTCAATGTCACTCATCAATGTCAAAATAACAAGTTTTAGTTGTCTGTATTTTTTTTCTCAAATCTTCAATCTTCAATTTGACCATTACAATGGCTTCAACTGTTCTAATATTTCCTCAACCAAGTGAACTTTGTAAAATGTATACTGCAGTTCTACCTCTGTTGATAGAATCTGTTGCTTGCTAACTATCTAATAGCAGATTTTGCTGCCCTGAACAATATTTGATTGCAGACAGTGACCAACAAACTGTAGAAGCATTAATAGAGATAATTTATTGTACCCTAACTTATCTACAAGGGGGTAATAATGTGACTTACAAAAAAGATGGCAAAGATAATGAATAGAGTGAGGGGGTATATGCAACCCTAACTCATCCAATGGGCAAGCAAAGACAGATACAAAAAATAATAATGGTGAGGGAAATATGATGGTGAGAGTGGGTGTGATGATATAAGGAAACATGATAGTGGGAAATATAATGAGGGGGAATATGATAGAGGGGGACACAGTGAGGGGATATGGTGAGGAGACATGGTGAGAAACACAGTGAGGGGACATAGTGAGGGGATACAGTGAGGGAAGACACAGTGAGGCATATGACAGAAGGGGCACATGACAGGAGGGGCACATGACAGGAGGGGCACATGACAGGAGGGGCTAGATACGCAACCCTAACTCATCCCAGAAAACCCTAAGTATGACAAATAATGATGAGAGATGACAGATGAGAAAAAAAAAAGTGAGTCAGGAGTGATTTGAATAGAGACACAGCATTCAAAATGGTAAGGGGATAACTTCAGATAATCCCCATCAATCCCCTTGCCAAAATGAGAACCCCCATCAATCCCCGTGACCAAAAAGGAAACTGCCAAGAATTTCCACTGCAATATATGTCATGATGGGGATTTGATGGGGATTGGGGGGGATTTGGGGGGATTGCAACATATACAGGCAGGGGGACATACCAGAACTGCCATGTATGGGTTGGCTGTGTTGGCGCCTACTCAGGACCTGAGTAGGACCGGTAATAAGTGTTATAAAAGGCATAGGTTGAGAGTTTTCTCTTCATCCAATTTGCATGCTGTATTTTGCTTTTGAATATCTTTGGGAAGTTTTTATTCAAAATTATTCTCTGCTGCCCACTTACAATATTGTTCCTATAGATAATGTAAATATGATATAAAGCTAAATAATAGTCAAAGCAAAATGAGACTTATAAAGTGGTGAGTGTTATGGATGAAGTCCTAAGTCATTCTAGTTCTGGGTTTAAATGGTTCAAGTCTGAGGTTCTGGTTCTAAGTAGAGCAGATGCATCTAGGTCAGGTTAAGGAGCTAACTATAATATGTATAGGGTATATATAGTTAGAGGAGGTCCCCCTTCCTAGCCAATCAGATAAATAGTATAAGTTGTATGAGAATGAAAAATGAGTCAGAGTACGACAAATGAGTCATGTGGAAAGGAACAATAAGTCAGCGTATGACAAACAAGAGTGAGTCATGGTGCAAGATAAGAAGTCATGGAGCACATCAGCAGACAATAGGGTGAGAGTGTAACATGTGCTACATCATGTGAGTGCTAAAACATCTATGAGGTGTAGATAGATAGTGAGTCTAGATAGAAATGATGTCATAGTACAGATAAGATGAAGAGGAATGAGATATGGTAATGAAAAAGTAATGTTCATTGTAACAGTGAGCTTTCAAATAATATCAGAATGTTAAGATATCTGCTATAAACTTCTATCCTTGAAGCTGACCATGAACCTTTCTATCATAAAAGATTGGGACTTAGGAAATATTGTATAACATTATATTAGTACTTACAGACACCATTTACATTACCAATATTGCTTCTCACCACCAGATAGTAAGATCTTGCTAATTCATAGTTCAAAAAAATTATCTATATCACAACTATATTAAAGTGCTGATAGAGTGTGATTGTTGATTAGCTGAACATTGATATCTTTAAGAAATCCTTTATCATCTATGAGGTCTGAAAAGAGAATTTTCTGTTTCTTTCATTCTAATTTGTACTATTAATTAAAAGCAATTTTTGTAGTAATGAAATAAAAATATATACTACTAGGTTATTTCTTTTTTTGCTTTGAAGTAGATATTGTGGCTGTTGGTGCTATAACAGCTCCATCAGAGGTATCACCCTCATCAGAGCTTTGCCCTATATCTGATTCCATCTCTGACTCAATGACAGAGAGTGTACACTTTTCTGTGTGCAAGCATAAGTTAGTGTTATATAATGACAAGGTAAACATACAGGTCCAACTTGGATTTGATATAATCTCAACATTTATTTCATCATCATTATCACCATTGTCTTCAATTATAGTTGGAGAGCTTGAGAGAATTGAGGCTAGAGAACCAGAGTGGGGATGAACATTAGATGTCATAGGCAGAAGAGATGGCAATGACTTTAAGTTGTGGTGTGCCTCTTTATGAGCATGACAAAGGGTTTCATTCTGATAGGTGAGTTTCAAATCACTGCAGTTATTAGGATCTCAGATTTTCTCCATTGGTTTGTGTTGGCAGGTGGGTCTGATAGACATGACAGGGGGAGAGGGGAAGTGAGGATGTATATTTGACCACACATAGTATACAGCCTTTTTATAACTACAGAGTGAAAGAGATGTCAATAAATAGTGTACATGTATCTACCTTTGAGGTGGTCAATGATTTATATCATGACTGCCCACCAGGATGTTGAAAACAAAATTGCCCATTGTCTTGGTCAATGATCAAATGATGGATGATTATTGACCATTGTCGTAAACGGTAAAGTCAAAGCCTGAGGGCTCAGGGCCCAAACCGGCTGGCCCGAATGTCAGGCCCGGCCTACAAGCCTCTATATCGGGCTTATGAAGGCTGGAGCTCAAGGACTTTACGGGCTCAAGCCTTAGCCCGCACATCACTATTTCCCGGGGAGAGTGCCTCAGTCGACTTGGAGAAGGCCATGGTGGCACAGAATATTTTGTCGATGTCGTCGAGATAACCCATGACTGCCACTGACAGCGAGCCTGACCATTGGAACTGCGACATTTGATTCCTGTAACTTTCATAGCACATATGCCACTTTGACAAGCGAGAGCGAAGGAGGGGGAGATGGGTGTCAAGAATGCAGGTAGCGAGCTGCATGTTTTCTCTAGGCTTCTCAGCCCTACTACGAGAACACGCAAGCATATGTTTCCAGACGGTTTCAAGAATCACTTGTAGTGAGGAGGGATCTGAGTGAGGAATGTCATCAGAAGTGTTAGCAGCGACGGTAGCTACGATCTCGTCTTGAATCATGGTCAACATCATAGCAAAACGGTCGCCATGATGGGGGCGAGTGTGAAGACAGAAAGCGAGTGCATCAAGCAGTTTCCGGACGACCGGGTCACCTCTGAATCTCTTCTCACCCAGAGGGATTCCAGCATAGTGACGAAACTCGGAGATGTCATAGGATAATGCGGAAACAAGCTGTATAGTCTCGGGGATCGAGAGCATTGCTGCATCCATTGCGGTAGTGTATCGAGGAGAACGAGAATCAAAATCCCGAGTTGATCAGCCTGATGACCCCTCAAAGGAAAACGTATTGAAACATTCATACTACTACTAGCAAGTAGGGTACAGGGTGAAGCACATCATGGTCAAAACGTGTCGTATACAGGCGTCGAAACACATTATATTTCGTTATGAATATACGTGACAGTGCGTGTAGAGTACATCGAAAGGCGTACGGGCGTGTGCAACTGCGTGGTAAAGTACGTGAACATTGGACATTGGAATAACAAACATTGCAACAGACGTGAAAGCAATCATGAAAGCAACCATAGACAACAATAAAACAGGAACAGAGTCCAACAAACGATGAAGATTGAGCGAGTAGGTAAATGGTAATGCAGCGAAGATAGAACACGAAACGACGGAATGGGAGAAAGGGTATCGCAAGCGTAAAATAGCAGATATAGAAGAAGTAACGTCATTGCGGACTAATCCGCTACCTAGTAACCAGGAGCTCTCTGAGCTCGGCAATGCAGTCACTGCATCTCGCGTGCACCTCCTTTGCGTTTTCCAATAGTGGTCTAATATTTTCCGGGGTCATGGCCAGGGATATGCTCATTGCGTCGGGTGGAGGTAACGTAGGCAATGGGTTGCCCTGTAGCTCGGGGCTATCCCCATGCCCTTGAGAAAGCCATGTCTGGGGAGGTACAGAACGCACAGAACCGGCCAAAGCACCAGTCGGACGCTTACTTCTTGAGGGGGGGCGTCGAGGACTTGGACTGGGAGCGCCACGACCTTTGGTTTTGCCAGAAGAACTCGAAGGTCGACGAGACTGTCTTTCAGACGTCGCGCTCTGCGCCGACGTAGGCGACCGGATAGAAGGTTGGGTATTGAATGATATAGAAGTCTTCTGTGGGGACTCTCCACCTGCGCCCCAGATAGATGATTGACTCGCATTCGGCGTGCGTCGATTCTGTTGCAAGACGGCATAAGGAGATTTCCCCTTTCTACCTCTTACCGTCGAGGATCCATCGGCACCAGGACCAAATAATACTCTCGAAGCATGTTCGAGATCGGACGTACTGTCTATCTGGTCCCAGTCCTCGCCCTCTTCCGCGGTGAGATTACTCCCATGCCCTGAGCTACTGGGTGCAACGTCCTCGGCAGAAAGCTGTAACTCCTTTTTCCCGCTGACACCACGAGGACTAGCATTAGCGCTACCGTTATTCGAATTGTCTGCAAGATTGGAAGAGGAAGAGCCAGTCTTATATTTCTGGCCTATACGGAAGATGGAAGCAAGAGAGGGTCGGCGAGGTGATGACTTGTGGCTAAGAGATGCAGGTCCAGTGGTAGCATAGGGAGAATTCGGGTGGTACTCTTTTTCCCTGAGAGATTTCATGCTTTCGGGACCTGTACTAGTCTTCGCCCGTCGGCGCTGAATGAGGGACTGTGGTCGATATCCATTTCCGTGACTAACGGCCGGCAGATTGATCGATGAATCCGTACTTGCACCGAAACTCGTGGAACTGGGAGGGACCGCCATGGGCGGAGGTGTATGAGGGGACCGGTCAGTGGGAGGAATAGGCAACTGTTGCTGGCTCTTCTTGAGAGACCTCAGCATATCACGAAGACCACGCATCCCAAAATGACTTCGCCTCTTCTTCATCGGCGAGGAAGAACGTTCACCAGAAGTCGAACCAGGCTGCGACGACTCTTCGCTAGGGAGAGTAATAGTGCTACTCATCGCATCCCCCCATTTCCAATTTCTATTCACCTCCTCTTCCGGAATGTCATGGTACATCGACGAATCCGATGTGATCATCCCGCGTAGTAGGAACAACTGGCGGGCACTAAGATCAGATCTGCCTGTAGAAGCCCTCCAAGACGAGTTTGGTGGACTGGCAATCGGATGCGGATTCGAAGCGTGCCCTAGAGTACTGCTCGCAGGCGGGGGGAGGGTTATATCAGGTCTTGGTTCATCGCCAGCAAGAGTGACAGCTCGGTCTCGACTTGCACGAGGAGTACCGACCCCACTACTTGGTTGAGGAGGCGAAGCCGTTCCTGAGGGGGCAGGAGGGCCACCACCAAGCTCTATGAGGAGTTCCGCACATTCCCAGCTGATACGGTATTTAGAATGGATCGAGTTGTAGGCCGAGGCGAGCTTCTGGTGAGTTTCCGCTTGAGCAGTAGCTTGTGGATTCGTATTAGAACGTCCACGGGAACCAGGTCGAGGAAGGTTGAATAGAGTAGGGGAAAGAGCTCGTGGCGGAGGTGGATCTGGGGGAGTAGTCGCGACGAGAAGGGTTTGGACTTCCGACACAAGAGAGTTGTATGTAGTTTGCAGTTGTCGTAGTTCTATGCGTGCAGACAGACGATATTAGACTAAAATTATTGACATAAACGGAGAAAGACTTACGTTCGACACTCGTTGCAAAATCCCTTACCATCCCCAAATCCCTTCTTAAGCCAGACTGTGCTTGACTGATTCTTGCCGGAATTTTCAAATCACCTAATGAACTTCGCCTAGGCACGGCTACGTTGCTAACTTCGTCCTTTGGAGGATGCGTCGAACGGCCTAAGGATGCACTTTGTTGAGGAGAAACCGATGGTTTGTTACGTACCGCTGAAGCGACAGGAGACGCTTCCTGTGACTGGAGTAATGATTCGATCCCTCGTATCGAAGAGATGGGCTCAGAATGAGACGACTGGAGAGTAGACAGACCAACACGCTGTGGTGAGGGAGGTTGCAGTTCAATCGGCGGGAGAAGGATACCCTCAACACTTGGTCGAGTTTGTTCCATACTCGGTCTTGTACGTGTTGTAGGTCTCGGAGTTGCGTCATTCTCCTGTTGAATCAGCGTAATGGGAGATGGAGTTGGAAGGCTAGGAACTGCAGGAGCGTTGGATGAAGAGGTGGAGATCCGTGGTCGTGGTCGATCTCCCGATCTCCTATCGAGGGTAGATGAAGAATCAGTCACACTGGGGACAGAACTCTTTGTTCGTTTATGTTTCCCAGAAAGACTAATCCTTCGCATCCCACCCATGAAGCCCCGACTCCCGTGTGGTTCCTCGTCTATCTTAGTCTTTGCAAGATCATCCACGCTGGCTGAAGCGGAGCGATGTTTTGAGGATGACCGGCTTCGGGGACGATTATGCTGGTAGCTTGTATGTCTTGAACTACTGGGTCTCGAACTCCTTGATTCGCTTGTTGGCGGTGGTGTTTGCATACTTGTCGGTCGCCTTGGAGTTCCAAACACGATCGTAGCGGCGCTATCCTCTTGCCCATGACCATTCTGATACTGTACCATCTCAGAAAGGTCTTCGGGGAGATCACCCGGACGTTGCGTCCGTCTCGAAGGGGTCTCTGGATCAGCAACGCGTTTGAGCAATTTATCGACACTCTTCTCGTGCTTGAGAGGCATAGACGGACCTGGTGGCGACCCTGCGCCTCCCCCACCATGCCGAAAAAACCATTTCGAGCTAGTCGAGTGTGGGGAACTAGATGGAGGTGGTGTTCTGGATACTTCGTGTACGGTGACTTCAGAAGGCTCAGTACTGACACGTTTTCGACGCACAGCACCAAACTTCTTCCCAACGGATCCTATTCGCGATACCAAGGATGCGCGTGTAGAAGTGCTGGCCTCCGGGATGGGCGCCTCCGGGTGGACAGGGAGAGCAGAGGGGACAGTTTGCTCTTGAGGTGGGGTGAGTGGTCTAGTACAGCTCTCAGTGCGATCATCGAGTTCGTAGATATTATCATCTACACGTGGTGGGCGAGATTTCTTGCGCAGACGTCTGCGTTCACGCTCTCGGTGAATAGGTGGACTAGGAGGGAGCACACCGAAAGAGCTGCCTGAGCGCGTCGGACGCAGAGCAAGATGAGCAGTAGAGGAGTAGGTGGCAGATTCAGAGTTTGGGACGCTAAAGACACTGATGGTAGGAGATCGAGGAAAGGGAGCGGGATGGTCAGATTGAAAGGAGGGAATTGGTGGTACAGGTGGCGGAGGAGTATCACCTGGATAGACAGGGGCGCGTCTGTTGCGAGAGGTGACAGTGCGGTCTTCCTCTCTGTCCCCAAAGCCAAACTCGCCCTCGTCCGAGGAGGAAGAGGACCAGCGAGCGGACTTGCGCGAGGGAGAGTCGATCTTGGACTCGAACTCGTCATCCCAATTCTCCATGCTTGGTCTCATACGTGATCGACGAGAGCGAGGAGAGGTGTTTTGCTTTGGGGAATCGCCCTTGTCTTGAAAGTCATCATCCCAGTTCTCGGTGGGTGCTTGACTTCGCTTGGTTGGTGTGGAGGGGCCTGGCTCTGCCCAGTGTGTAAGAGTGTTTGAACGATCCTTTGACAACGGAGCATCCTTTGATGACTCTAGTGTGTCATGACGTTGCATCCCCGTCGTCGAACGTCGTGTACCATCTTGTTGTTGAAACTCAAAGTCATCGTCCCAGTTCTCGGTGGAATCTAATTAAGATGTCAAGTCAATGGTACAAGCAACGTAGAGCGATTGAACACACCTGGTTCAGCATTGTCGCGTAATATGGACATACGGCAACGATGAAGGAGTTTGAGAGAGTGGATGTGGCTGTCGACGTTGTCTGTGGCGACGAGGAGGATATGAGACAAGGCGGCTTCAACTCTCCAGGCGTCCAGCCAGCCATTGCTTACGTACGCAGCTCATTTCGGTCCTCATTGATCCTTTCGACTCTTGTTCAAATACAACTGTGACGGTTGCTAGAATGTACGTACGCGTATCAGTATGTTGAAATGAACAAATGTCGAGTTGACATCGAGACCAGGGCACACAATCCTCTCTCCTCCTACATTCCTCGGTCCATTTTCGAATGACGTCAATGTATTTCCCCACGCTTTGCTCTCTTTCCAATCAGTCGTCCATTTTGCATCCATTCACTCCAAATAATGGCTAACCTACACGGCCTAGACTAACAATGTTCAAATTATAATCATCTCCCTTTCAACTCTGCAATGAAATGCTGTCGTTTTTCCAGATCTATACAAACACTTGTCAATAATAAACTCCGAAACGTCACACACATTGGAAAGCTTACCATGAGCCCACATAGCAGCACCGATACGGTTCGAAATAGTAAAGACTAGCCCGATCAGAGGCAGACCTTCGAGCAGTGCAGCAGCGAACCCAAATGCTAGCAACACCGTTACAAATTCAGTAGCAACGCGATATTCATATAGAAAAATTTAAATTACCTCGGTAGTTCCATTTACGTTCTTCGATAAACACAGAGACTTCGTTAGGTGTCATACCTTTCGCCTTGAAATACTACGTAGAATGGACGTCGTTTCGTTTGTTCTGGTCAGTCTAGAGCTCAGTGAAGACGTACAGGGTTGTGTAAATGGCGGGCTGTACCCAGGGCTCGCAGCCAAGCTGAAATGAAGATACCCACCATAGGTACCAGATGGAGAGGAGTCAACGCCACTAGAATCATATGAGATAAGGTAGCACATCCTGAGTACATATGGCTTACACTTGATGACTGTCCTCCCGACAAAACCTGAAGCAAACTTACTCCACTGTCCACCTTTGCGGGGAACCGGAGGGGTCTCCCATTCTTCAATATACGGCCTCCAGAAATCTTGTCCCTTCCCACGAGACTGGATGGTTTGTTCATAAGCCCGGTCTCGTGCGATGCGAAGGTTACGAGAAAGAAAGAAAGTGAGTATAAAAGTGACCTGCGAGGTCAGGAAAATCACAGTCGCGTCTGTGCGGACAAGATGAGTTAACGTAACATACGAATATATGTGAGCGTACATGTCGGCAAGTTGAAAGGCATAGGGATGCCGAATATCGCATCCCGAGACAATCCAGTTACTCGAGGGGACCTTTCGATCATGAGCTAACACTCGACTCAGACCCGAGAGAGACATACTTGATCAAGAACAATTCCACAAACTTCCGCTGTATTTTGAACGTCACAGCCGCCTACTACCAACGTCAGTATCTCAACTTTCTCACGTGCTGTATCAGTTCATAAGAGCGAGAGAGACTAACCCAGCCAAGTCCAACAAGTACACCTCTAGTAAACCCATGTTGACATTTCTTCCATGCAGGAACATACAAGTTCTTGTCTGTAAAGAGCCTGTACACGCCCACTAGTACGTATGAGGGCGGGAACTGCAGACGAGAAGTCGATGCACGGAGATGCTGTGGCACATGCTCAATATAAGGGGGAGGGTCTGCGGTATAATCGCCAGGTAGTTGTGCACTCATGAAAGTATGTTATCGACGTATGTTATCCGACAAATATGCACGTACAACTTGAAGACACAATGTCACCTCATCCCAAAGCGCACACTTTCGTTGGATGAATTGATCGATCGGCCCAAGTTACGTAACGACCACGACGTCCCTATACCAAGTCTTGGACTCTGCATTCACAATCAAACATATTTTGGAGGCTAACTTCAGACTTGAAACTTAGAATGAGCCGTAAGCCTCTCCCATCATCATATCATTACCTAACACCTCCCCTATGCGCCACACTGGAGGCCGATTGATTCTCCGGATGCACAACTGAAATCACTCGTATACACGCGCTGAAACTCTAACTCGTTACTCAGCTCAAAACTGCTTCCCACCCCTTGTTATTTCCCGCCAGAAAAACCCTTGTGGGATGATGTATGGAATCCGAGCTTTCTCCGGTTGACAGGGTTGCTGCTCTCTGCTCAAGGTGTCCCCCGCGAAAATAACGTAAACGGCTCGTCTGTTATTCTAGCACTCGAACTCCCTTGCAGTTTGATATCGTTTTTGTACACGCGATTTTTTCACGCTGACACGAAGTGAAATTTCAATTCTCTGGACTGACATCGGCACCCAACAACAAACTCATTACCTACCCTATCCGGCTGACTGTACTCGGTGATATCGTCGTCTTTCTTACGCGTTAGCTGTGATGAAGGGCTCTCGCTAGATAAGGTGGAGAAGATTTGGGTGAGTGTCGTTCAAGACATCATATAATCAACTTTGTATAGAAGCAGATTATAGCTGTACATCGCCCGATCAAGGAGAATACTAATAGTACAAAATCACTTTGGATTTATCGCGGAAATAAGATTCGGACATTGACGCAATTCAACCTCGCTGTAACCAATCGCCGAAGGAATCATCCCAACAAAGGACCTGGTAAATATCTATATGGCGCTCTAATCCTCCGTTCGGGATCATGGCTATGAAGCATTTGTGAGCGGCTGCATATAGTGGTACCAATGATCATACGCGACTCGGAACTCACCACTGTCACCTTCCTTTATTTTGCCACAATGGACTCCGTCGCTAGAAATAGCTCGAACGGAATACAATGGTGTTCCGTCTTTCTCATGCCCGACACTACACACTCACTTGAGTAATGAATCAATGAGCATGAAAAGGGGAAAGACGCACGCCACTGGGATTGCCTGACCCAACATAGACAACCTGAACTTACCCTTACACCCCTTCCAACCAATGGATGCAGCATCGGCTGATAAGACCTCGTACCCGCTCTTAATCTATCATGGCATTAGTTTTAATATCTGATTAGGAAAGTTGTTTCCACTCACGTTGACTTCCTTACCAGCGTAACCGATCATGATACCAGAGAAGAGTGAGAGAGAGACCTTTCCGGGATCTAAACCCATGAATAAATGAGAATCATCCGTCTAATAAAAATGCTTTGAACTTACGAAGCCCCCCCTGTTATGGTACCATTAGGCTCATATGTCGCATGCGAAGGGATAAAAGTACTTACCTCGTAACGGGCCCGAGCAACATAGAGCGGTAAAGCGTCTGCGTCCCAACCACCAGGCACGGCATTTTTGGACACACTATTGATGACCTGTCGCTGTGTCAGCTCGCAAGGGCAGATTGTATTTGGAAACACGCACCCATTTAGGAGATTGTTCATCCAAGAAAGATCTATCATACAGATCATCTATACGTTCAAATGGAATACCGGGATCGCCAAGCTGTGGCATATCATCAGCGAATAGATTGATGTAAGGAGAGCATATACAGTACGGTGCTGTTCCATTGGTTCTTGCAGCGTTGTTCAAATGCATTCAGGGAGGGGCAGGTTGGAGACCAAGAACTTCCGAACTTCTGCTTGAGCGTAGTCATTGTGACCATGTGATCGGGATGAACAAGTGTGGTGGGAGCATTCTTGAAACTCTCATGGAAGATCACATTGCGTGTAATCTGACCACTATCCAAGCGTGTTTTCGGCTTAATGATGGATTTCTGCCACCAAGGCGTGTTATAGTAAGTGTTGTTGGGCTGCGAAGTTCCCCAGGGGTCTGGTTTGGGTTGACGGATGGAAGCCAGGAAATCAAGATCGATATTGATGGTGTTGTTCGACACGGAGGAGGATATCTCTCCCTATAAAACGCTTAGATATGTAAGCATTTTTTTGGGATTCACGAGATGACATACAGCCATCCAAAACAAAGCTATATCAGAGAGCTCATGACGCTCGTATCCCCCTCCAACATCGGCATGAGCCCCAGGAAACCATACCTGGTCACGAATGATGTTAGAGATTGTAATACATGGGACATAAATGCTAGGGTGGAACGCTGCAGTACCTCTTTGAAGATCTGACCATCCCGTATACCACCCGGAGGCTTGACCCATAGTGTGGGTATGAACTTATCCCGATTATCCTGTATAGAGACTGCATGAAGAGCAACGTCAATGCTTGGCGGAAGGTAATCGTCTTTGATATTGAGGACGTCTAAGGCACCACGGACAGACCCGACAGTATCCCATACGCCGACACATCTACAGTTGATGTTAGTCGGTGTGATTATGCAAGAATAGCAATGGTTACAAACGGGATTGTAAAGTCTTGGCGCACAATCCGTGTGCCAGGCGGAACACTGGGTGCTTTACCATCGTAGAGCTCCTTCCAGATTTGGAAGAAGAATCCGAGTTTCTGGGTTTGCAAAAGACCAATGGACTCCTGTCGTCTTTATCAGATATCGTGAAGTCTTCCGCACAGATACCTCATTTCTACATACAATTAAAGCGGTAAGCTTTCTTGCAGTGTACGCGCCTCTGTAAGGTGACGGGTCAGAAATGATTATTGTCATAATGAACGAAGAAATTTAACCTGGAGAATCTGTAAAATAGAGCGATGGCAATCAGCATCCATGTGATGAATGATTCGCCTGCCGAGACGTACCCAAAGATACAGACACGATCGCCTTTCTGAAGATTCTGAGCTATATAGACATATCCATCACGTATTTTGCTTGCTGTATGTGAATACACGATAAGATTGCTACATCATTAGATGGAGCTGGATACTGACCAACAGCAGTACCCAAAGCCTCTGTAAAATAAAGTGAGTCGTGGCCACAATTTGATTGGAATGAGTAGACGAAACGTACGCATCGCGGCAGTAGCCGCATTACCTTCCCCATTGAAGTCGGCCTCACTACCAACACCACTCAGATACAAGACCAATTGCTCTTCGCCATTGCTATTGATGCATTAAGCCTACGATTCAGGTACATATGAAGATTGAAAAAATGATCCTTACTTCGTTGTAGGCTTGATGGCGCGAGCTGAGCAACGTCGCTAGTCAATATGGTTCAGTTCAGAGAATACATCATTAGGGCTTACATAGTCTCAGAACGTTGGTCGCGTTCTGACGGCCACTTTCGACAGCTAGAAGACGGAGTGAGCGTGTACCTAGAAATTTCTCTGTCACACTTACCGAGCCTTCGAACAGCAGTGGGGGTGGGCTTTGATACGGCGGGAGGATTTGTTTCACCTTGAGCTGCGGCACGCTCTACAGCGGCACGCAATATGTCTGTGTATGAGAAATATCGATGAGCAGAGACTTGTGAGCATGTAGGATGGAGGTGGTCCTACCGTCTTTTCCGACAGAGAGGGCACCGTCATTGCCGGTACCGTCGCAAAAAACAAAGATGGTTTTGTTGGGCATGATGAACGTTGTACTTGTCTGTATCTCGAGAGGGATGAGTATATGAATGGCACAAGCTCGCCAGCTTTTATAGACAAACCCGCATCGTAATCTGCTCTCCTTCTTGACAGATGCATTGCTAATCCCGAGCAACTCGAATGCCTAGATCTGATATTGGATGACATGGACCCCAAAATTGACACAAGTTTTCCGGGTGGTAATCCTTGTAGGGCCACAACCACGAAGTTTTCAATGTTTCCTACACGCCACTCAGAAGCGATGTCATGTCGACTGGATTACAATCATGACGCCTACCACTGGCAAACCTCTATTTCCATATCACCTGTCTCGCCCATACTTTCAGCTCCCACATACCATTCTTCGCAAGACACTGAGCTATATTGATCTATACTCCACGACTTACTCCGCGTCTGATCGGTACTCAGATTCTATAGAACATCAGGAGGTTTGGTTCCGAGAGGGATGAGTGGCGAACAGATGGAGGGCCTGATTAAGCAGAGCAGTTAGAGTAATGATGATGTCTTGAGAATCAAACTTACGTCAGACTCCTTCGGTTTGTATGGTTATACCGTGACAGCAATAACAAGTTAGTCGCTTCATGCCTCTTGCTTGCTCTTACGCTAGTCGAGGTTACTATAAATCTTACGGGATACCGCCTGCAATTGTACGAGTGTATTGGATGCGGAATTCTGTTGTGCGGCTGGGAATGGTTCTGTAATAATAAGTTACTACGACTACCTGCTATAAGACTTTCAGCAAAACCCTCTGCAAACTCACTCCTCTCTTACAGCTGCTTACGTGCACCTAACTCCCGATATCCATGCTCGACAGCCAAGAGTTTTGTGCTGACACCTGAGCTTAGTCATAGCTTTCACCGAGAGGAGGCTAACGTCACAAAGAAACGGCTGGATACGGCCAGCTCGCAATGAGGTGAGATGTCAGTCATGACAGCCCGAGTATTGGGGCAATAATCGCCACTGTGAACCTACGCACCATCCTTCGGAAGAGTGCTATTCCGAGAGTGGCGAGTATCTGGGATGTGAAGCCACCTGACATCCTCTTTCGCGTATTATGCGCGAATTATAGACTAGGATTGAACGAGATAATGACACCTAGCCATCATTCAGCTGTGCTAGGAGGTGCTTGACGTAGCTACAGATGCCTTCGTTATCCACTGTTGTCGGGATAGCCTATGTCGTCTTCGCTTCAGTAAGCTTGTTGAATTTATGAACACCGGTAAGTTGGGATCTCAAGACGAAGTCAAACGTAGGATCTCTCTTCGAGGTCTCGGATGTCACTAGTCTACGCAAACCAAAGCTCCAATCAAGTGATTCACATACCAACGTCCATACCCCAAGTTACTTGCGTAGTAGCTTGATGCAGGTGTCGATTGCTAATTGAAGAGTCATTAGTCAAGGAACGCAAGAAACTCCTCGCGAGTGATATGACACATCTAACCTAGACATGAGACAAGGTTCTTCTTTAAGATATCCGGGTCCCCAATATTTCCGCTGGGAGAAAAGGTGGACGCGAATAAGGAATGTGGATGGTTACCAAAAAAAAATGGGGTGTTGAACACTCACTCGTAATCGCATGTGACCATCGCAAGAATTGATCCATGACCTTAAGGGAAAGAGTTTTGTACTTGCGGACATAATTCGTAAATGTGTATCCGACCTTGACCGAGAGATGACAGCATTGACCCTCTTCACTTCTGTGCAGATTGAGGGGTTTCCCTATATCGCTTGCTCCAGTTCTCCCTGTTTCAATCTTGTATCAGAGGTGTGGAGCTTTTGTGACGCAGTTCGAGACAACACTCCATCTACACTCATCAGAGCGTTGCGGATGATGAGTCAATTTTCCAGAGCAAGTCGTTAGTATGAGGGACGCAATCAGTCACTTGATCACTGGATGAAATGAAGTACAACTGGTCCCACAAAGACAACAATGACGAGGAGCAGGAGAGTTTTGTTGATATCCGTGAAGTTGCTACTAGAAATATACGATCCAATATGATCATAATAGACAGATTCCGAGTCAGAGCTATCGCTGGCATTAGCCTCACGCGTAACAACCAACGTCAACTAAATCAGTTCATAGAGAGCGAACGAGACTTACCCAGCCAAGTCCGAGAACCACTCCTCTAGTAAACCCACGTTGACATACATTTCTTCGATACAGGAACATATAGATGCTTGTCTGTAAAGAGCCTGTACACGCCCACCAGTACGTATGAGGGTGTGAACTGCAGACGAGAAGTCGATGCACGGAGATGCTGTGGCACATGCTCAATATAAGGGGGAGGGTCTGCGGTATAATCGCCAGGTAGTTTTGCACTCACGAACGTATGTTATCCAACAATTGAAGACGTATGTTCGTGCAAGTCCGAGGAGTCCCGGCGAAGCCGCCACATTGTATTGATCGATCGGTACCATACGTAACGAGTGGTGGCGGCAGTCTGGCACTTGCACTCGAACATATTCCTGAGACTAACGTTTATTATTATTATTATTATTATTATTATTATTATTATTATTATTATTATTATTATTATTATTATTGCGATCCGGCATGAGTACCGTTTACAAGCTTTGCAAGCATTGACAGTATGTACTGCTCGACGAACTCCCAAGCTAACCTACTTCGCGACCAAACTCTAGCCACCTGGTTTCGAGACATTAGAATCGTGCCGAGGTAAGTACGTATACGTTTCCTAACGGCGACACAGGTACCAAAACGTCGGCCCCCGAGTTCTTTAACGAGTTTTGACCTGGGTTGATACAGTGCTGGTCCTGCTCCGATAACTCCAACTTCGAAAGGTGGTCGGCCGACCACCCTCACAGATACTCAATCTGCAGCGAATGGTCATGTCGAGAATTTCTCTCACACACAGATTCCATTCGCTTTATAATTAGCTTGAGTTGAGTACGAGGAATATCACCCTTTTCTCACTCTCGACCTCTACCTGAACGACCCAAGATGAGCGGGGAACCCGAAGGCACCATGGTCGACGGTGCATATTTCCACGAGGGCCCAAACAAAGACTATGCCGTCATCCTCTTGACCGATGTCTTTGGTCTGCCGCTCGTCAACAACAAGCTCCTGACCGATGGGTTCTCGAAGGAGTTACAGTGCGATGTGTGGGCACCTCATATCTTCAATGGTATGTCTATAACGCGACGCGATCTCCAATGCAACGTAATCCTAATCACACTGACAGGCGAGCCAATCTTTCGTGCTGAGGATTTGGAGCCCATTATGCCCCGCAAGGTTGGGGATAAGTTGGGTTTTTGGAGCATCCTACGTTTAATTGGGATGTTTATCCCTCATATCCACCATTTCTGAGCCAATCGTGCTGCGGCTGTGGACCCCATCGTGGATTCGGTACGTCTTTTCCAAACTTGTTGTGTCTCAGGTCCCCGATCCGCCGTCCCCAGTTCATCGCCAAAGTTAGGGACCAGAAGAAATACAAGAAGGTTGGCGTAGTTGGGTGCGTATCCGATAACTCGTAATCTGGTTCATTAACATTGTAATATTTCTCAGATATTGTTTTGGTGGTTCAGCTGGCATTCGACTCGGCTCTCGAGGCCTCGTTGACAGTCTTGTCATTTGCCACCCTGGCAATTGTCCCATTAGTGAAATCTCCGCTATCAATATCCCAACCTCATGGGTGTGCGCTCAGGGTAAATTGTATAACACCCTTTGCACAGGACTGGTACTCATTTATTATCCTGATATTTTAGTGGATATGACTTTCAGCGATTCGTTGCGTGAACAAGCCGAGAAAGTCTTTGCTGCCCGTAAAGACAAACCTGGGTATATCGACTACGAATTTAAAGTGTATGCAGGTCGGTCGCCATTACATTTCCGCTTCGTTTTTATATGCCTTCATCATCTTATGATACTAACTATCCAACCTCGTGATCTAGGAACGCAACACGGTTTCGCTGCTAGGCCTGACTTATCTTTACCGGAGATTGTGAAAGCACACGAGGAAGCTTTTATTCAGTCGAAGAACTGGTTTGAGAAGACGCTTGCTTGATCTGAGGTTCCTATTGCATCCTTATCATAGGTCGAGAGCAGCTTCTCTCCCTGGGATGTTGAATGTACCATTTTCTATGTTTGTATCGTCGGTTTAGATAAACAAAGGGAACCCCAGCTTCGTCCTTCTATTTGACGACCAGCTTGAATATCTGGCTTCGCGTTTTCTACTGCTTTATTATTGTCCGCCTCGCTTGGTTTGTAAACCGCTTGGGTTCTTAATCAGGCTTGGTTACTGACATTGCTTTCGTTAGTAGGACCATAACTGGCGATAACACTAACATCCGATGCAACGGACTGACGAACCGACGCTAATGTGAATTAAACCTCTGCAGTACTACCAGTACGAATTTATCGTATGTCTATTTCTCCACAACTACCACGATCTCGATGAATACAAGCCCCCCTAACTCATTGATCTTCTGGTCCTCGAGTTCCTCTCTGTGGACCTCGGTAAAGCCTCTGCTACTTATGAATCGGGCATCGACAGTAATGAGTTCATCGCAACCCTTGCTGTTAACAAAACCGAATCCATCCTCCTCGGACTTGAAGCATTTTAGCGACCATCTGAAGCTCCTGCGACATCAAGATCAAGAGAGAGTTCCTAAGTATGAAATACGGTGTAGCTAATCACTGGGAAATCGCCGATTACGTATTTGAGCGAAGATATAAACTTTGATTAACTTTGATCAAGTAGCTCGTCCTTTTCGATATGCTACCGCAATGGACCCAACAACACTCTCAATTCCCAAGACGCTACAGCTTCTTTCCTCGTTATCCTATGATATCTCCCCATTCAGCCTCCATATCGGAATCCCTCAGAAGGAGAGGAGATTTAAAGGTGACCGGCTCGTTCGACAACTACTCGATGCTCTCGTTTTCTTTCTACACACCCGCCCCAATCGTGGCGACCGTTTTTCTATGACGTTGACTATTGTCCAAAACGAGATCGTAGCTACCGTCGCTGCTAACACTTCCGATGACATTCCTCCCTCGGACCCCAACTCGCCACAAACGATTCTTGATACTGTCTGGAGACACATGGTCGCGTGTTCTGGTACGGCTCAGAAAGCTACAGAAAACACCCAATTTGCTACCTATGTCCTTGAGACCCATCTCCCCCTTCTTCGCTCTCGCTTGTCGAAGTGGCGCGTGTGCTACGAATCCTTCAGACAGTGTTCTTCGCGGTTCCAACAGTCGAGTTCACTATCGCCAGCCATCACGAGTTATCTTAATGATGTCGACAAAATATTCGGCGCCACCGTGGCCTTCTCCGAGTCGAGTAAGACACTCGCCGAGAAATTTGTCGGAGAGTTCGCGGCCCATATTCAGTTATGCGATAATCTTTCTAAACAGTCAGCTAAACTCAGTGGAGATGACCGGAGGTTACTTTCTGCTTTCCAAACGTCATCTGGAAAAGGCGCGGGTGAGTAAGAGTCCTTTCTCTCTTGTGCACCTATACTCACGTGGACTGCAGACACGAAGAGATACCTCGATGTTATCCGGTTTGGGGAAAAGCTAGCATCTCCCCTCAGACATATCAGTACGGTGTTATATTTATGTACAAATCCCAAATATCAGGACTTTCTCACGAAGCCCTTTCGAATCCGACTTCTCCCGAACCCTCCTAGTATCGATATGCCGACTCTTTCCAATAACTGGACAAAAGAAGAGGTAGCTGCAGTCATTCGTCGCAGCTATACGATCGGTTGGCCAGGTTGTGATCCCGAGGCTGTTACCAGTGCTATTGACCACTTGAGTGGGGTTGCCATGGATAACATTGGGAAGACTCGAATTTCTGGACCTCATTGTGACTGTCTGCTTGTCCAACACCACCACAACGAAGCCCGGGGCGAGCTGATCATGGAAACTTATATCGCTATCTCAAAGCCTTGCTGCCTACAGTGCGGGCTCTTCCTCGATGGTTACAATCAAGCTGTTCCAAATGGCCCTATATTTTTCATCAGACGCAGAAATAACCACATCTACCCTTCCGTCGTCCCATCCATTGACGTTGTAATAGATGGCTCTATAGAGGAAAAGATGAGAAGAAAGTTAAGCCTGCTGATCGCCTACGTTGTTGATAGCTATGTGAAAGACTTGTATGCTCGCATCATGGCTCCTATGGTCTTTGGCAATGGTGTCCTCTCTGAACTTCCTCCCCTTAGCGCTATTACTGACTCGGACTCGGAGTACTAGCTGTCAATATAGTGGTAGTATCCAACGGAATGAACACCTCTTATGTAATAGTAACACGAGTCCTTTCAAATGATTATAGTGATATATAGGCTGTTAGATTATGTCCTTACCGGAATTCGAAATGAGAGATACTGTACCAGTAACGATATACACTAACCTCCGATGCAACACACTTCGGACCATGAACCGTAGGCTCGTTTCCAGCCTCTATGACTTTCGGAAGATAGTCGTTCCTTACATGACCCGGCGCTAATGAGAATTAGACCTCCAGTAGTACCAGTACGAGTCCACCATATGTCTATTTCTCAACAACTACCACGATCTCGATGAATACCAGCCCCACATCTGTGCCAATCCCTCAAACAACCCAATCGCTCTCATCTTTCCTAGACGAAGAGAATATCTCTCTTGACGAAGACTAGGAATCCGAGGAGCTCATTGAGCACCAGTCAATCCCCTAACCCATTGATATTCTTGTCTTAAGCTCCTCTTCATGGACCTCAGGGACGGAGGAGGCTCTTGCTACCTGTGACTCCAAGCATCAGGGCATCAACAGTAAATAGGTTATCGCAACCCTTGCTATTAGCAAAACCGAACACCTCGTTGAACTTGAAGCATCTTAGCGACCATCTGGAACTCCCGCGAACTCCTGGGTATGAAATGCGGCGTAGCTAATCACTGGGAAATCGCCGATTACGTATTTGAGCGAAGGTATAAACATTGACTAACTTGGATTAGCCAGCTCGTCCTTTTCAATACCCTACCGCGATGGATCCAGCGGCGCTCTCGATCCCCGAGACCCTACACTTTCTTTCATCGTTATCCTACGACATCTCCTCGTTTAGCCACCGTGCTGGAATACCTCGAGCCGAGAGGAGATTCAGAGGTGACCCCGTCGTCCGAAAACTACTCGACGCTCTCGTTTTCTTTCTCCACACTCACCCCAATCGCGGTGATCGTTTTGCTATGACTTTGACCATCGTCCAAGACGAGATCGTTGCTACCGTCGCTGCTAACACTCCTGTGACATTCCTCACACGGATCCCTCCTCACCACAAGTGATTCTTAATACCATCTGGAAACACATGGCCGTGTATTCTGGTACGGCTGAGAAGCCTACGGAAAACACCCAACTCATTACCTACATCCTTCAGACCCATCTCCCTCTACTTCGCTCTCGCTTGTCAAAGTGGCGAAGGTGCTACGAAACCTACAGGGATAAGTTAGCATGGTTCCGACGGTCAAATTTACTATCTGCGGCGCTCACGAATTATCTCGATGACGTCGATAAAATATTCTGCGCCACCGTGGCCTTCTCCGAGTCGACTGAGACACTATCCTCAGAAAGCATTTCACAGTTCGCATCTCATATCCGGCTATGTAAAAATCTTTCCAAACAATTGGCTAAACTCAGTGGTGATGATCGGAGGCTACTTTCTGCCGCACAATCTGCGTGTGGCAAAGGTATCGGTGAGTAGGGTTGCTTCGCGCTTTTCTCCATTGTCCACCAATACTCATATAAGCTGAAGGCACAACAAGGTACATCAACATCATCCGGTTTGGGGAAAAACTAGCCACTCCCCTCATACAAATCGATAGGGTGTTATATTTCTGTAGAACTGCGAAATATCAAGATTTCCTCACGAAACCTTTTCAAATCCGCATTGTACCGAAACCCCCTAGGATCGATATGCCGACTCTTCCCAATAACTGGACAAAGGCAGAGGCAGCTGCGGTCATTCATCAGAGCTATATGACCATCGATTGGCCATATGCTGATCCCGAGGCTGTTAACAGTGCTATCGACCATCTGAGTGGGGTTGCAATGGAGAACATCGGGAAGAGTAGAATCTCTGGACCTCATTGCGAGTGTCTGCTTGTCCAGCACCACCACAACGAAGCCCAAGGCAATCCGATCATGGCAACTTACATCGGTCTCTCAAAGCCTTGCTGCCTCCAATGCGGGATCTTCCTCGACGTTTACAACGAAATTGTTCCGAATGGCCCTCTGTTTTTCATCAGAGGTAGAGACAGCCATGTCTATCCTTGCATTGTCCCATCTATCAACACTGCAATAGATGCCTCTATAGCGGACAAGACGAGAACAACGTTGATCGAGCTTATCTGCTACGTTGTTCATGCGTACATGAAACATGTGTATGATCGTAGCGGGGGTGCAATCTGCGGTACCATGCGTCAAGAGTTTCTCCTCTCTTAAGCTTAGTGCCTTTACGTGTTATAGATATGGTAGTTGAATATCATCATGTAACAGTAACAAGTAATTCTTAATACCATCTGGAAACACATGGCCGTGTATTCTGGTACGACTGACAAGCCTACAGAAAACACCCAACTCGTTACCTACATCCTTGAGACCCATCTCCCTCTACTTCGCTCTCGCTTGTCAAAGTGGCGCGTGTGCTACGAATCCTTCAGGCAGAAATTTTCACAGTTTCAACAGACGAATTCACCGTCAGCGACAGTCACGAATTATGTCGATAATGTCGACAAAATATTCTCTGCAACCGTGGCCTTATCCGAGTCGAGTGAGCTCTCCAAGAACACCGTCGGAGAGTTCGTTGCCCATATCCGGCTATGCCGCAATGTTTCTAGACAGTCAGCTAAGCTGAGCGATAGGGACCGAAGGTTACTTAGTTCCTTCCAAATAATGTCTGGCAAAGGTGTCAGTGAGTAGGAGTTCTTCACATTGATCTCCATTATACCTCTGTGCTCATGTTGGCTGCAGTCACAAAGAGATACATCGATATCATCCGATTTGGAGAAAAGCTAGCATCTCCCCTCATACATATCGACACCACGTTATGTTTCTGCACAAGTCCTAAATATCAAGATTTCCTCACGAAACGTTTCCGAATCCACATTCTCCCAAACCCTCCTCCTAGGTGTGTCGACATGCCAGCCCGTCTTGAGAATTGGACAATGGCAGAGGTAGCTGTATTCCTCCACCGTAGCTATAAAACCATCCAGTGGTCAGGTGGTGATCCCGAGTTCGTTTCCAACACTATCGACCACTTGAGTGGGATTGTTATAGACAACATCGGGAAGACTCAAATTTCCCGACCTCATTGCGAGTTTCTGCTTGTCCAACACCACCACAACGAAGCCCATGACGAGCCAATGATGGAAACGTACATCGCTATGTCAAAACCCTGTTGCCTCCAGTGTGGAGTCTTCTTCGATGCTTACAATGAAGCTATTCCCAACGGCCCGCTATTTTTCATCAGAAGCAGAGATCTTCACATCCATCCTTCCATCCTCCCGTCGATCGATGTCGCATTAGATGCCTAGATCTATCATGAAAACGATGACATTTAGGTTGAATCTACTGATCGGCTTCACTATTGAGGCATATACGAGTTGATAGGGCTTTCAAGTTCTTCACTTTGTCTGCGAGAGTTTATTCCCTAGTTATTATTGATATGAGGTCGCTTTTGGTTCTCCCCGCCTAGCCTAAGGGTTCCTTTTTGGTGCGAGTCGTATTAGTAGTCTAGTAAGATACCGCTTTTCTTAAATCTCACAAATATCTTTCCGGCCTCCCTCGATGTGCTCAACACAGTGGCGACTCAAAGAAGGAAAGCAACAAGGTCAGCTGAGTACGTACCCTGAGAAGCGGGTACACGAAGCCTCAACTCTAACTCTATCACCTATGTATTTGACAATCTACTCGTCTTCCCCAACCTTCCCCAGAATACCCCACTCAGGGTCTAACATCCAGAAGCAGAAGGGTAAAGTGAGATAGTGTCTATTGCAAATAGTACGGCGGGTGGGTACTCGGACGCTGCGCGAGTTTTCAGAGTATCACTTGGGGAACTCGGTCTGGACAGCCTATGTATCGCCTAGCTATGTTCCTACTTTCTCTTCTGCTACCACCAACACTACATAAATACGCTAATCCGTCATAGTCTCATTGAAGGGAAGCGGGAAATTGCCGATTACGTATTTGAGTAAGGATGTACATATATAATTTTGAATGTTGCAGTGTGTCCTTCTCGATTCGCCATCGCGATCACGATGGACCCAACAACACTCTCAATTCCAGAGACTTTACACTTTCTTTCATCGTTATCCTACGACATCTCCTCGTTTAGCCACCGTGCCGGAATCCCTCGTGCCGAGAGGAGATTCAGAGGTGACCCCGTCGTCCGGAAACTACTCGACGCTCTCGTTTTCTTTCTCCACACTCACCCCAATCGCGGTGATCGTTTTGCTATGACTTTGACCATCGTCCAAAACGAGATCGTTGCTACCGTCGCTGCTAACACTCCCGGTGACATTCCTCACACGGATCCCTCCTCACCACAAGTGATTCTTAATACCATCTGGAAACACATGGCCGTGTATTCTGGTACGGCTGAGAAGCCTACGGAAAACACCCAACTCATTACCTACATCCTTCAGACCCATCTCCCTCTACTTCGCTCTCGCTTGTCAAAGTGGCGCAGGTGCTACGAAGCCTACAGGCATGAATTTGTGTGGGTCCGACGGTCAAATTTACTATCGGCGGCGCTCACGAATTATCTCGATGACATCGACGCAATATTCTGCGCCACCATGGCCTTCTCCGAGTCGAACGAGACACCATCCCAAGAAAGCATTTCACAGTTCGCATCTCATATCCGGCTATGTAAAAATCTTTCTAAACAGTTAGCTAAACTGAGTGATAACGATCGGAAACTACTTTCTACCACACAATCTGCATGTGGCAGAGGTATTGGTAAGTAGGGTTGTTTCGCGCTTTTCTCCATTGTCCACCAATACTCATGTAAACTGAAGGCACAACAAGATACATCAACATCATCCGGTTTGGGGAAAAACTAGCCACTCCCCTCATACAAATCGATAGGGTGTTATATTTCTGTAGAACTGCGAAATATCAAAATTTCCTCACGAAGCCTTTTCGAATCCGCATTGTCCCTCAACCCCTGAGGATCGATATGCCGACTCTTCCCAATAACTGGACAAAGGCAGAGGCAGCTGCGTTCATTCGCCAGAGCTATATGACCATCGACTGGCCATGTGCTGATCCCGAGGCTGTTATCAGTGCTATCGACCACCTGAGTGGGGTTGCAATGGAGAACATCGGGAAGAGTAGAATCTCTGGACCTCATTGCGAGTGTCTGCTTGTCCAGCACCACCACAACGAAGCCCAAGGCAATCCGATCATGGCAACTTACATCGGTCTCTCAAAGCCTTGCTGCCTCCAATGCGGGATCTTCCTCGACGTTTACAACGAAATTGTTCCGAATGGCCCTCTGTTTTTCATCAGAGGTAGAGACAGCCATGTCTATCCTTGCATTGTCCCATCCATCGACACTGCAATAGATGTCTCTATAGCGGACAAGACGAGAACAACGTTGACCGAGCTTATCTGCTACGTTGTTCATGCGTACATGAAAC
Organism: Cerrena zonata; assembly: GCA_038087015.1. NCBI lineage: Eukaryota > Fungi > Basidiomycota > Agaricomycetes > Polyporales > Cerrenaceae > Cerrena > Cerrena zonata. The sequence continues at coordinate 46,910 of JASBNA010000037.1, forward strand.
ACGTGTATGATCGTAGCGGGGTTGGTTTAATCAGCGGTACCATGCGTCAAGAATTTCTTCTCTCTTACTCCTATTAGTGCCTGTACGTGTTGTGGATATGGTAGTTGAATATCATCATGTAACAGTAACAGGAGCTCTTTCAATTGATAGTGGTGAGATGCAGATTGTTCATACGGGAATTCGAAATGAGCGATCTTGATATGTATACAACTGAGTCTCAGAATGGGACGTGAGTCGGATCATATTCACGAGTTGTACCATCAAAGAAAGAGTTACGCGGGTATTTACGTTGGGACATCAAATGCCTAACTCGCCTTTCTTCAATGGCTTGCTTGAATGGCTCCACGTTCTGTGGTCTATCCTGTACCTTCTGTTTAGCTTGCTCGGTGACCGTGACACCCTTGACTTGATTCTTACCACCGTCAGCCAAAGATTTCGTGTCGATGTCTGCACCGATCGTATATGCTAATGGTTCGCTGACCGTCCCTTCGGCCGTCAGAAAGGACCTGCGGCTCAGCACTCGTAGCAAATTGGGCATCATTTTTCTCGTTACCCTCTTCCTTGATGATACAAATTAGTGTAACCTCTTCGAAGATGCTCGTTCTAGAATCATGGGATGAGACTACTTCAGCTTGATCGCCAACTTGAACGTCTCGGGCAAACGCGCCATTTCATTCGAGAGCACTCATTATATTATAATAGCTCGAACTTGGGAGGACGTTACCGCATTTGTTACTCGACGATATCCTACTGGCGGATTCCAGAACTGGAAACTGTACTACTCTGATTTGTACACACGCTAATTACATGGACAGGCACCGTTCGCTTTACTCTTAGTAATGGTACCAGACTAGTACATACTGGACACCACAGTTCGTTTCATCCTTCCACGAGCATCCATCCCCCTCTCTCACTTCGAGGACTCAGGATGAGCTGCGAGCAATGTGTACAGGGTAACGTTATGAGTGGGGAACCCGAGGGGACTATGGTCGACGGTGCCTATTTCCACGAAGGCCCAAACAAGAAGTTTGCCGTCATTCTTTTGACCGATATCTTTGGTCTCCCACTCGTCAACAACAAGCTCCTGGTGGATAGGTTCTCAAAGGAGTTGCAGTGCGATGTCTGGGCACCTCATTACTTCAACGGTGCGTCTATTTCCTTATTCATTACAGGGTAGTCGCTCTAATTGTATTCATAGGTGATCCAATCTTCCGTGCTGAAGAGTTGGAGCCAATCCTACCTCATAAAGCAGGAGACAAGATTAGCACCTTGAATTCGTTGCGTTTCTTTGGGACGTTTATCACTCGGATTCATCGTTTCTGGGGCAATCGCTCTGCTATTGTGGACCCTATCGTGGATTCGGTACGTACTCCGAACCTTGTTTCGTTCTAGGCTTATGACTTGCCGTTTCTAGTTCATCGCCAAAGTCAGGGACCAGAAGAAATATGAGAAGGTTGGCGTAGTTGGGTACGTACCTAATACATCGCCATCTGGCTCATTATTGATAGCGTGATACATTGCAGATACTGCTTTGGAGGTGCAACTGGGATACGAGTTGGTTCCCGAGGCCTCGTTGACAGTCTCGTCATTTGTCACCCCGGTCGATGCACCATTGGTGAAATCTCCGCCATCAAGATCCCCACTTCCTGGGTTTGTGCTCAGGGTCAGTCTTTACTCTCTCTCCTCAAATCGGCTACTCATTCTTGATATTTTAGTGGACATGACGTTCAGCAATTCATTACGTGGACAAGCTGAGAAAGTCTTTGCTTCTCGGAAAGACAAGCCGGGATTCGTTGATTATGAATTCAAGGTACACGCAGGTCAGTTGACATTTCCTGCCTCTCTACCTTCTTTCATTGGTTCATTGTTCTCTTCGTGATTTTAGAAACGCAGCACGGGTTTGCGGCTAGGCCTGATTTATCGTTACCGGAGATTGTGAAGGCGCATGAGGAAGCTTTCACTCAGTCGAAGAACTGGTTTGAGAAGACACTTGTTTGAGAGTGTTCCGAATCACTGCCAGGTAACTACGGGGCTGGACTCAATGTACACAGCTGTTTCGCTCGCGTCAGTGCTCACTAACAGCGCCCATTCTATTCTTCTCAGTTTGATTGGTGGAGCCAACTCCTGTCTAAATTGATTCGATTCTTCAAATTGTATTTCTCACAACGAACACAATGACTGCAAACCTCGCATCCGTAATAGTCCTCAAACAATTCACCTCTTACCCTCGTTCCTCAAGGAAAACGATATCTCTTCCTTCTACTCGCTTAACGAAGACGAGGAGAAGCCCGTCGAGCGCAGGTTAATCCCCAAACTCCTCGATACCCTCGTCTTCCTCCCTCGTACAACCACTGGGGACGGCAAAGTCTTTGCCATGACGCTGGGCATCAACAGTAAAGAAGTTGTCGTTCTTGCTACTAACAAAGCTGAAAATCTCCTGTCTCCTCAAACCCTCTTGGTGACCATCTTAAACTACCTTGTCGAGTTAGCCCCAAAGTCCATCAAGTTCGAGAAACGTTTCCATACGTAACGAGGCGCGATTGTCTTTATCCTTGTCTTCTCGATGTAGGCATGTATGTATTACCGAACACATGAGGTGCCCTCTGGATGACTTGATTGTTGTGATCGTCAGAAAATGAGGAACCAAACAGGGCCCTCACCAACTTCGCCAATATTTGTTTGGTGGAAATGGACTTCAATATGTGGAGTGAATATTGGTGCTCTTTGTAGTTGTCGATTATAGCACTGCCCGAATGATAAGCCAGATCTTGTAATCTAATCTCGATCAGAGGGATTTTACTCGAGTCAATTCGGAAAGAGTAGTTGGCTCTTTTCATCCTAACCACCATGACCGTCCTATCCCATCCTTCAATCCGCGGTATGCATTTTCAGATAGCCTCCTCGTCACCCTGCTGATCTTCCTACTCGTAGACGGCTGGTTCCGTGAGATCTCTTCACAATGGCCCGGTCAAGCCATGTCCTTGAAAGTTCGCAAGATCTTACATGTCGAAAAGTCTCTCTATCAAGATGTCCTCGTATTCGAGTCAGAGACATACGGAAACATCCTCGTCTTGGACGGTGTCATTCAGTGCACCGAACGCGATGAGTTCTCGTATGTTTGATGCTTTTGGACCATGGACGCATATACCCATCGACTTTTATCATTGTTGGTTTATAGATACCAGGAAATGATCGCACATCTTCCCTTGGCTAGTCACCCCAACCCCAAGAAGGTTCTAGTCATTGGTGGTGGCGACGGTGGTGTTGTGCGGGAGGTTCTCAAGCACGATACTGTCGAACAGGTCGTTCTCTGCGATATCGATGAGGTTCGTATCTTCCCTCTCTGATTTACTTGACGCTCAATTTTTGTCTTGACTCGTTCTTGCTTCCCTTTCCCATCTCCTTTCCCCCACTACGTCGATGCCCTATCCCTTTACTTACGTCTGAAAATTCGACTCTTTCCACCCTCATTTGATACACCAATGACGTACCTATCAGGCCGTCGTCCGCGTTTCCAAGCAATTCCTCCCTCACATGTCTTCCCTCCTTAATGACCCCCGAGTAACCGTCTTTATCGGCGATGGTTTCAAGTTCCTCGCGGACAATACCTCCACCTACGACGTCATCATCACAGATTCTTCCGACCCCGTTGGTCCCGCCGAGTCCCTCTTCCAAAAGCCGTACTTTGACCTCTTGAACGGCGCCTCTCACTCCTGGTGGACACATCTCAACTCAAGCAGAGTGTTTGTGGTTGCACCTGCCCCTCATCAACGAACTGAGGAAGACTACGAAGGACATCTTCCCTGTCGCCGAATACGCCTTCACCACTATTCCCACTTACCCGAGTGGACAAATTGGTTTCGTCGTTTGCTCCAAGGAGGCTGGTAGAGACGTCAAAAAGGCCGTTAGGAAAGTCACTCCCACTAAGTATTACAACGAAAAGGTCCACGAGGCCGCTTTCGTCTTGCCAGAGTTCGGCAGGGCACTCGTGGAGGAGGGAAAGAACATTACTCCCACTATTGGTAGAACCCTCCAGGCCGACAAACCTATCAAGAAGGTTCTTTTGCTCGGAAGTGGTTTCGTAGCCAAGCCTGCTGCTGAGATCGTTCTTCGTGAGCCTACCAACCGACTGACAGTCGCTTGCCGTACTTTAGGAAACTGCACAAAAGTTCGCCGGCCGATTTCCCAAACGCCACAGCTGTTTCTTTGGATGTATCTAACGCTGCTGCTCTTGAGGAGGCTGTTGCCGCACACGACCTCGTTATTTCACTCATCCCCTACACCCACCACGCCGATGTCATCAAGGCCGCTATCAAGGGCAAGACCCACGTCGTTACCACTTCTTACGTCTCCCCTGCCATGCGCGAGCTTGACGAGGAGGCTAAGAAGGCCGGAATCGTTGTCATGAACGAGATCGGTCTGGACCCTGGTATTGACCACTTGTACGCCGTCAAGACTATCGATGAGGTCCACGAGAAGGGTGGAAAGATCAAAGAGTTCCACTCTTACTGCGGTGGTCTCCCTGCACCAGAGTGCTCTGGAAACCCACTCGGGTACAAATTTTCTTGGTCGTCCCGCGGTGTTCTCCTCGCTCTCCTCAACTCGGCTGCTTACCTCGCCGAAGGCAAACAACTCGATATTGATGGAAAGGATCTTATGGGCTATGCCAAGTCATACTATATCTCTCCTGCGTTCGCTTTCGTCGCCTACCCCAACAGGAATTCGGTCCCCTTCAGGGAGTTCTATAACATTCCCGAGGCTCAGACTGTCGTTAGGGGCACTTTGAGGTACCAGGGATTCCCCGAGTTCATCAAGGCGTTGGTGGATATTGGGTTCTTAAATGCGGAGCCTAAGGAGTGGTTGAAGGATGGTTTGACTTGGGCCGAGGTCACACAAAAGGCTATCGGCGCTAATGATACCACGGAAAGGTATGTTGGGCGATCCATATACCTCAATACCAATGCTAACCGATTCTTGATTTAGTACCTTGGTCACCAAGATCAAGTCTCTTGCCTCCTTCCCCAACGATGCCGAGGCATCTCGTATTCTGCAAGGTTTCAGATGGATCGGTCTCTTCTCATCCGAGCCCGTCAAGCCTCGTGCAGGAAACCTCCTCGACACCCTATGTGCCCGTCTCGAAGACCTCATGCAGTACGAACAAGGTGAACGTGATCTCGTCATGCTCCAGCACAAGTTCATTGTCGAATGGGCTGACGGCAAGGAGGATACTCTCACTTCCACTTTGGAGAGTTATGGTATTCCTGATGGGTTCTCGGCGATGGCCACCCTTGTTGGTGTTCCATGTGGTATTGCGGTTCAGTTTGTGTTGGATGGTGTCATCAAAACTCCCGGTGTGTTGGCTCCTTATACCAAGGAGATCTGCGAACCGTTGAGGATTGCCCTTGAGAGTGAAGGGATTGGTATGATCGAGAAGGTTTTGTAGGCTAGAACGCTTTCCAAAAAAATCTGTACATAGACTTTAAGATGATGTATAGCAGCAGGGAGAAGCTGTAAATAATGTAATGCTATATTGTATTTGCAAGTGGTGTTTGAAAGTTGTGTTTGTACAATATTCTTACCTGTTTTTTGTAAGATTTCTTTAAGCCTACGTACGACCATTGACTCTCTTTCACTTACCCGTACTACGCTCGGTAATGGCTGGTGTCCTTCATGACATACATGTATCGATAGGGACTTAGGTTGTCCGTTAAATATAAACATAGTAACAAGATTCATTCGGAGCAATTATATTCTATAGAGGGTACATACATTGTATCTAGAGCAACGACACGAGATAAGGGGGTAATAAAATACAGTATATCTATTCAAGTTTAGATCTCGTCCGAGGGGTATTTATGTAGGCAACAAAGGATCCAGTTTCATATACTGTTCAACTAGAGCTTTCCGAGTTTCCGAGTACAAGCGATCCATCTCGCGTTCCAGGACTTTGCTCTCCATTTCCGTGACTTCCAGTAAATAACGAGAACGAGTAAGTCCAGAGGGATCAAGGACCTTTCGGACTCTCCCAGATGAATGGAGGAAGAGTACTCCTATGATAGCGACAGGAGACAGAGGTCTCAAAATCATTGCAAGTCATGATCAAGAAGGCGGAGAGTGTCCAAAACAGTCTCTCTTTTACTCGATCACTTGAAATGCATGTCGTAACGGCGTAGATGATTCTGAGAAGTTTCTCGGTCCACTTCCCGATGTATAAGATACCTTGTTGGTCGTCGCAAAGAATAGGAGGGTGTATGCACAGGTTACCGTCGTGCGTGAAGTACCATAGTGCAGTAGAGGATGGCGAGCCGGGAACAAGTAATTCTGGTTGTTTTCGGAAATTCGAGAACGGGATGAGTGTCGTCGTAAGAAGCCAATTCGATATCTGGGGTGTAGATGAAAGGAGGAGAAATATAGGACGGTATAGTGGAAAACGTTCGAAAACCATATGAAGTGCCATGATGCACCCGACGCGGTACATCGAGGAGTGAGATCGAGAAAGGGATGGGATCATGATAAAAGCCAGAGCGACGCATACCGGTAAGTAATCCACCAGGTGTGAAAGAATAAAGAGCCACAAGATCGTAGCAGGTACGAAGTCGATGATAAAGTTTCGGAGCAGCCAAATATCTCGTCGGCCTGCCGGTTTCACCATGCAATGTGTCGCTGCCGACACAACGGCGGAGGCGTTTCGATGATTTAGAATGTCGTCCTGTACAGGAGGTGGAGATGTATCAGACCTATTCGAGTCGTGATGTTCAGGTCCCGGCTGGGACTCGACCTTAGGAACTTGATTGTCGTGGAGTATAATGAGCGAAAGGAAGTAGTCCTCATCCTTGAACAATTCCTTCAAGTTGGCGATGTCCTTCTGAGTCTCTGAAGAGGACTGCTGAAGAATGAGAAGTGCGATCCAACGCGCGAGACTTTCGTAGGCCCCTTGTAAAGTAAAAATGAGCCATGATGACCCCACTAGGACAGGATATTGTTCATCATAACGGTAGAGGGCAGACTCCACTCTACGAGCATTGATGATGAGTTCCGCAATGATAGCTACGGGGGAACGCTGGTGGGTGGGTAAGCCCTTAAGAGCTTCATACATCGTGGGATGGAACAAAAGTTCTGGTAGATCTGATTGGTGTAGGAAACGCTTTATGGCCATGAGTGACGAATTGGCTGGTGAGGTCGACAGATGGGGGTTAGAAGTGAGATTTAATGGAAGGTTGACGAAAGCACGTATAGAGGATATCAACGTATGAAAAGAGTTGGACAACTCGATCTCATAAGCTGTAGGCATCCAAGGGGAGCTTGACGAGTCTCGGACTGTAGAACATACAGAGGCAAGGGCACGAAGTGCATCCTTCATCGAAATGAATCCAATGGAGAGAATAGCTAATCTCGTTTCGAGATAGCCTTTCTGGGATGCCTCTCCAATATGACGAGATAGATTGCGTTGGGCAGAGATGACAAGCTCTCGCTCGCTCGCGTCACATATGGAATCCAGTCGGCGTCGTTCCAATTTCTGGTGCGACCGTAGACAACGTACGCTTTCTAGCTCCTGCTCGAACCTCTTGATTAAGACTTCTAGTTGTACTTGTCTGTGAGCGGGTTTATCCCGCATCGAGGAGAGCCTGTTCTCAATTTCTTGTTGTCGTACTTCCCTTGCGCGCCGAGCCCGATCCAACTCGATTAGCTGGGCATGACCCCATAGATGATCCCATCGCTTCCAAATAACCCTCTGACCTCGCTCCCCCTGATGTATCTCCAGAATTCCGCGAGCGCCCGAGCGGGCCTCAGGACATGACAAGCGCTCCTCTCGGGGTCGTTCAGAACGACGAGAGTCCGCATCATTAAGATACTCCATTAATAGAGGTCGAAATGTTTTGGAACAGAGCGATTTACTGTAATAGAGAACTAGATGAAGGTGCCCAGTTTGCATCGCCTTGCACACGGGGAAGAGGTATGGTTCGCGTTTCCGATGGGACTCGGGGGAGCCTAAACCACGTAAGAAATCCCGGAGCGATTGGTGGATGAGGTGAACATGGAGTACTTGGTCGTGATCTTGTAGAAGAAGTTCATTGTCACTATGGCATGAGACAAGAATACCGAGGGCTTTTGCGAGAAGGTCCTGGAGGTTGTTGGGAATTTGATCAGGGTTCAATCCGTCGTCACCGAGTTCGATCGCTAGGATGACGGAGAGCAGATCTAAGCTCAGAGATTCGTCAGAGTAAACCAACCATTGTAGCACTTTGAGTGCAATCTTGTGTTTACGCACGTTGCCGTTGTGAAAGAGTTTCTTGAAATATTGGTCGTAAAGACCGTCTAGGTCTGGAGGAAGCGTCATGAGGAGCTCGTCGATCTCTTTACGGGAATGGGATTTATGACGAATAACATGCTGAACAAATAGTCTCGCAAACAGGAACATGCTTCCAGTTGCTTTGAGAATTTGATCACAGAGCTCCTGGCGCCTCGGAGCGAGATGTGGAACCTCCTTCACCATGTTGTCAACTTGTTCCGTCACGAAAGTGTGAATATCGTCTTCTGTGGTATGAAGTCCACCAAGCGCGATAGCAGTCCATTCTTGTAGGGAATACTGGATGTACCGTTCTCCACGGCTAAGTAAAAGAACCTTCGCGTGTGAATGAGAGGCTAGTATTTTATTCGCGATAGAAATCAAGCACTCTGCATCTTCACTCGCATCCAGCCCATCGATAACAATCCTTGAATGGTAGAATGAATCAGATTGACTTTGACTTTAGAGGAAATCGAGGCTCACCTTGCTTTGGCATAACGCGACAAAAGGCTAGCGAGCTGGTCTTCAAGTTCAGAAATCTGAATTTGCCAGGACGAGCCCCTGTTAAAAAAACGGTCGGTGATCCCTTCTATAGTCTCGACATCGATCCATTTAGACTGTAATAGCTGAAAGATGAGTGTCTGCAAGATGGACCGAACAGAACGCTTTTCTTTGATTCCGTCGTCGCAGAAGAAGAATATTACAGCCTCATCTTCGGAGCGAGACTTGAGCGATTCACGAATAAGATAAGCGGCCAATGTACTTTTCCCTGTTCCAGGGTTACCATGAATCCAGAGTCTCCGGTTTTTAAACTCTTCATATTCGTCTTGAAGCCATAGAGACAAATTCGGATGCCTTTTTGCCCAATCACAACTACTAGTCTTCAAGCAGGACGTTCGGTTCGTTTGATCGAGGCTTGCGTTTACGGGGTTCAGCGTTTTAACAAGTTTCCGATTTTGTATCCCTTGAGGTAATGATACATTGAGTGAAGTTCTTATAGAATAGAAATTATTGAAGGTAGTACTTACTGTTGTGATTTTCCTTCATCCTCCTTATTTCCACTGTAAAGTGAACATAATGGATGCTTTGGAATTGTTCACGCAGTGTCGCTTTGGCGGACTTTATCTGAGAAACCAGATCAGAGTTGCGACTAAGCATGCGTTGTCTAATCTCTTCATTAAGGTAAGATTATCAACCCAAGCAATGAGGAGAGCTTGAACACGTACTCGATTGAGTGAAGTATTTTGCAACAGACTCAAGAAACGTGTGGATGTCATCAAGTGCCCGATTAACAGCATTGCCGACGATGTCTAGGTCTGAAGTTGGCGAGTTGTCATCATGTAGTAGAATCCAAGGTAGATGGTCAGCAATGCAGACCAAACCCTCCAGCGTTGCTGTATTTAATATTTCACAACGCGTTACGGCAAGTAAGGAAGAATCAGAATTGTACCTTCAATGACGTCCTTCCGTATTGTTGCAATCTGGTCTCTGTTAGTGTGACCGTTGTAAACCTCATCAACATCCACTTACTTCAAGTAGAGTAAAGGTGGCGATTTTGACGGCACTCCATGTAAGGTGACTGCTCACCCCACCAGCCTCCGCTGCCGCCGCCATTATGGGCTCGAAGCGTAGGAAAATGCGCTTGAGCAGAGCTAGTTTGTTTTCCACGGGAGATGGTGTCAAACCATCTCGACCCACGCAAGTTTTAATCTTTGTTATGGAATCTTCAATATCCTGCGACGAAATCTTTCCACGTTCCCAACGTTTCCTCTGGGCATCGTCCATGAGATCCAAGAGGGATTTCACTAAGGACGATGAAGTTTGGACAGGTGTTTGTGACATGGTAAGAGCAGTTATCGAAGTGGGAATCGTAAAGAAACTCTTGAAGTCGAGGATCTATTAAATGAGGAAAAGAATGATGACGAATCGAAGCACAGGTAAGACTTGATGTTAGTCAGTCGAGATTAAGGATATATCTAACTTGAACTGGTCTGCAGCATCATGGGCAGAGTTAGTGCGGCGACTCCGGCCTTGCTATTACTGTCACGGTTAGGCAGTGATGGTGTACTAAGTGGCTGTAGCTAAAGACATCGAAATGGGTGTGATTTGATTTCACCGCCCTTCATCAACAAAAAACGAAGGCGATCCGTACCAGCCGAACACAACCGAGAACGCTCATGTCAGTCCAGCTCATCTCTCCATACCCATGCCATCCGAACGCGCTGCAGCTCGCAATAGAACACTGGTTACGGTTGTAATGCTTCAGGTCCAATGGTCGCTCATCAGTCATGGCATGATTCTCTGGGAATTCCCAAAATCCCGGCGGCGTTGATCTTGAATAGTGCTAAGGCTTGTCTTCTGTCCCTTTGCCAGTACACATAGAACCTGGAGACCTTCAGATATAAGCATCCTAACTAGGCTTTCGCTGAATCGAGTCGCTCAAGCTCTTATACCACTCAAAACAGAACCGGTATCGAAAATGTCACATCTCATTACTGCCAGTACAATGGGTACAGTTGATACCTTAACGGTAATGTGTGTCATCTTCCGTAACCAGTCGTAATACTGATGAGCATATCCTTGCCTAGTGTAGAATACTGCAGTGTCCCTCGCACGGAGAGCTATTGAGGTACGTTAGGCTATGCTGTCCTCAAAGTGTTCGATTCCACTCACTGTAATTCGTCAGCCATTATCAGCCATTATCGCGCCACCTTATGATCTGTAAGCAGTTCGTCTCACATAGCTTCTCGGACCGTGTTCCTAGATCTTATTTCAACAGGACTCTTCCACAACCTCTGCAGCTCTTGGGTAGAGAGGACTCCGTGCAAGATGTCGTGCAGCGGATCATCTCAGGGAAGCAACAATTGATCGCCCTGGCTGGACCTCCGGGCGGCGGGAAATCCTCCATTGCAAGAGGTGTCATCCACCACAAAGAAATTGCGACAGCTTTTGGTGAATTTCGCAAGTGGCTAACATGCGATACTAGAACGTCATTGCACCGTTTTCGGACAACTATAGCTGCTATACTACAAATGGCCTCACAATCTGCGAAAGGATTACTCACGGACGCACAGACTCTGGATATCACAAATTCCCAACTCAGTCGACTGCTAATTGTATTGGACGGGTTTGAATATCTATGGGATCGTGTCGATAGTCAACCTCAAGTCAGGGACCTGATCCGTCGATTATGTAGCACCCCGACAATTACTGTGGTTGTTACCGTACGGGGCTCGGAGATGACCTCGTTTATCAATCATACCTGTTGCAATCCCGCGGCTCGACAACGACTCAGCGGAGGAGATGTTCCTTGCTATCCATACCCATCCAGACGACCATTTATCAGAACTACTTCTCGCCGTCGATCATAATCCCCTCTTTGTCACATTGTTGGCTCAATTAGGAGTACGCACAGGAGCGTCCCCGACAGAGCTTTTGGAACTATGGAAAGATCAGGGGTCGAAGCTTTTTGAAGGTCGGGGAGGGGTTGGTTCTCGAGTCACCAACTCGATCGACTCTGCTATTGACGGTGCTATCAGCCTGTCACACAACGCGCATAATCTCTTCGGCATGCTAGCGATGCTACCATCAGGTGTTGATCCTACATGTCTCCCTTGGTTTCCGGGATTTCAGGACGCTTTGCAGACTTTACGATCCCAGTCTCTCATTATTCCAGAGTCCAGTGGTCGACTTCGACTCTTATCCCCAATTCGTTCTTATGCAATTCAACATCACATCCTCAGTTCTTCGGAACGGGGACAAATATATTTTGCCTACTTCAAGCATCTTCGACTAACAGCAGCTCGTTCCCGTCGGTCGTTCCGCGAGGCTATCAAATTCTACGCGACAGAGCAAAGTAATTTCTATGCTTTGTTAGAAGATGCGTTGGGACACGGCTACGTTGAAGTGCTTAAGCCAGTTCTAGATAACCCAGATTTGATGGTCTGCACCACTGCTAATGTCCCCTTGACTGAAAAAGCAGTGGAAGTTGTCCGAAAACATAGAAGACATGACCTCATCGCGCCTTGTCTACGATGGATGGGGTATACACTTTGCTCTGTCGGATATCTCCGTCGAGGTATCGCTACTCTCGAGGAGGCAGCATCGGCTTTCAAAAAGCAAAATAACATCGCAGCCGCTGCTCGATGCAAGCACATCTGTGGATCGATGTTGATTCGACGAGGCAAGGAATCGGAGGGGACAGCGGAACTGGAGGAGGCCTGCAACGAGTACAAACGCGCTAACGATTTTTCTGGCCTAGCGGGATGTCTTATGGAGATAAATTGGGACGACAATCGGAATGAAGCCAGGCAGCTACTAGACAGTCCTCACGGTGATGAGGGATGGAAACAGGCATGGTCGTCATATCACCAAGCTTCTATCCATATGATGCTGGATGAAATCGAAGACGGTTTTGCTGTTTGGATGCGGACATTAGAGAGGTTTCGTAGTGTTGGTGATCTCATCGGGGTCACTAACTGCCTAACTGAAATCGATATTTCCCTGGAAGATAGGCTGGATATAAATACCCAGCTAGGTCGTCGACTAGATGCCGCATTGGATATGACAACACTTTCAAAATCGCATCTACGTGCAGGGAGATTCAAAGACGCGCTAACCTTACAACACAAAGCCATCGACGAATTCAATCATTTTGAATTTATTTGTAACCGGGCAGCCGCATGGACGACGGTTGGGGACATTTACATGGAATGGCAGAGGGTTAGTGATGCGCACGATGCCTTTGAGATCGCCGCAGGAGAACACAGAAGATGCGGTGAATACGAAGAAGCCGAAGATGCGCACAGAAAGATGCAATTGTGTCTTGCTCTGCAACGACTCAGTGAAATACCCGAAGACATGTTGGATGCTAAAGCACAAGCACAAGCAGACGTGCAGAATGCTCTCGACGCGGTGAATGGTTTTATCGATTTCGATGACTTCGACGAGGACAATACAACTAGTAGGGTAAGCGAGGGGAATGACGGGGAAGAGCTTAAAGAAAGCGAAGAGGGTACGATAAGTGATGATATTTTGGATCAGAGGATAGAATGAATAAATGCTGTTTTCACTCACCAGAAGATGTCTGGACCTCCCGTTTGGTTTTGAATATTGAATTCTAGATCAAAGCGCCTCTGTGGTCACTGTGCGTATATGGAAGGTGGAGTGTTCGACCTGCTGCTCTTAGCCTTCCGTCACTTTAGCTCCGCCTCCCTCTACGTCGACAGTGCGTCATTCCTTCAGTGGACTCAGCAGCAGAGGTATAAAGCATGCCATTGCATCGTAGTATTTCCCATTCAATTTCTCTTCTTTTTCTCGACCACACTGTAACACCAAATATCTGCTTCACAACCAAGAATGGATAAAGCTTCATCTATTCTTGCTGCGTTCAATGCTGGGAAACTCCCATCCCAGCATCAGACCAACCTGTTTATCGACTGGCTGTTAGGGTCAGCTCTAACCCAGGTAGAACCTTCATCGGAAGGAGGCGAGCTCAGTGCACAAGGAAAGATACTTGTACAAGATGTACGAGACCTCCTTAACGCCTACAAGCTCGTAGGAGAACATAAGAATAGTAAGCAAAAAGTATCGCCCCCTAATCACCTCTCTCAACTCCTATACAGACGACGACCTCATTCAAGAGGCACTTTGGCATCTCGGTCAAGCCGACATCCCCGATACCTCGATCAAGGGTGACGTCAGTACCGAGCAAGCTTCGAAGGATGCTCGTGCTCTCGCCCGCGCTCTGAAGACCGTCCTCAACATCGTATGGACTAATTTGTCGACTGAATCCGGCTCTGTCTTCCATGACTTTGCATCTTTTATGCGTCTCGCTCTAGCAGACGCAGCCGACTTTGTGTCAAAGAGTGCGGGCTCCGCAGCTGGAAGCCTGCGAGAGCTAGACTCGGAGATCGAAGAAGGTGAGAGAAATGAGCTCGGTATAAAGAAGCCCTCGGGCGAGGAGAGTCCAGAAGATAAGGATGCAAAGGTCAAGTTCGAAAGAGCCTATGGACACTGCAAAGGTCGCGGGGTCCAAAGCCATCGGAGCCGGCCAAGTTGTAGCTGCTACATCCGAAGAACTTGCGAATCGCACCAGTAATCGTTTAGAAGAAGCGTTCCAAAAGGTAATCTTCCCATTGAAGTACCGGATTGCTCCCTTATTCATCGTTACTTTTTTTATAGATCTGCGACCGTGCCCAGGATAACGAGGATTACCATGCCGCCGTCTCAACCATTTTCGATATCCTCGACAAGTGGATCCAGAAGTCCCTGGACGCTGCCGGAGACGTCAACACAGATACGTCGCTCGAGTCGTTTATCGATGACCCTACGAAAGAACAACACCTTATGAAGAGTATCCGTGCCTTGCGCAAGTTCATCGAACGTCTTGCAGATGGAAAGTCCCTAGACGATTTATTCGGCGCCCTTCGTGTGTGCGGTGTTGATATTCAACAAGACCAACATCTTCGAGATTTATTCAACGAGCTCCTCTCCCATCTCCGTCGTAGTGTAGACGAACGAGGATATGTACGTTCTGAAGAGGCACAGAAGACTCGCGAGGATCTCAAAGCCAAGTGGAAGACATTAGGCGATGCAGATACTACCGAGGGCCAGAAGTGGAGAGACGACTGGAGCAAATTGAACACTCAGTGGGAAGAATTCCATAAGGCCTTCGAGGGAGGTCAAGATTCAAAGCGGATCGCAAAGGCCCAGTCTAAGCTCGGGAACGATATCGAGGAAAGCCTTATCACAGCTGCAGGTGCTGGGGCTCAAGCTGCTGCTGACAACTTCCCGTGGATGTGGCAAGACCTGTTCAGTGCGTACATTCCACGTCTCCTGAGTCTGGTCAAAGATATCCCTATTCCAAGGTTAGTGAATTATCTTGGTTGCCACTGATCCTTCGACTAATCCATTGGGTGTAGAACCGAGTACAAAGATAACGACGTCGAGTTCGTTCTCGAAAACCTTGACATCTCCACCTTCAGTCTTCTTCCTGGGCACGCCTACATCCGCAACATCACCGATATCGACATACAAGCACCGTCAGCTGGTAAAACCCAATCCACTGTCGGTTCACTCACCCGTATCTACGTGCAAGGGATGCAACTCGCTCTTCGGGAGGTTTCATTCTACTTCGAGATAAGAACACCACCGTTGGCCCAGCTGAGTTTACTGGCCTTCTGGAGTTTACCCTTCCACCACAGGGTATTGACGTGGACACCGTAGTTCGTGTGATCCCCAATTCTGCTACCGGGCTGAAGGAACGGGAAGAGCGGAAGGGGTTCCTCGAGATCCAGAAAGTTGATGTCAAGGTATCTGACGACATCGACGTCCAGATTAAACAATCAAATCACAACATCATCTCCACCGTTTTCCGACCTGTCATCATCTCTCGTTTCAAGGAGACCCTCCAGACGTTACTTGCGGAGAATATTCGTG
Organism: Cerrena zonata; assembly: GCA_038087015.1. Classification (NCBI taxonomy): domain Eukaryota; kingdom Fungi; phylum Basidiomycota; class Agaricomycetes; order Polyporales; family Cerrenaceae; genus Cerrena; species Cerrena zonata. The sequence goes on from JASBNA010000037.1 coordinate 62,637, forward strand.
GTGCTCTCGAATGGAGTGACGCATTCGCTTGGGATGTTGGCAACCGGGCTGAGGTCTTTGCTGATGCAGGTCTTCCTCGCGGGCCTAGTCTCGTCGCAGGATTCTGGAGCGAACTTGGACACCTTCAGAAAGGTGACACTGGTCTGTTCAAGGGATGGAAAGCGACAGGCACAGGTATCATCAAGGAAGAGGGAAACGAGAAGGACGGTGCCAAGTTTGCTATGGGCACTGAACCACAGGTCCTTTCTGGCGAGAAACGAGGACCAAAGGGGATGTTCAGCGAGCCACTAGCAGAGAAGATGGGTGCAAACGCCGATGCGGAAGGTTTGGCTGAGAGTGCTAAGGATCAAGTCAAGGGTGTCGCTGAGCAAGCTAAACAGACGGTACGGGATGGAGTACAGAAGGTGAAGTCGTTCAAGCAAGCCGTTGAAGAGAAGAGTGAAGGCGAGAAGAGGTCTCCTGGATGGAAGAGCTCAGCTTTTGATGTCTCGACATAAACACTCCCGTAATTCACACATCCTTCTCTTTCGTACACACATTCCCCAATATCCGTGATGGAACTTCACAGTGTCATATCCCTCTTTTCGAACTCCCGTATAAACATAATCCTAACAGTGTATATCACCGGTATCAATCGAAAGGACTCCTGTTACTACGACATGAGGGGCGTATTCGGATTCCGCTGTACCCCACTACGACGAGGTGGGAAGAGAAGTGTTTCACTGGAAGCGAGCATGAGCTGGAGGGATGTCGATGGTGTGACATGGCCGCTTCCTGAAAAATGAAAAATTGATGGAAGGTGATGCATTGATGGTCTATAGGATGGAAAACACGTCTGATAGGGGAAAGACAAAGAAGGTTTTGAGAGGGTGTGTTTGGTCTTTAGGAATCTTTAAATTTGAGCGACTTCAGTTGTTTACAAAACGAGATATCTCGACCCCATACAATCTTACACTCTGCTCGCTGAACGGGACACCCGACGCAAGGAGAGCCTCGGTAGCAGTGCATATCGTATTGACAGCCTTGAGATATTCCTCGACTCCCTCGCCCAGTGTAGGTCCCGCTTTATCCTCTTCTATGCTATCACAAAGTCGTTTGCAGGCATCACGCCATTTTTGAAAGCGGTGACGAAGGAGGGGAGAGTGGATGTTGAGGAGATGCGTCATGTATAGGTATGTTTCTAGAACTGGAGGTGTGGACATCTTGGAAAACTCGACGAGGTAGTTCCAGATGGTCACTAAGAGGGTTTGCGGAGACAGGGCATCCTCGCCCGAGAGATCTTCAGCTTTGTTGGCAGCAAGGGTGATGATAACCTCTTTACTGTCGATACCTAGTGTCATAGCAAAGACCTTGCCGTCCCGAGGGGTTGTGCGAAGGAGGAAGACGAGGGCATCGAGGAGTTTTGGGATTGACTTGCGCACAACGGGCTTCTCGTCTTCGTCCTGAGAAAAGTAGGAAGTAATATTGTCTTCCTCGAGGAACGAAGAGAGGAGTTGGATTGTTTGAGGGACCATCGTGGATGCGGGGCTTGGACTCATCGAGGTAATTAATATTGTGAGAAACAGAAAACAGGATTCATAGAATTGTACAATTTCGTACAGGAGTCTGATTTGGTAAGAAATCGGATTGGGCGACTCCGATCGGGTTTACCCGAGCCGAGCAAACAACTTGAAGCAACTCCACTAACTCGAACTTCTGACCGAGTCAACATCGATAATCAGAAGCCTAGAATGAGAGCACGTTCGAAGCACGTACCAAATTCACGATAGGGTCCAAGACAGCAGAACGATTGCCCCAGAAACGATGAATCCGAGTGATAAACGTCCCAAAGAAACGCAACGCTTTATGAGGCAGATTGGTTCCAACTCTTCAGACTCCAGCCTGAGCACGGAAATTATATTACCTGTCAATGTGATTAGAAGAACCATTTTGTAAATAAGGGAAAGAGATGCACCGTTGAAGTAATGAGGTGCCCAGACGTCGCAACTCCTTTGAGAACCTATTCACCAAGAGTGGGAGACCAAAAATATCGGACAAGAGAATGACGGCATAAGTTTTGCTCGCAGCTCATCCTGAGTTGAGAGTGTGGGGTACTCGTGGAGGGATGAAACGACATGTCGTGCTCTAAAAGTAAACCGACCATGTCCTGTTCATACTAATTAGCATGTGTACAGCTTCCAGTTCCAGCATTCGCCAGTGGGAACTAGTATCGTCGAGCGCAAACGTTTCTTTTCAAAGTCCGGTAAGCTGAACAGATAGCACAGGAGGGTGTACAGATCGTGAAGTCGGTCACAGCTGGTTAACGTTAAGTAACGTTCAAGCTCAAGCAAGGCGTTGCAGAAAAGAATGAAGGTCTCCTGGTCGGAAGAGTTCGGCCTTTGAAATTTGAAATCAGCGTTACTAAATACGCATGTGCCTCAAAGTCACCGAGTACATATCCCGGACATATCCCGCACTGGCAAGGGATCCAATGATTCCATATCGTTCATCTCAAACTATGAACATAAATATAATAGTCGGTATGTCAATTGAAGAGACTCCTGATACATAAGTGGTGTCCATCGAACTGGATGCCAGCAACACTCTAGTATATATGTACAAGTGCTAAACGGGAAAGAGAGGCTTCAAATCATGACAGTCATGTTACGTCAGTTACGAGCGCCCCTTGTTCGTTCTCGAAGACCTAATACAACTCGCACCAAAAAGAAACCCCGAGGCGGGGAGAACCAAAAGCGACCTTTGATCAATGACTGGGAAGTAAAATCTCATAGGCAAAGTGAAGGACTTGCTAGCAGTATTTATCACCGATATACGCATCAACAGTGAAGCCAATCAGTAGATTCAACCTTTTTGTCATCTTTTCCACGATAGAAGCATCTAGTGCGACGTCGATCGATGGGACGACGGAAGGGTGGATGTGGAGATCTCTCCCTCTGATGAAAAATATAGGGCCGTTCGTGACAATTTGGTTGTAAGCATCGAGGAAGATCCCACACTGAAGACAGCAGGGCTTTGACATAGCGATGTAAGTTTCCATGATTGGCTTGCCCCGGGCTTCGTTGTGGTGGTGCTGCACAAGCAGACACTCGCAATGAGGTCGGGAAATTCGACTCTTTCCAATGTTCTCCATAGCAACCCCACTCATGTGCTCGATAGCACTGTTAACAATTTCGGGATCACCTAACCAACGGATAGTTTCATAGCCGCGGTGAAGGAACACGGCTACCTCTGCCTTTGTCCAATTCTCAAGACGAGTCGGCATATCGACACCCCTGATAGGAGCGTTGGGTAGAACGCGAATTCCAAACGTTTTTGTGAGGAAATCTTGATACTTAGGATCTGTACAGAAACGTAACACCCTATTGATATGTATGATGGGAGAGGCGAGTTTTTCCCCAAACCGGATAATGTCAATGTATCTCTTCGTGTCTGTAAGACCGCGTGAGCCCAGATGTACAACAGAGAAATACGTGAGAAACCCCTACTCACCCGTCCCTTTTCCAGATAACCCTTGTAAGGAAGAAAGTTTCATCCGATCGTTACCAGTGAGTGTAGCTGACTGTTTAGAAAGGTTATTACATAGCTGAACATGGGTCATGAACTCTCCGACGGATTGGTCGGATAATGGCTCGGCTGACTCGGAAAAGGCCACAGTGGCGCAGAATATTTTGTCGATAGAATCGAGATAATTCATGAGTGCCGCCGACAGTGAACCCGACTGTCGGAAAGAGGAAGAATACCGCCTCAAAGATTCGTAGCACACACGCCACTTCGACAAACGAGAGCGAAGTAGGGGGAGATGGGTCTCCAGGACATATGTAGTGAATTCGGTGTTTTCCGTACGCTTCGGAGTCATACCAGAACATGCCAGCATATGTCTCCAAATGGTACCAAGAATCACTTGGGGCGAGGAGGGATCCGAGTGAGGAATGTCGTCAGGAGTGTTAGCAGCGACGGTAGCCACGATGCCGTCCTGTACGATGGTCAAAGTCATGGCAAAACGGTCACCACGGTTGGGGCGGGTGTGGAGAAAGAAAACGAGAGCGTCGAGTAGTTTTCGGACGAGGCGGTCACCTCTGAATAGGCTCCTCTCCTGTCGAGGAATTCCGGCACGTTGGCTGAACGGGGAGAAGTCGTAGGATAATGCGGAAACAAGCTCTAAAGTCTCTGGAATCGAGAGTGTTGCTGGGTCCATCATGAATCGTGAGTATGGCAGCGTATGGAAAGAGATGAGCTGTAACGTTTATATAGACCCTCGCTCACATCCGTAATCAGTGAGTTCCTAGTGATCGGTCCAGTGGATGGGTCGAACCCTGACCTTGAGATGGGCCCATGGCAATGACAAAGGTCACTGAGTGACAAGATGCCGAGACCTGGCATCAATGCCATTGGTTCATAGAATAACAATGGGTAATTACAGATGAAAGTCACACCTCGGTCTCAGGTAATACCCTGTAGCACATGCGCAAACATTTCCCTTCCAAGTTTGAGTTGACGACTGCTCTCGAATGAGGTGACACGTTTGCGTGAGACGTCGGCAAGGAAGAGAATAACGAGAAGGAAGGTGACAAATCTACTGCAGGTCGAGACACAAGGACTGAAGAGGACGTTCGGTGGAGAAGACAGCGGCAACGATCGATGCGGACAATTTGGCCGGGATCAAGTCAAGGGTGTCGCCGGGAAAGCTAAACAGATGGGACAAGAGGGAGTACAGATCGTGAAGTCGGTTGGTTAACATTGACGTTCAGTGAGCAAGACGTTGTAGAAAAGAATGAAGACGAGAAGTCCAGCTGTACGGAAAATTTCCGAATTCGGCCTTTCAAGTTGAAATTTGAAATCAACGTACATACTCACTCGACTCAAAGTTTGTCTTTCCCTTTTTGTCTGTCAAGTCACTGAGTACATATCCCGCAAGGGATTCAATGATTCAAATTCTTGTACTATGAAGATAAATATAATTGTTGGTATGTCATCATTATCAATCGGAAGGACTCTTGATGCATGATACTCCTGATACATGAGTCCATCTCGGAGCTGGACGCCAGCAACTCCCTAGTACGTACGTACAAGTGCTAAACGGGAAAGAGAGGCCACTACCGCTTTAAATCCTGATGACCAAGTTACGAAATACGACTCGCACCAAAACCCCTAGGCGGGGAGAACCAAAAGCAACCTCATATCAATGACTGGGAAGTAAAATTTCGTAGGCAAAGTGAAGGACTTGCTATCAGTATTTATTACCCATATACGCATGAAGGGTGTAGCCAATCAGTAGATCCAACCTTTTTGTCATCTTTTCCACTATAGAGGCATCTAGTGCGACGTCGATCGATGGGACGACGGAAGGGCGAATGTGGAGATCCCTGCCTCTGATGAAAAACAAAGGGCCGTTCGTGACAACTTGATTGTAAGCATCGAGGAAGATCCCACACTGAAGACAGCAGGGCTTTGACATAGCGATGTAAGTCTCCATGATTAGCTCGCCCTGGGCTTCTTTGTGGTGGTGTTGCATGAGCAGGCATTCGCAATGAGGTCCAGAAATTCGACTGCTACCGATGTTATCCATAACAATCCCACTCAAGTGGTCGATAGTATCGGCAATGGTCTCTCGACTACGACCTGACCAGCCGATAGTTTTATAGCTACGATGAAGGAACACAGCTACCTCTGCCTTTGTCCAACTCTCAAGACGAGTTGGCATATCGATACTCCTGATAGGAGCGTTGGGTAGAATGCGAATTCCAAACGTTTTTGTGAGGAAATCTTGATACTTAGGATCTGTACAGAACTGTAACACCCTATTGATATGTATGATGGGAGAGGCGAGCTTTTCCCCAAACCGGATAACATCAAGGTATCGCTTCGTGACTATAATCCGCGTAAGCCCAGATGTACAACTGAGAAAAGCGTAAGGAACCACTACTCACTCGTGGCTTTACCAGATAACCTTTGTAAGCCAGAAAGTATCTCCCGGTCGTTGTCACTGAGTTTAGCCAACTGTCTGGAGAGATTATTGCTGAGTCGGATATGGGTCATGAACTCTCCGATAGTTTGGTTGGATAAGGGCTCGGCCGACTCGGAAAAAGCCAGGGTGGCGCAGAATATTTTGTCGGCATCATCGAGATAATTCACGAGTGCCACCGACAGTGAATCCCGCTGTCGGTACCGGGAACAACGCTGTCTAAACGATTCGTAGCACACGCGCCACTTCGACAAGCGAGAGCGAAGAAGGGGGAGATGGGTCTCCAGGACATATGTAGTGAATTCGGTGTTTTCCGTACGCTTCGGAGTCGTACCAGAATACGCGAGCATGTGTTTCCAGACGGTATGAAGAATCACTTGTGGCGAGGAGGGCCCCGTGTGAGGAATGTCATCAGGAGTGTTAGCAGCGACGGTAGCTACGATCTCGCCGTGCACGATGGTCAACGTCATGGCAAAATGGTCTCCACGATTGGGACGGGTGTGTAGAAAGAAAGCGAGAGCGTCGAGTAGTTTCCGAACGAGGCGGTCACCATTGAATCTCTTCTCGGCTTTGGGGATTCCGGCAAGGCGACTGGATGAGGAGATGTCGTATGATAATGCGGAAAGAAGCCGTAGAGTCTCTGGAATCGAGAGTGTTGTTGGGTCCATCGTGATCGCAACGGCGGATCGAGAAAGACACACTGCAACATTCAAAATTATATATGTACATCCTTACTCAAATACGTAATCGGCGATTTCCCGCTTCCCTTCAATGAGACTATGACGGATTAGCGTATTTATGTAGTGTTGGTGGTAGCAGAAGAGAAGGTAGGAACATAGCTAGGCGATACATAGGCTGTCCAGACCGAGTCCCCCAAGTGATACTTTGAAAACTCGCGCAGCGTCCGAGTCTTAGTAGGTACCCACCCGCCGTGCTATTTGCAATAGACCCTATCTCACTTTGCCCTTCTGCTTCTGGATGTTAGACCCTGAGTGGGGTATTCTGGGGAAGGTTTGGGAAGACGAGTAGATTGTCAAATACATAGGTGATAGAGTTAGAGTTGAGTCGAATGGATGATAGAGTTCACTTTGTGTACCTGCTTCTCAGCGTACGTACTCAGCTGACCTTGTTGCTTTCCTTCTTTGAGTCGCCACTGTGTTGAGCACATCGAGGGAGGCCGGAAAGATATTTGGGAGATTTAATAAAAGCGGTATCTTATTAGACTCCTAATACGACTCGCACCAAAAGAAACCCTTAGACGGGGAGAACCAAAAGCAACCTCATATCAATAACTGGGAGATAGAATCTCGTAGACAAAGTGAAGAACTTGAAAACCTTGTCAACGTTTCTCACCCATATACGCCTCAATAGTGAAGCCAATCAGTAGATTCAACCTAAATGACATCGTTTCCATGATAGAGGCATCTATTGCAACGTCGATCGACGGAAGGATGGAAGGTTGAACGTGGAGATCTCTGCTTCTGATGAAAAATAGAGGGCCGCTAGGAATAGCTTCATTGTAAGCATCGAGGAAGACTCCACACTGCAGGCAGCACGGCTTTGACATAGCGATGTACGTTTCCATCATTGGCTCGCCCCGGGCTTCGTTGTGATGGTGTTGGACAAGCAGAAACTCTCCATGGGGTCGGGAAATTTGAGTCTTCCCGATGTTATCCACAACAACCCCACTCAAGTGGTCGATAGCATCGGCAACGAACTCGGGATCACTGCAAGGGATGGTTTTATAGCTACGGTGGAGGAATACAGCTACCTCTGCCGTTGTCCAATTCTCAAGACGGGCTGGTATGTCGACACACCTAGGAGGAGGGTTTGGGAGAATGTGGATTCGGAAACGTTTCGTGAGGAAATCTTGATATTTAGGATTTGTGCAGAAGCTTAACACCCTGTCGATATGTATGAGGGGAGATGCTAGCTTTTCCCCAAATCGGATGATATCAATGTATCTCTTTTTGACTGCAGTCAATATGAGTACAGAGGTACAATGGAGAACAATGTGAAAAACTCCTACTCACTGATACTTTTACCAGAGATTCTTTGGAAAGAAGTAAGTAACTTTCGGTCACCATTGCTAAGCTTAGCTGACTGTCTAGAAACATTGTGGCATAGCCGAATATGGGTCATGAACTCTCCGACAGATTGGTTGGATAATGGCTCGCTCGACTCGGAAAAGGCCACAGTGGCAGAGAATATTTTGTCGACATTATCGAGATAACTCGTGACTGTCGCTGACGGTGAATTCGACTCTCGGAGCCGCGAAGATCGTCGCCTATAGGTTTCGTAGCACACGCGCCACTTCGACAAACGAGAGCGAAGAAGGGGGAGATGGGTCTCAAAGACATAAGTAGCGAATTCGGTGTGTTCTGTAGATTTCGGAGTCGTACCAGAACACGCGAGCATATGTCTCCAGACAGTATTAAGAATCACCTGTGGCGAGGAGGAATCCGAGTGAGGAATGTCATCAGTGGTGTTAGCAGCGACGGTAGCAACGATCTCGTCCTGAACAACAGTCAACGTCATGGCAAAACGGTCTCCACGATTGGGACGGGTGTGGAGAAAGAAAGCGAGTGCATCGAGTAGTTTCCGGACCTCCCGGTCACCTCTGAACAAGCTCCTCTCTTTGCGAGGGATTCCGGCACTGTGGCTGAATGGAGAGATATCGTAAGATAACGAGGAAATAAGCTGTGTAGTCTCTGGAATCGAGAGTGTTGTTGGGTCCATCGTCACGATTATGATGGCGCATCGAAAGCTGTGGCATTTATATAGATCCGACTCGCTTCACCTCTCACTCGCAACTTGCGCACCGCACAGGGTTAATGTGTGAGCTTACGTCATCTACCCGCGAGCAGACAGCAATATTGTATGTTGAAATATCATAGCAAAAATGTTTAAAAACAAAACAAACCACAGCCTGGATCATCTCCAGGATTCTATGGTGAAGTTGGGCATGCCTTTCTAGACAGAAGAAGAGTCTAGAGCTCGGCCTTTGATGTCTCAACATAAACTCATTCAACTTGGTAATACAACCACACCTCGTAAATCTGATCCGACTCACACCAATACACTGTGATACATGATTCCCCAATGTCCCTATTGGAGGTGAAGAAGGTCCAGAAGACGAGTGTACTGTCAAATAGGTGATAGAGTTAGAGTTGAGGCTTCGTGTGCCCGCTTCTCAGGGAACGCGTACTCAGCTGACCTTACTACTTCCCTTCTCCAAGTTGGCATTGAAACACCGAGAAAGGCCCTCAGAATTTTTGAGAGGTTCAAGAAAAGCGGTATCTTACTAGACTAGAAGTACAAAACTTAGAATACAAAACCAACAAAGAATCCAGAAAAGGGGCGTGAATGATAACATAACAACATTTCAAAAAAAGTAAGCAAGGAGCCCCTCATAATCAATCTCAGACATGTTTTTCAGAACCAGACTTGGTCGACGACCCATCCGGCGCCGCAAGTTCCTTTTCCTGTCTCTGAATATCAGCTTGTCGTTGATCCTTCTGGACAGACCCGAATATAATATCCATCTCTTCCAGACTACGACCTTTAGTCTCAGGGATCAACCTATCAGTGTCGGTGTTAGTATCGGCAAGGTTTGGGTTAAGTTAAAGGAGAGTGGTGGAGCTTACAGAGCAAAGGTACCCATGCCTGCGATATTGATCGTGGCGAACATGAGGAAGAGTTTGTATCCTAGGCTGGTGACGAGCGAAGGTGTGACTTTCGATAACACAAAATCTACAACAAAAAACGCATTTTAATCGTAAAATCCCACAAACAAATGAAGAGAAAACACATACTGAAAAGCCACTGCGAAGCACTAGCCGTCGCCAATCCAAAGTGTCTCGTCCTCGTATTGAAAATATCCGAACAATACACCCACGGAAGTGGTCCCCATCCCATCGAATAGAAACATACATAGATATACAGCATAGCCGCCATCGCTTTGGATGCAGCAGGTGGGTCGGGCGGAGCGATTTTCGGTGGGGGGTGGGTCTTGAGGATAGCACCGACAATGAAGAAGAGGATGCCCATGCCCATGGCCGAGATGAAGAGGGACATCTTTCGACCCAGGGTTTCGACGAGGAAGAACACGAAGATGGCGGTAGCGACGACTTTGACGATTCCGTAGATCCCGGAGGCGAGCAGAGAGACAGAGGTGCCCGTGTATCCGATCTATTTTTATGAGAATTTTGTAAATAATAAATAATGATAATGGGAGACTTACAGATTGGAAGATCTGAGGAGCGTAATATCCGACCGAATTTTGTCCACTCCATTGTTGGAGGATAAAGATGACGATAGCAATGACGAATCGAATCGTGTTTCCCTTCCCAAAGAAGACTTCCTTCAAGCCCAATCCGACCCGTGCTTCTTTCTCTTCTCGAATAGCAGCTTCGATTTCAGCCATCTCGTGACGGACGCGTTCGTCATCAGAAGGAAGTTTCCTGAGATAGGCAAGATTGTCGAGAGCCTCGTCCATGCGACCTTTGTCTGCGAGCCAACGAGGGGATTCCTTTACGGTGAGGAGACCAATGGCCATGAGACCTGCTGGAACGAGCTGGAACGCGAGAGGGATCCTCCAGACGTTGAACCCAGTCTTGACGTGTTCACTAATGCCGACTATTTTTGGAGATTAGCATGAGAAGGAGCAACGGGCGGCCGTTGGAGAAACGTAAAGTACTCACGATTGATAAAGTAGGAGAGCATGACGCCGACTGCGACCATGATCTGGAAGAGACCGGTAATTCGACCACGGACCTCCTTTGGAGAGCATTCGGAGACAAAGGCAGGAGCGACTGCCGAGATTGCACCGATGCCGACACCTGCGACCACTCGACCGGCATAGATGTAGCCTATACCGCGAGAACCACCAGCGACGGTTTGAAGGACCTAAGGAAGAGAGTATGAGAAATGATAGGGTGATATGAAATGGAGTACGGTTGGTCCGTGATGAAATATGGTGGACGTACCGCGCCTACGACAAAGATGATGGAAAAAAGGAGGAGAGTGTATTTGCGACCGATGGCAGAGGAGATGGGCGCAGAGCCTAGAGCCCCGAAGAATGCGCCTGCTTGAAGGACAGAGACGACGTTGGAGCTGACTTGGTCCGACTTGTGCTTGTCGATGTTGCCATTTGCGTCGGCAATACCAAAGTGGATCTGAAAGTAGGGCTGGGTGACGACACCACCACCAATACCACTAGAGAAAGTTGTTAGAGGTGTTGGTTAGAGAAAGGAAGGCACGTACGTATCGTAACCAAAGAGGACGATACCCCAGTAAGCAATGAACGCGAGCCCTGTCAGAACTTATTAGAAATAGAGCGGGAGAAGAGGAGAAGAAACGAACAGTAGACCCTTATGTTCTGAAAGCGGGAGAGCTCTGTCAAGGACATGGCGTAAGGGAGGGCAGGTGAGGACGGCCAGAGAAAGGCATGGATAAGACAGCGGGCGGTATATATTCAGTAGCAGGACCAGAAGAGGCACATGGTCAAGTTGTTTGAATTGAAGCAGCTGCCACACTAACGGTCCGCCAGCGACAGACGGCTGAACGCATCGAGATCCGTGGCCGACGCAAATATTTCAAGATGGCAATAGAGACGTCAACATCCCACCGCTCCTCCTCTGTACCTGGTCGGCCCGCCTCGGTCCGTTCATTATGTTCGAGGCTAATTGGACCAATGGGAGCTCTCGCTGTGCTCTCTTCCCCACACCTTCCCCGCATTTTCATTCTCAAATCACCAGGAACTCGTCCAAAGCAACCCAAAGACCAGACGCGCCCTCTCAAAACTTTGTTTGACGTTTCCCCTATCGGACGAGCTTCTCATGCTATAGACCATCACCTTTCATTTCTCGGGAAGCGACCATGCCACATCATCATCCCTCTATGCTCGCTCCCATTTGCCCGGTGAAACACTTCTCTTCCCACCTCGCAACCACATTGCACCCATCTCAACCTCACCTCGAACCGTTCTCCAAACATCCTTCGCTCCTTATGTGGACATAAACAATATCGAATATCATGCCTAATTCTTTACTCCCATCTTCTCCCGGGACGCTTGCTTATGTTCGTCAGATTCCATCCTGTTCTTTATCCGCGCCGTATCCCGTTCCGGTGATGTACACATGTGCTGGTTTTAGCAGTGTTCTAGCTTATTTGAACAGCGTATCGTTGTCGAATTCTCTAAACATGTCCAATGGTGGTTATTGACGTCGACGAATCTGTTGACATAAGTTCCCGCTGAGTTACCCCTCTTTGCCGTATCTTTGGTCTCTCACTCGCCGACGATAGACCGCTAGTGGAGGAGTTGCAGTACGAGGTCTGAGCACTTCGTGACTTCAACGGTGTGTTTACTACTGAGTTACCACAGGATGGTCACTCGAATTGTATTGACAGGCGATCAATAATGTACTGTAGTACGGCGTTCACATACCTGAACAAACCTCTGGAGTATGATCGTCTAGGTCGAGACTGCAGAGACATCAAGATCAGAAGAACTATTGTGTAAGAAAATACGTAAAATTTCACATTAACTCCTCCCAGTAGGATCAATCAGTGAATCACTGATTACGGTTTAGTTTACCTTTCACTTTGAAAGATCGATTAAACTATTTATCTCATCCTCATCCTCCTCGATACGCAACTACAATGGACCCAACAACACTCTCGATTCCCGAAACTCCACAGCTTCTTAACTCGTTATCTTACAATATCTCCCCATTCAGCCACCTTGCCAACATCCCTCGACAGGAGAGGAGCCTATACAGAGGTGACCCCGTCGTTCGAAAACTACTCGACGCTCTCGTTTTCTTTCTTCACACCTGCCCCAATCGTGGAGACCGTTTTGCGATGACATTGACTGTTGTCCAGGACGAGATCGTGGCTACCGTTGCTGCTAACACTCCTGACGATATCGCTCTCTCTGATCCTTCCTCGCCACAGGTGATTCTTAATACTGTCTGGAGACACATGCTCGCATGTTCTGGTATGACTCCGAAGCCTGTAGAACACACCGAATTCGCTACTTATGTCCTTGAGACCCATCTCCCCCTTCTCCCCTCATACATATCGACAGCGTGCTGTGTTTCTGCACAAATCCTATATATCAAGATTTCCTCACGAAGCCTTTTCGAATCCACATTCTCCCAAACCCTCCTCCTAGGTGTATCGACATGCCAGCCCGTCTTGAGAATTGGACAACGGCAGAGGTAGCTGTGTTCCTCCACCGTAGCTATAAAATCATCCAGTGGTCAGGTCGTAATCTTGAGTTCGTTGTCAACGCTATCGACCACTTGAGTGGGGTTGTTGTAGATAACATCGGGAAGACCAAAATCTCCCGACCTCATTGCGAGTTTCTGCTTGTCCAGCACCATCACAACGAAGTCCGGGGCGAGCCAATCATGGAGACCTACATCGCTATGTCAAAGCCGTGCTGCCTCCAGTGTGGAGTCTTCCTCGACGCTTACAATCAAACCATTCCCAACGGCCCTCTATTTTTCATCAGAGGCAGAGATCTATACATTCACCCTTCGATCCTCCCGTCGATCGACGTTGCAATAGATGCCTCTATCATGGAAGTAATGACACTTAGGTTGAGTCTACTGATCGGCTTCACTCTTGATGCGTATATGAGTGATAAACGTTGACAAGGTTTTCGAGTCCTTTACTTTGTCTACGAGATTTTGTTCCCCAGTCATTGATGAGATCGCTTTTGATTCTCGTTCCTTTTTGGTGCGAGTCGTGTTAGGTCTTCGAGGACGAACGAGGGACGCACGTAATATGGCCGTCATGATTTGAAGCGATAATGGCCTCTCTTTCACGTTCAGCACTTGTTTATACATCCTAGAGTGTTGCTGGTGTCCGGTTTGATGGACACCACTCATGTATTAACATTAGGGGCGTTCAAACCACCTGAACACAGCGCTGAACACGCTCTGAACACATCGCTGAACACAGGTCTGAACACAGTCCTTCCGCCTTCCAAATATAGATATTTGCTACGGTAACCCAGACCATAGGATGGGGTTTACAGCTTCTCTATTGTTATTTACATTGCCAATATCACGGTTTGCTCAATTATACATGTATTCGTGTAGATCCTCATACTAAGATTAATCACGCAATAAGAATAATAAGCATTCATGTCTGATGTAGGTTGAGGGAGCCTTGAAAATCAGTACTTGTTAATTCTTTTCAGCAATTTGAGCGCCAAAATACTATTCTTTTGCTTCTACAAGGAGCTTAAGCCACTGTATATCTCCTATGTAATACAGTCACACTCATGTTAATCTGAATAAATATATATATCCAGTTGAACTACAGCACAACAGCTAGAATATTGAGAAAACAACAGCAGGAGAACTATAACCCCATCCTAGGGTCTGAGTTACCGTAGCAAATATCTATATTTGGAAGGCGGAAGGACTGTGTTCAGACCTGTGTTCAGCGATGTGTTCAGAGCGTGTTCAGCGCTGTGTTCAGGTGGTTTGAACGCCCCTATTAAAAAAATATGTTGGTCACCTTCTCTCTATGGTAATAGCGAACATTCACATTATCCAATATAAGAATACCGTCGCACAAAATTATCCCCGCTGTGCTAGATTTTGTTGACGACAGCATTGGGTATGAGGTTATAGCTTATTGGGCCAAGCTATCGGTCGTTGCTCCTCGAATACACATTACCTTCTCTCTCTTGTCAAACATGTTTAATGGTCTGCGTGTAGCGTGTCTGATCTGACAAGAACCAGGATGTCACCGATTGGGGTATCTTTTAACATTCTCTTTGAGAGATCGATTGCAGCTCATCACTTTCCATACGCTGCCATACTCACGATTCACGATGGACCCAGCAACACTCTCAATTCCAGAGACTTTACAGCTTATTTCCGCATTATCCTACGACTTCTCCCCGTTCAGCCAACGTGCTGGAATTCCTCGACAGGAGAGGAGCCTGTTCAGAGGTGACCGCCTCGTTCGAAAACTACTCGACGCTCTCGTTTTCTTTCTCCACACCCGCCCCAATCGTGGTGACCGTTTTGCCATGACTTTGACCATCGTACAGGACGGCATCGTGGCTACCGTCGCTGCTAACACTCCTGACGACATTCCTCACTCGGATTCTTCCTCGCCCCAAGTGATTCTTGGCACCGTTTGGAAACATATGCTCGCATGTTCTGGTATAACTCCGAGGCCTACGGAAAACACCCAGTTCACTACATATGTCCTGGAGACCCATCTCCCCCTACTTCGCTCTCGTTTGTCGAAGTGGCGTGTGTGCTATGAATCTTTGAGGCGGTATTCTTCCTCATTCCGACAGTCGGGTTCACTGTCAGCGGCACTCATGAATTATCTCGATTCTATCGACAAAATATTCTGCGCCACCGTGGCCTTTTCCGAGTCGGCCGAGCCCTTATCCAACCAATCCGTCGGAGAGTTCATGACCCATGTTCAGTTATGTAATAACCTTTCTAAACAGTCAGCTACGCTCACTGGTAACGATCGGATGAAACTTTCTTCCTTACAAGGGTTATCTGGAAAAGGGACGGGTGAGTAGGGGTTTCTGACGCGTTTCTCTGTTGTACATCTGGGCTCACGCGGTCTTGCAGACACGAAGAGATACATTGATATTATCCGGTTTGGGGAAAAACTAGCCTCTCCCATCATACATATCAATAGGGTGTTACGTTTCTGTATAGATCCTAAATATCAAGATTTCCTCACAAAAACGTTTGGAATTTGCATTCTACCCAACGCTCCTATCAGGAGTGTCGATATGCCAACTCGTCTTGAGAGTTGGACAAAGGCAGAGGTAGCTGTGTTCCTTCGCTGCGGCTATAAAACTATCGGCTGGTCAGGTCGTTGTCGAGAGACCATTGCCGATGCTATCGACCACTTGAGTGGGGTTGCTATGGAGAACATCGGGAAGACTCGAATTTCCCGACCCCATGGTGAGTTTCTGCACTCCATCTTGTCACGGTATTGTTTGTTTAGTTTACTCGGCGATACCACTCTTACCTTGATCTTTAGCACCCCTTCTTCATTGACGTCTGCGTCCATTTTATCTGCTACCCTCAGTCCTTGCTTTATCCCCAAAGGGCCTGCGGTTCAGCGCCCATAACAAACTTGGCACCATCCTTCTCGTTACTTACTCTCTTCTTTGATGATTCCTGTCCCTGATATTTTCCATACTAAGCAGAACAGTTTAGTGTTACTTTTTTGAAGGTGGCCAGGTTTGCTCCCGAATCTGGAGATATTATTGTTATTGTGATTCGACGGTCTGGACGATTGTCTCCCCTTTCTGTTACCTTTCCAGAATCTCTCAGGCAGGGATATATTCGACGGTGACCGGGTCGTCCAAGAACTATTTGATGCACTTGTTTTCGTTGTCCATACCTACCCGCATACAATATATATCCTTGCCACAAGTAATTCTTAATACCATTTGGAGGTACACGGCTGCACGAATCAGAAGCCTGTATAATCCAGCCAAACTAGCTACATTCCATGTCTCCCTCCTTCGCAATCACTTTCAAAGGGTCATCATCGGACATGATACAATTCACCTACAATAAGAAGTGATATATCGCCTAGCTATGTATCGTAATTACCCCCCCCCCCCCCCTCCCCGCCGGTGCTGATAGTACTACTAGTACCTAAATACGCTAAACTGCCTTAGTCTTCTTGAGCTTGGGCAGGAGGATGTGCGCTGTTATCCCCATCGCCATTGCCCTCCGAAGCAGCCGTGCTTTCGGAGTATGAACGCATAATCGTGTCCAACTCATCGTTTTCGTTTTTAAGAACGACCTCGTAGATCACCAGATCCAACACTGCTCTCATCTCTTTCGTTATAGAGTCATCTGTGTCGCTGTCGATGGATAGGACGACAGAAGGGTAGACGTGGTTGTGTCTACCTCTGATGAAGTATACAGGGCCGTTCTTGACACTCCTATTGTAAGCGTCGAGGAAGATCCCACACTGGAGGCAAGAAAGCTTTGAGATAGCGATGTAATTTGCCATGATCTTGGATTTCTCCTTGTGGTGGTATCTGATAAGTAGACACTCGCAATGAGGTCCGGAAATTGCCTTCTTCCCACTAGTGGCAAGTTTCTTCGCGGCAGTCCTACTCAGCTTGGCGATACGATCGGCCCTGGTTTCGGCCGTAGGTCCACCGTTCTTCGCGGCGATTCTCATATAGACTTCCTTTATAGCGTTAGCGATACGGTCTGCCTGTTTCCAGTCAGCGGGAAGAGGTGGTACTTTGGATGTAGTTGTGTCAACGCATTCATGGACTCGAAAGGGTTTATTGAATAGCTCTTTGTACTCGGGATTCGCACAGAACTTTGTGATCGCCCTGATATGAATAAAGGAAGAGGCTAGTTTGTTCCCATAACGGGGAATGCTGAAAGCTTCAGCCCATATTAGCACAGATGCAAGGTGTACGAGAGTATGAAGAATGCCTACTCACTCTTGCTTGCTTTGCTTGGGTCTTCGAGTGCAGCGACAACTAGTGTATCTACACGAGCAATTGCGTCCAAATCATGATTGGTGAGTGCAGCTCCCTGTGTAGAAAGATTGTGGCACATCTCGCGAATCTCTAGGAATGTCGTGGTGGTTTCATTTGTGAGTTCCGTATCACAGAATGCTTTGGTGGCAGAGAATAGTTTGTTGATGGTAGTGAGGTATGTATGAGCGGCATCCGACCATTGCATCGTCTCCTGTTGATTCAAATACATTTGGTGGTAGGCTTTGTATCTAGCCGAATGCTTATCCAAGCGAGCGCGAAGCGCAGGGAGATGAGTCTGAAGGAGATAGATAGCGAGCTGGTTGTGTTCTGCGGTCTTCGGTTCCGTACCAGAGCAGGCGACCATATGAGTCCATATATTTTGTAGGATCTCTCTCGGGGACTTGCCCTCAGAGTGGGAGCTTGCAGCTAGGTGGCGAGGTTCGTTCGCAGCAATTGTCGCGACGACCTCCTCGGCCTTATCGGTCAAGGTAAGGGCAAAAACCCATTTGTCGGAGCGAACGAACCAAATTAACGCGTCGAGCAGCTTGTGGATTTGAGTGCCGTGATCATGAATATCCTGACGTCCAGCCACGACTTCAGGGGGGACGAATGAGGAGTTGTAGGCAACGGCATCGAGAACTTGGCAAATTTGAGAGACTTCAAGCGTGTCCATGATAGTATGCTGTAGATCTGGGGTAGTGGTGGAGGGTTAAATACCTGATATGTAACGCCTTAGAGCTTGACCGTGGATTGCGCCACATGCGTATCAGTTTTGTGCCAACAAGCTAGATATTGGTATCAAGGGTCCACTGGAGTCATTGGATCATTCTATACAATCATCTGACTGAAGTCCATGCTGGGGCCTCACACGCAAATCCTGATATTGTTCAATTCGGATCGATGCGATGTTGTAAAACAATACCCAAAGGCGCACATGGACATATGATAGGGTGCGAGGACAATGGGGATGATGGGACAGGGATGATGAGCCATGCGAGAAGGATGGGAACCCTTCAAGACGCGACTCTGGAGTCGATATGGAACCGGCTGATAGCACAGGAACTCAGGCCCGGGCTAGTACCTGTTATTGTTAGGGTATCAACATACTCACGATTGCACGGTACACCGTGACTGCAAAGAAATAACCCACTCACAGTGTTGATAGAATAGGTCTAAGTGGTTATAATAACTACGCTACCATACTAGTAGAACTAGGGACTGCACTTGACAGTAGCTCAACGCATCGACGAGTACGATCGGTGGTCTAGATGAAATGGAATGAGGTCACGGTAGTACGCCTCAGTCCCAAATTCTTCTCCGTCCATGAGTTGTATTGGCGAAAAGCAGGGACTTCAATTCCTATCAGATTTCGCTGGGCTCACCAGAGTCTGCGCAGGGTCGGAATCATCGTTGAGAAGGCGAGGCCTACCTAATTGAATACAAGGAAATCGAACGTGTGAAGCGGAGTTAGTTGTGACGAGTGCTCCGATATAGAACGGACAGCCTGCATAATGCAAGATGTTGTAGGACGTTCACATACCTTGAGAAATCTCAGAGATTGGGGGTACGACTGTCTGTGTCGAGATAGCAGCCACATCAAAAGAGAACTCTTGGGTAGGAAATAACAATTGCCACGAGAACGATTCAAGATGAAGGACCAATTGATATTAATAAGTGGGAAATCACTGATTACGTACTTGAGCGAGGATGTTTATAAACGTTGCAGCTTGTCCCTCTCGATACACAACCACAATCACAATTACAATGGATCCAACAACACTCTCAATTCCCGAGACTTTACAGTTTCTTTCATCGTTATCCTACGACATCTCCTCGTTTAGCCACCGTGCCGGAATCCCTCGTGCCGAGAGGAGATTCAAAGGTGACTCCGTCGTCCGGAGACTACTCGACGCTCTCGTTTTCTTTCTCCACACTCACCCCAATCGTGGGGATCGTTTTGCTATGACTTTGACCATCGTCCAAGACGAGATCGTAGCTACCGTCGCTGCTAACACTCCCGGTGACGTTCCTCACACGGATCCCTCCTCACCACAAGTGATTCTTAATACGATCTGGAAACACATGGCCGTGTATTCTGGTACGGCTGACAAGCCTACAGAAAACACCCAACTCATTACCTACATCCTTGAGACCCATCTCCCCCTTCTTCGCTCTCGCTTGTCGAAGTGGCGCAGGTGCTACGAAGCCTACAGGCATGAATTTGTGTGGGTCCGACGGGAAAATTTACTATCGGTGGCGCTTACGAATTATCTCGATGACATCGACACAATATTCTGCGCCACCGTGGCCTTCTCCGAGTCGAACGAGACACCATCCCCAGAAAGCATTTCACAGTTCGCATCTCATATCCGGCTATGCAAAAATCTTTCTAAACAGTTAGCTAAACTGAGTGATAACGATCGGAAACTACTTTCTACCACACAATCTGCGTGTGGCAGAGGTATTGGTGAGTAGGGTTGTTTCGCACTTTTCTCCATTGTACGCCAATACTCATATAAGCTAAAGGCACAACAAGGTACATCAACATCATCCGGTTTGGGGAAAAACTGGCCGCTCCCCTCATACATATCGATAGGGTGTTATATTTCTGTAGAACTGCGAAATATCAAGATTCCCTTACGAAGCCTTTTCGAATCCGCATTGTCCCTCAACCCCCTAGGATCGATATGCCGACTCTTCCCAATAACTGGACAAAGGCAGAGGCAGTTGCGTTCATTCGCCAGAGCTATATGACCATCGACTGGCCATGTGCTGATCCCGAGGCTGTTACCAGTGCTATCGACCATCTGAGTGGGGTTGCAATGGAGAACATCGGGAAGAGCAGAATCTCCGGACCTCATTGCGAGTGTCTGCTTGTCCAACACCACCACAACGAGGCCCAGGGCAATCCGATCATGGCAACTTACATCGGTCTCTCAAAGCCTTGCTGCCTCCAATGCGGGATCTTCCTCGACGTTTACAACGAAATTGTTCCGAACGGCCCTCTGTTTTTCATCAGAGGTAGAGACAGCCATGTCTATCCTTGCATCGTCCCATCTATCGACACTGCAATAGATGCCTCTATAGCGGACAAGACGAGAACAACGTTGACCAAGCTTATCTGCTACACTGTTCATGCGTACATGAAACACGTGTATGATCGTAGCGGGGTTGGTTTAATCAGCGGTACCATGCGTCAAGAATTTCTTCTCTCTTACTCATATTAGTGCCTTTACGTGTTGTGGATATGGTAGTTGAATATCATCATGTAACAGTAACAGGAGCTCTTTCAATTGATAGTGGTGAGATGCAGATTGTTATATGGGAATTCGAAACAAGCGATCTTGGTATGTATAACTCAATACAACTGAGACTCAGAATGGTGCGTGAGTCGGATCATATTCACGAGTTGTACCATCAAAGAAAGAGTTACGCGGGTATTTACGTTGGGCTCTCAAATGCCTAACTCGCCTTTCTTCAATGGCTTGCTTGAATGGCTTCACGTTCTGTGGTCTATCCTGTACCTTCTGTTTAGCTTGCTCGGTGACCGTGACACCCTTGACTTGATTCTTACCACCGTCAGCCAAAGATTTCGCGTCGATGTCTACACCGATCGTATATGCTACTGGTGGCTCGCTGAACGTCCTCTTTGGCCTCGTTTCTCGCTAGAAATGACCTACGGTTCAGCACCCATAGCAAGTCTGGCACCCTCTGTCTCGTTACCCTCTTCCTTGATGATACAAATTAGTGTGACCTCTTCGAAGATGCCTACCTTCGTTCTAGAAGCATCAGCATTTGTACACACCGGCATCTTTGATCTCGCCAGACCTTTGATGCCTTTCTGGTCTCTTTCGATCGCCTTTCTGTCTTTCTTAACGGGAATGATGGGAGCACCAAAGACCAGAGGCGCTACGGAGATCATGGAGACCCAAAGACACGCTTATTATATTATATGTGAAAATCTTACAGTAACAAGCTTCCAAATTAATACGGACACTGCATGTTGTCACATGCTTTATGGAATGAACAGGAATAGTTCTATGGAATGGAAAAGAAAAGATGCCCGGAGCGGGCGAAATCAAGTTATGTTACACGCCTCATAAGATTTTCAGCGAGATATAGGGCACTGCAGGTAGTAGACGGCACTGAAGCTGTAATAATATTGTAAATGAAGTCCTTGCGCGACTTTGGCTCGAGCACCTGGATAAGTGGGGACAATGCTCAGCTACTGCTCCAAACAACCACACACCTCTCTACATGGTTGACTTCACCAAGGCGGGATGAGGAGACGGTGTCCTGATAGTCCGCAGGCGGCTGGGAATTGGGCTGTCAGGCGTTAGAGAAAGGTAGCTGCAAAGGCGACAAATGCAGCGATATTGTCCTATGGAGAGCACAAGCAACTAGTGATATATGACGGTCATGATATGTTTGGATTAGAAGCAGAGGGTATCAGTGACTCCAGCGGCAGAGGCGCCAAGTGAGCTGAGGGTTTGCTCAACAAGTTTGCTGAGAGCCTCCGGGCTGATACCAGTGCACAAAACAGCGACGTTGTCCTTGGTGAAGACAGAGGAGGCAAATTGCTTCACATCCTCGATGCTGATGTGGCTGTGGGCAGAGGCATACAGTGGGAGGCCGAGACCATTTCGTAACGCGAGGGCGTGTGCATGCTCGATGGCGTGGATAGCGGGGTCGGAGGCAGAGGATGTCAAGTCGGCTTCGCAGACAGGAGCGACGTATTCTTGGAGTTCATGGCGAGTCAACTTTGCGTTGGGGAAGAAGGACGAAAGGACGTCGACAAAAAATGGCCTGCGGACGTTGTGTAGACAAAGTGACAGTGCGTTGCTACTCTCACAATGTCTTCATGACTGTATGATGGAGGAGGAGATGGGTGAGATCCTGTAAGCGTGTGTATGTGCAACATTGCCAACCACAGAAAGTATCATTACGAGCATTTGACTGTGACGGGCTCAAGCTCAAGTCAACGGTAGTAGTCATACCATGACTATCGCGATCGAGGACACTTAAGTCACATGTCACATGTGAAGGTCACGGTAACTAAGGTAATGACTCTCCGTTCATTCTCCGTTCAACGTTCAACTTCAATAGAACTTACCCAAGTTTACACGTCTAAACTTACACTATTTCTCTTTTAATTCCTCATTCCTATCTCTATGGCGTCTACCACCCCTTCTCTGTATAGGGCAAGAACAAGCATCTTGATTCTTTGCAGCCGACTGGAAGGGATCCTATCAGAAGTCCTAAGCTGCCTCTACCAAGGCTGAACTTGGAACTTGAATCGAGACTCAGAGTCAGGGATGTCTCTTTCGGGGGTGTGCTCTCTTGACATAAGCAACCCAAGATGAATTCACCGCAAATTCGTTCCTGTGAGTCGCTCTTCGGGCAACTAGCGAAGTCTAAGGACAAGATTGTGATGGTACTTATTCGGGATGGTGTTATTGTCAATCCGACTTGAGCGGTGCTGGTAAGTGATGTTTCGCCTCCCAATCTTGCTCTCAGCTCACGAGTATCATTTCCGATGGTGTTGTACCAACCGTTCTTGCTCACAGATCCTGAGTCCCCCTTTGAAACCCATAGGTGTCGGTCGCTCATATGCTAACCCTGCTTGCTCGAAAAAACCGGCTTGGTGAAGGATCTATGAGCTCGAGGAAGGCATAGAGAAGATCAACGAAGTCTTCATTGACGGTAGTTCGATCATGTTACAGTATGTGTTCTCCACGCAAATAGTTCTCCGGGTTTACTGATGAAACAATCTTGTTTATAGCTGATGCATGACCAGTTATGATCGGTCAGAAATCTAGGATTCTCGCAAGGCCGCTTCTGTTAGCGGAGCATTTTTTCTGCTCTTCGTTGATTGTCCTTGTGAGTCAGAGAGGTTCTGCTTCGATGGTGCTTACTTCGGCGAGGCCAATGTTCATGCATTTTGGATACTATCATCGCTATCATGAAGTTTCCGGCAATGAGTAAGTCTATATCATGAGTTATAATGTGGTTTCAAATACTAAGTTCATTGATAGTTTGTGTACTCTAGGAAGTAAGTAATCCTTGAATTCAATAGTGTGATTGTAACAGTTCCATAAGCCTGATTGTCTGTATGATATAGTGACTTTCAACCCCAGTTATTGAGGATATTGATAACCCTACTGGTAGCTAAATATGCCTTTGTACCTTTCTCCTTTTGCCTCTGAGTGATCTTTGAGATGTCTTTGAAGTGACTTTTGAAATTTGAACCTACTAATTGCCTCTCGGCCTCCGGCACCTCTCAAAGACACTCAAAGGCAGTTGAAAGGTCAAAAGGCGCCATGTGTACAAATGCTGATGCACTCACCAGCACTTGCAATCCCAATTTACGGGGGATGTAGAGATGATAAGGTAAAATGTTCGAATTCAAAATGAAACACACTTGAAGTTACCGCGCATAGTACTCCCATCTGAAGACGCTCCTCCGCTGCCGGTTTGGGACCGGCAGCTCTGTCGCTTAGGGTGAGGTATCTGGTGTTTTACCCAATGTCAGTGGTTCTCATTATTGTGATTTAAGATATATATATTATGTATATACAATCAAAATATGAACATGAATGTAAGCTGATCAAGCTGAGAGTGGACTGAAGTGAGAAACAGGTAGAGGAGTATCTTCGAGACAGGGTGCAGAGGATATGGAGGCGTCCACATGGAAGACATGGGCCAACCCCAAGTAACAGACAGGTAAAAGAGAAGCAGTTATATTACCTCACCTCCAAGTTTTCTCATAGATGTTTGTTGCGGGCTAGTAGCTCAGAGTCCATTCTAGGCTATTGTCTCAAGCATCAATCAAGCATCAATAACAAATATTGTAGAAGGCTTTGAAATCGGCGGAGGGACTGTTTGAGTAATAGAGGTCATCGACCCCCATATTTGTACGCTTTCGCATGAGGAAAGCTAAACATCTGCCTCAAACATGACTCCCAGGGTACAATTCCTCTTCTCAGCGAGACGGAACATTGGCAGCAGCTTCAGCGAGGAGGTATTGGTGATATCTAAAGACAGATATGACCATTATTGGAACTTGGAATGGCATAGAGAGAATAGGGTATTCTTGCCTCTTGTAGGGATACACTGTACTGCACCCTTCGGTGGTCAACCACGAAAAGCCCAATTAGGCGGGCAGTTAATGGCGCCGTGGGTTACAACAATATCACGACTGTAAAAAGGTCAAGATCCCAGAGAGTCGGATTGATTAGTCCAAGTTCATGTTCAGGATTCAAGAGATATATAAAGGACATCGTTGAGTCAAGAAAGCAGAGGACGATGTGGTAGTAAGCAGGCTCGGAACATAGGAACGTACGTACATAGGGTTAGGTCGAGCGTGGGAGAGGTAATAAGTATCAGCCAATCAGAGGGCCTCTTTGTCTCGGGGATCTCGGAGACCACTCTCTTTTGTATAATAGATTGTTATGATCGTTGACAAACGAGCGATTGCACGGAGTGCTGGTGAAGGTGTTGACGATCTATTGGGGGAGTGATATACCTCAATATGTCGAGCCACCATTTACTATGTAATGTATATCTAATCTCGATCTTGAGTCAAATGAGGAATCCGAACAAGTGGCTCTTCTCATACAACAGACCACACTTCAATCTGCGGTATTCATTTTCTAATGGCTATTCATTTCTTCGAATCCATATTGTCCGTAAACCTCCTAGGGTCGATATGCTGACTGATTCCACCAACTGGACGAAGGCAAATATAGCCGTGGTCATTCGCCATAGCTATACGAGCATCAACTGGCCATATACTGCTCCCGAGATCGTTATCAGTGCTATTGACCACTTGAGCGGGGTTGTTGTAGAGAACATTGGGAAGACTCAAATTTCTGGACCTCATTGTGAGTGTCTGCTTATGCAATACCACAATGAAGCCCAGGGCAAGCCAATCATGGCAACTTACATCGGTATCTCAAAGCCCTGCTGCCTCCAATGCAGGCTCTTCCTCGATGGTTACAATGAAACTGCTCCGAAAGGTCCTCTGTTTTCTATCCGAGGCAGAAATCGCCATGTCATACTTCCGTCATCCCATCGATCGACGCCGCAATAGATGGCTCTATAGGGGAAAAGATGAGGCTAAAGTTGAGCAAGCTGATCTGCTACATTGTCCATGCATATATGAGAGACGTGTATGCTTATAATACGGGTTTCGACACCATGACTAGTGAATATTGTCAATGTGGTAATTGAACTCGGACAAGCTCGGACTGGACAGTCTACGTATTCCAACGGGATCTCGTTATTCCAATAATTACAATATCCCCATATTTAGGAAGCGATATGAAAACAGCAAAACAACCCGGCGAACAAATGACATATCCGACGTTTTGGACGCCGAGAGATAATGACAAAAAAGGCACACTTCACGTACAAACTTTGATATATCAATACCCCGAAAACGCGATGGACAACTGGATTCCTTTCGAGCATCGAGCATTGATTCAAGCAATTTCCTGCACATCACCGGTACTCAGGTCACTAGCCGACGAGCGATTCATAGTCTGAACGGAGCCAGAAGGTCTGTGAACGTAAATCTGATTAGTTAGGGTCCAGAGAACGTATCTCGACTTACCTACCCGACCTCCAATCCTTTATCAACCTCACTAATCTTCGTCCGCTCGTCCGACTCTCCACCGCCGATATCCTGAAGCAACCCATCAGTGAGTGGATTATTTGAATACCAAATCTCTTCATCCTCCTCAATATCCCTCTCCGACTCTTCACCTGTAGCCCAAGAGATATCGAGACTGGCCGCTATGTTCCCTTGAACACTAGCAGCGAACTCCATGCCTGTGCTCCTGGGATTGGTTTGAGATCCAGGATTGCTCTCTGTGAGATAGATAGAGTGAAGGTCTAGAATGAAATGGGAGAGTAGGATTGAGTTGAAGCTGTATTTTGTTAAGCTGTACATTTGAATATGAACAGGAATGTAAAGCCACTTACATTTGTTGAAAATAAATAAAGTTTGATAGGGATGAGATTGAAGCCTAGGGATCAGATAAATATGAGTTTGGATTGAGATTATAGTGTAAACCAATTACCTCTTGAATGTTGGCAACAGATAAACTATCCAAAATCACAGCTATAATGTTGAGTACTAGCAAAGTGCTACAAGATATAAGCAATACTATAGGGCATAACAAATCCAGAACTCACCCAAATTGAATTGATCCTATTAAAAAATATTTAATCTCTGAAGGAAAGTTTAGTACTAGGAGAACACTTACCATTTCTCAATAATGTAGATGTCAATGTAGTCTGAACCCTTGCCTCTGAGCTTGCCCTCAAAATACTCTATGTTACAGAAAGAGTAAAAATAAGGACTGCAGCATCTCCACCAGCTGAGATTGATCTTGTAATGACTGGCCCTGTCTAAATTATTAACAGGTTTGTAGACAGATTTAGTAACTATTTAAAATTACATACAGCTGGAATCAATGCTGTATGAGTATCATGTTCAATGAGAAAATTAAGATAAAACATACTATACATATTCTTTAGTAGTTGCAAAAGGCCAACAACCAGCAAGAGGACCTGAAGGTATGATGTTGAATGACAATGGTGTAGTATAGTTGAACTATTGCAAGGTTGTTAATTTTATTATATCAATAAGAAATGAAGAAAGGAAACTCACTATGTTGATAGCTGGCTCAAACATCCCAAGAGTAAAAACAATAATGGTTGGAAACCACTGATGTTGAGTAATCCCCCATATGCGCAGACAGTCAAATGCTATAAGAAAATTTGAACATAAACATACAGAAAATAAATATTATATGCCTACCTCTGTAGGCAATGTGGCTAGCAATGTCTACAACATAGAGCATGAAAGTTATTGCTTTACAGCTAACTTATACTATCAGTTTATGATTCCTAGTGCAAGTAAAGACATATTACCTCTAAATATCAGTGAGAAAATAATATCAGTGCTTAAAGATATCATAACAAAATTAGAGACACTCACAGGAATAGTTCTGAAGATATATGTTGCATTGAACACTTGAAATAACATCACAAGGATTGTGCCATATCTGATGTTGTAATACACCGTCCGAGGCATCCGGACGCATGCACCATCTGGTATCGTAGTGCATCTGCACACAATCCACATCCGGACACAATGTGTGTCCGGGCATGACCCGCATCCGGACGTGGTGCATCCGCCCGCACTGAGGATCCAGCTGCAGCCAGTGCTGACCTCATCCGGACCTGATCATTCCAGATTAGGAAGGTGCTCAGGTTTGCTTCCATCTTATCCTCTTATACCTTCTGCCTTTTCATTCGGACTCTCTTAATCCTTTCCTCATATCTTCTCGTCCCATTTTCTCTGGTTTGCTTTATTCCCATTCGCTCCCATTTTCCCGTCTGTCTTCCGACGCGTTTCTTACGCTTTCCGCGTCGTCCTATTTGCTACTTGTTTCGGCCGTAAAATCCATCCGGATTTAGTATAAAAAGCTATGTATTTTGTCTAGTCTACCGATCGATTTTATCGTCTTTGTTGCCTCTAACTACCCTACCTATTGCGTGCACAACAACATCTGATGAGTAGATATAGAATAGTAGCTGGCCCAAATCTTCTCTTCCAGATAGACCTGATCTCTTGAGGGAAAGATAAAAGGGCATCATAGACAAGCAAGGCTAGAGAATATATCCAGTAATCAGCGAGATTCATCGATATATTTGATACTACCAACTTAGGGATGCGATAAAAATAAAGGTTTGAGTACGTCCTTGTGAGCTAGATGACAGCAACGGTTTAGAACAACAATAATTTGGATAAAAGTAGAGAAACACACAGCAGTAAGATAACTTCATCCGGTGTTAGACCTAACTCGGACATGATAGTGAAGCGTGATAGAGTATCAAAAGCAAGAGAAGAACAGAGGAAGAACAGCATAGAGAGGCCTAACTCTAGTTATATGTATACTGACTCGAGCCAGGAAGTAACACGGTCGGGATTCTTGACCAGGGATGTCAAACCATCAATTATTGAATCAGAGCAGATCACAAGTCTACGGGGATCAGGAGATTAGAAATCACCAGAGTGCAGGATGATAACGCAAAGAAACTCCGACCATTCATTCAGAAGTGTTTGTAGCGAACGCGTGAGCATGATAAGAGAGGTTCATAGAGCGGCCTAGAATCCGACACGCACAGGAATGCGAAACGACGGTGGTGATACCGGCGGGCAAAAGTCGACGGGTACCATAGCCATGAATCCAAACATGAATCCAGACGGAAACATATGTAGTAGGCGTTGACATACTATCGTAAGCCGTGAGTGAAGCAGTGAGTAAGATCAACACGGAGATCATAGCTATAGCTATTATTGGAAATGATCACCTATTCGTGATTAAAAGAGAATAGCACTTGTCTTCAGAGTAACACACTCTCCGGATCTGGAGCTGTCTAATACTTGAGAGGTCCTTTGCACATCATATCTATCCATCACGCTGAAGAAAGCAATGCAATCGTAAGTCCAAATGTCACGGATATGAAATGTATGAAGTGATGTTGACTTACTTAAATGCTAAGCAAAAACGGAGCAGCATGAAGAATCTCTGTTCAACCAAGACTTCAATTTCGGAAATTTAGACCCTAAGGTGAACGCAAAACGACGTTCAACGTTAGAAAGAGGAATAGAAACTTTTCAGTTCGATCACAATTGGGAGAGTTCGAGTGAGAAGCACTATACTTTCTTAGATAGTTGATCATTCTGATGGGTTCCAGCAGATCGAAGCTGATGCGTTTGACCATATCAAAGCTGGCGTGTTATGGACAAGCAAACAAGACTGCACCGCTTGTGACGAGTTTGTACCTAGTTTCCCAGTAGCCGTGACCTACGTAGGTCTTTAAAGAACCCGAACACGAAGCCAACAGACTGCCGAGGAGAAGTTACACTCAGGTCTTTCTAGCTACTATTAAGACATGAGAGGAAAGGATTACATGCAACCACACAAATACAGCATCCTAGGCGCGATGGATAAATCGGAAGTACAGAACGTACCAGTAGACCGTCAACCTGAAGTTTCTGTGTTGACTATGAGCAAATTTTCTGTCATCGGAGTCAAAACACCTCGCCGGTGCGTGTCGATCTGCTCATCCGGCACGAAGTGCTCTGAGACAGAATTATTATCGTGAAGCGTACAAAATCCTCAGTGCTTACATGAAAGTCAAA
This sequence comes from Cerrena zonata, assembly GCA_038087015.1. NCBI lineage: Eukaryota > Fungi > Basidiomycota > Agaricomycetes > Polyporales > Cerrenaceae > Cerrena > Cerrena zonata. The sequence goes on from JASBNA010000037.1 coordinate 92,337, forward strand.
CCCGGATTTTCGTATCCACTCGAGTTCACAAGAGTGACGAGGCGTCCATAATGTGTGTCCATTGTGAAACAACTCCTCCGATAGCGCACTCAGGAAATTGCGAATAGCATCCCCGACCCACGGTGCATGAAATGTGTCATCAAGTAATATACTGACTTGTCTTTCGGCTTTTTCCCTGTGATAGTGGTGAGAATATCGTCGAATAATAAACAAATGTCAGGCTTACAGATCGTTGTTGCTTCTGATATGTGAACCACGTTGGCAGAGTCGCTTTACGACTGTAACAGATACCAACAAGCTTCTCGTCAGAAACATTCGAAACGTTCAATAGGGCATGGGTCGTCTGATCCTCCTCATTCAGCTTCTCGGTCCAATTGTTGGAGCACGCCTGGTCTCGGTGAGATGCGAAGGTAGCGTTTGAGTAAATCCTCTCGGAGATCAATGTTAGTGTGATGGAGCTGAACATCCTCCATGAGAATATGAGCCCGAGTCGCGAGAGCTTTAGACTGGGCACAATATTGACTAGTCTTTTTGCAGATGGTCGAATGTCTGGTGTAGCCGGTCTAATATTGGATCTATTTATATTAACATTGCTGCTGGCATATCAGCTACACCAGCAGTTGACAGTGGTAATCATGAACTCATGGCGGCGTAGCTCGGTGAGGGCCGAAGCTTGAGATGGTCGCAGTCAATGGTCGTAAGTAGCAATATGTACTGCAGGTAAGGTCGTTAGTGATACCAGCACAGCTAAAGCTTTCGCTACTTACTCAAACCCACATCACAGCCCATGAATCGACAACATAAATGAGGAAGTAGTATGTACTATTGACAAGTGCCATTCAAGTTGGCATGGACGGGCGCCTGGTCGTAAAGTATTTAGATAAGATTAGATCAAAGCAACGATTCATGATCGTTTATAATATTATTATGACCTCTACCGTGACCGTCTCGCTCCTTTTATTGACGAACTTGAAGGTGAGTCACTCAGAGTCCTAGAAGTCCCGCACATTCTTGCATAAAGTTCTGCGCTTTGAGCATCACTCTGTGATATAAATATCTAGGGAAACTCTTTTCAAATAACTCACCGCGAACAGATTCGTACATAATCAGCGACCGGTGTCGGTGGGTATACTTTCCGATTGCAAGAATGCAAGTCACTTAAAGTTTTGTGTTGATGGTATCAGCTCAGACTGCATATATAGATCGTCACAAAACGTTGGCAGTGTTTTCTCTCGATATCTCTCCAATCGGCATAGAGCCACAGACGAATCACTATAAACAAGATGTCCTCGAACGATTGGAAACCTAGTAGCTGGAGAAACAAGCCTGCTGCACAGGTAGATTGTACCCTCACCTAGAATCGTCGGAACTTATGCTCTCGTAGGATGTGGTCTATCCCAACCATCAACATCTCAACAAAGTGCTCTCCAAAATCCGTTCACTCCCTCCGCTGGTGACACCTGCTGAGGTGCGTCAACCGTGCTCGTGTTATTGTTTCTTGCACCTTAATGCTCATCCTGACCCAGATCGAACGTCTCCGAAACCAACTCAGTCTAGTTGAGCGTAATGAAGCATTCCTTCTCCATGCCGGGGACTGTGCAGAAAGCTTCGACGCGTGTACCCACGTATGTTTCCCTCTCTAACCACCCCCATACTCTATTATGCTACATCCTACATGCATACGTCGCCACTCCATCTCCAAGCATTGCAATTCTCCAACTTGCCGCTGACGCTCAACTGATCGTCCCGCCCATACAGGAAAACATCTCGGCTAAGATTGGTCTGATCTTGTCCTTCTCCCTCATCTTGATCTGGGGTGCTCGGTTACCTATTGTAAGTCCCCCTTCAATTCTTCCCCGTACTTCCTGATTTGCCTTTCAAACCCCGACCATCGCGCACTATGAATTGCAGCTAAAATGCGAATACAAATATATAGGTCCGAATCGGACGTATTGCAGGCCAGTATGCTAAGCCTCGAAGCAGCGCTACTGAGAAGATTGCAGGTCGGGAGGTTCTAAGCTTCAGGTAGGCTTTTCCTCATCGCTTAGTTTGTTGACATGCTGATGCTTGCTTAGAGGGGATAACGTGAACGGGTACGCCATCTACGCTCACTTTTCCTTGACGATGTTCTCTGATGTACCTATAGTCTCGATCCAGATGATCGTACTCCCGATCCCGAAAGACTACTTAGGTATGTCAACGCTGCTGCATTTTTGATTTGGCCTCATGAAAGCGGATTCTGAATAGTGCTTACTTCCATTCAACCACCACCCTGAATCATATTCGGGCACTCCTCACGTCCAATTTTGCCTCACTTCATCACCCTCGTTCTTGGTCGCTCTCGCACGTTCGATCGCCTGCACTGAAGTAAGTTCTTTTCCGTCCAAACCCTAATCAGATCTCCGTGAGCCCTACAAGCTTCATTTCAATCTGTCATCTCTGACATTCCCTAACCCATTATACACCTCCATCTCATTTCCGCTCTGAACCCTACAACGGAGAGGAAATATGACGTACCAACTGTTTATTTATTTTTCAGGGCCGAGTTCGAGCGGATCACAGAAGGTCTCAGTGACGCTCTTGGGTTCACTCGTACCATCGGGTTCTGGCAAGAGAGCACCCCCTACGAGAGAGGCGGTGGACGAGGTGCCTTGGGCGAGGTCGATTTCTACACCAGGTGCATATCACTACCTCTTTACTCTATACCCAATCTCACGCAATTTCTCCATTCCTTTAGTCATGAAGGCCTCATGCTCGAATACGAGGAAGCCCTCACTCGCAAATTCCCTCTCCCTGAATCTTTACTTCCTCCCAGGTCGGCTTCCCACTCTCGTTCGCCCTCCCCTCACGCTAGCCAAGCCGAAAAGAAGGGCCTCTGATGCGCACTACAACACCTCGGCTCATTTCCTCTGGATTGGCGATCGCACTCGCCAATTAGATGGTGCACACGTGGAGTACTTTAGAGGAATCAGGAACCCTATCGGCATTAAGGTGGGCCCCAGTATGCAGGGCGAGGAGTTGGTGAGGCTTTTGGATAGTAAGTCGACTTTCTTCTTGTCGATGGTGTAATCGCTCAACGATCTTGATAGTCGTGAATGCTGATAAGGAGAGTGGAAGAGTGACTTTGATCACTCGTTACGGAGCCGGAAAGGTATTCCATTGCAGTTATGACATCGATTAAAAACGAAGCATAATAAGTCTTTATTGTAGATTGAGAACTTCCTAGCGGCCCATATCGTGGCTGTCCAAAAGTCGGGACATCCAGTTATCTGGATCTGTGACCCTATGCATGGAAAGTAAGTTTAAGCTCGTAACACTAAGCGAATGTACAGGATCTCATATTTCATATTTCTTTAGTACACTAACATCATCTAGCGGCCTCAAGACCCGAAACTTCGGCACTATCATAAGCGAACTGACATCATGCATCCGGATTCACTCTGAAAACAACTCTCGTTTGGGAGGTGTCAGCCTCGAGTTCACTGGTGAGCTCAACGACGAAGGTTTCAGCGTAACAGAATGCGTAGGAGGAAGTATGGAGCTGAGCGAAGAAGAACTGGGCCTTCGTTACCAATCCTTCTGTGACCCTCGACTCAACTTCGAGCAATCTCTTGGTACGTTTTCAAGTTGTTACCGTCATTTTTCAACTCCCTGATACACCCTCTTATATAGATGTTGCTTTTTTGATCTCGAACTACTTCAAGAAAGAGAGGTTAGGCGAAAACAGTGATGCTTTGCTCGCAGAATTGGGAGGAAGGGTTGCATCGAAGTAAAAAAAAAAAGTACAGAACGAGGAGAGAACAGAAGGCCGTATCTAACAATACAAATGCATCGGTGACCGAGATATTGATACAACAGGTGGCGTTCAAACAGCGTAAATAGGAATAACGCAAGCTTCAAGCTTCAAGAGCCATACTCGAGGAATCTAGCGTCTTCTGCTTTTTGACACTATTCCTGCGGGTCGAGGTAGGTTTCGAAACAACCACGTCTTCTCGCTCTCGTTTTACCCCCTTTGAAGGAGATTGCATTTGAACTGGCCGTCTCTGGGCCCTCTTCTTCGCCTCGAGTTCCTTCTCCAGGTTCACGATGTATGGGAGTTCAAAATGTCGTGGCATGCCTTCAATCCGAGTTGTAGCGTTGAATCCACCTTCGTCCCGCTGTTTCTTGAAAAAATCAGGCGATCGTGGTTCTGAGGTTGCCCAATCACGTTCTGATGGATGATCCATCGTGAGATAGTCGAGAACACTGAGGATATCGTAGTTGAGTCTCGTAAGTCTGTTTTGTATCTTAAAGCTACACTTACCTAGGTAACGGGCCAGCGTGCAAGTCCTGGAACCATGGATCCTGTAAAGCCTCGCATGCTGTCGCTCGCTTCCAAGGTGCATATGTGAGGAGTTTACAAAGTAGTTCATACGCGGCAGGACAGTTATCGATGTGTTTGCTGCACCAGTCTTGCAGCTTACTCGGTTGCCTTGAACTAAGGCAGATTCAGAAGGTGAGTCTGTTGGCTATGGCTATTGACTTACACGTTCTGATCTTCAGTCTTGAGTATTTGGATCAGTTCTGGGACTACATTTATATTAAAATCGGTTACTATCGCTCGTCAATGAGTTAAGTATTCCTTAATTTTGTGACGTATGTACTCACATTCTGGCGTACCAAGGAGCATGGTCATGGCCCTCATGACGAACTTCACATCCTCGGGTAAGAGAAACGACATGGGCGAAGAGTGGTGATTAGGACGTTGGAAAACCGGGTTCTGTCTGAGGTAAGCCATTTCAAGAACGATGCATCCCAGAGCCCATATATCAGCCTCCTTTTTAACCTCGACGCGGATGGATTTATGCTGCAGTAGCACCTCTGGGGCCATATTCCATAATGGCATTACGACCATCCGAGCAGTTCCTACTGAAGTGGTGTAAATGGAATTATGTTCTAGTGGGCACCATGCATGATCAATATCGCCAATCTTCACCACGCCATCCTCCGTGATAAGGATCGACCCGGATTCCAGCTTGTGATGATGAATTGTGCGTTCATGTAGGAACGCCAGTCCTTTCAGAGCCTGATAGGTAACCGATTTGATGAAATCGATACTGAGGGACTGGAGTTGTAAGATACGCGAGCGCGTGTAGAGTATTTGCTGAGAACCGACAGGGTAAGTGGCCGGCACGAGTAGACTACAATTTATACACGAACCTGTAGATCGAAAGTGACATAATCATACATCACATAAGTAGTAGTGAAGCTGGTCAAGACGCCCCTTAGCTCTACTACATGATCATTTGATTGCCAGTCTTCGACCTATGATTCACTGTTAATGGGTAGTACAAACACAAAGAAGTAAGTGTGCATACAATGCGTTGTATATTCCATGGCATATAACTGACTCGCAAAAGTCGACTGGGACCATGAGTATAAGTCCACCTCCTGATGACCAGCTTTGTAGTTTCGGGGCCAACATTGCAAGTAGCTACATATAGAGCTTTCTCCGGAGTTCCATTTCTGACACCCTTTATGTTAAAGAGAGTTCTGACGTTCTTGCAAACACAGAATTGGAGTTTCTTTGTCATCCTAGGGCATAGAAGGTGGCAGTAGAGACGAGTAGGAGGAATTTAATAGAGCAGAAAGAATAGGAAGATTTTGGTTGAAGGTGGGAAGGCTAGATATGGCATCGTCCCGATATCTTTATATCCTTGTCCTCGAGGCGTGGCCGGAAGAAGTTGGGCGGAGAACTTTGCTCTCTTTGTCCTTTGATCAAAAAGGGTAAGCGCATGTAATCTCGGAGCTTTGAACGTCGTCGGCGATTGAATCTGGGTGGACACACATGCGCCCGCCTGGGCTGCACGCCACTCGTTTTATGTACTCACTTGTGGAAATTCTAGGCTGGTGATATTGATTGATGTTATACATAGGACTCGGTCAAGTGGGAGTTTGTTATACTCTGTTATGGATACACTTGAGCTGAAACCTGAGGCATCACAATATTTGCAGGGACGGCCTGCTAGGACTGTGAGAACATGATTATCGATTGAGCGGGCTCCCGTCAGGCTTGTAAAGTCACCTATGGACAGAACAAGCTCATTGAACAACGGGAAGCAGGTTGGTTCTGTATTAGTCGTCTATTTTGCTTTTTGGTGCCCTCGCCATCGATCTGGTTATGACGAGGGCTTTGTAAGGATTACGAACATTTAAATGAGTAAATCCAGATTGATCTACTCAGTCCTTTACTACAGTGACCCGACGTCTTCTGACATCTAAACATTACTTACTTCTTTATTATATATAATAAATTGCTAAGTTGATCTCGATGAATGCAAGTAGATCTGCTTGAAAGGACTCATACAAGATATTCAGTTTCCGAGTTCAAGGTTCTTGTCGGAAGTAATCGGCGGATTTCACGAGCGCTAGCCCTCTTCCTTTCAACCTTGACCATCTAGACTACTGTAACCTGAGTCAACCGTCGTTGAACTAGACATCTGCGTTCTGTACCAATAGCCCTCAGCTTTAACATCAACTTCACATGTCTTGTCTCTGTGATATCTGGCTCGAGACCGGGAGATCAAGTCTGCCACTCCGATGTGACGTGTATATTTTGGGTTATAGTTTCACCGCATGACCGCACATTCAGTAACACTGAAAGTATACTCTCCTGCAGATATGATCATAAAAACGACAGGGATATCGTTTTTTCTGCACGTTACGCGTCATGCATCATGTATCGAGTGTGATACTTGACATTTGATACTTAAACGCCTACCTCCTTCCTACACTGTATCCCTGGTGCATGAATCAGAAACCCAGCTGGATAGGATTGTGGATGTACTTCTGCTCCATCCATCTTCACCTTTCCGCTCGTGTATGTTCTTAGAACGAAACCGTATAGTGTTGCATGATGTCACCGTATCTTTCTAGGGATGAACATGATCTGCTGACTCGTTTTATGATATCGGTAGAGCACTTGAACCCTTACTTCGTATGAATTATCAACGTCGTGTTATCACCGAGCTCTGATGTATTTTTGGAACTGACCTGCACAAGGCATCATAGGATCCAAATTACATAGTGTTCAACCTTACGACCCTGAGGTATACGCGACTATCTCAACATGAAACAAGTAACGTCCTCTCCTCGTAGAACCCTATGATTGATGATTTGTTCATTCGAGGACTGTTCGAATTCTGTGCCTATTGATCCATGCTTGGGTCATGCGTTTCTCTAGGTCCTCAATTGAATTATGTCGTTACAAAGCGATAACGCTACCTCAAGGGTCGAGCGGTTCACCTTTGTTTATTTCGTTCATCATTCATCATATTCCTTTTCGTAAGCTAGGGTCACTGCATAGACGATGCCATGCTAATTTCATTGTTCCTAACAGTCCCATGGCCATTGAGGACCCTGAGCTATCATCCTCAAGGCGATATGCTGGGAAGTAGATACTCAGACCATATATTTATGGTGGTATCACTCCACTGGATCGTATCCTCCCTCGTCCCCATCTTTTCCCGCCACTACTAACACTTCCACACAAGGACTCGCGATATTTGAAGCATGGATGGCGCGGTATCCGGATTGTTGAATCTGTTTAGCAACGTCGTGCAATACTGCTACTCACAACTTCAGAAGATGAAAACCAATACACAAGAATGCCACGTCTTAGCCTCTTTCATACAGCGCATACATGAACTCGTCAAATCCAGGAGCAAGAGTGGATTGGCTCCTCACCTCAGGTCGGAAATAAAGGAATTGTCTGGGTCCGTATACCTGATTTCAATCATCGTCTTGCATGCTAACCTGGGCTATAGGTTTCTATCCGAATTCGTCAGTACTGTCGGGAGCATGTCGGACAAGTCCTGGCTCAAGCGATTCTGGTGGCAGGACGAAATAACTCGACGTATTGGATTGACTTATCGACGTATCCAAAATACGTTAGATTTGTTTCAGGTGGGAAATTTCTTCGTCTAGTTTGGTAAACGTCTGATGACGTGAGTGATCCAGCTCGAAGAGAATATTCACTCCGTCTCCCGAAAAGGAGAGAAGGCGCGGCAAGCAGACTCTCAGCAGCTTCGACAAACCATCGAACCCTACCTAGGAGACAGTGATGCCATTTTCAAGGTATGCGAAACTATGGTACGGTTTGAGGCAATCGTCCTAACGACTGATATCAGTTGCTGGATATTCGGCCTGAGGAAATACCTGAGGCTAAGATCCTTGTTCAGAAGGTTAGTATACTCCTCTTCATTGTAACCTATTTCGTATTAATAGCTCGTGTAGCTACTCACTAGACTTCAGCAGTCGACAGAGAAGCGATTCTTTGAACAAGCACTGTATGCACTACAAAGTCGTTCTGGTCATTTTGGGCTGGACGACGCCGATGATTTCTCGATTACCTCACTCGAGGTAATCCGTACCCCTCGACAATTAGGAACAGGTGGGTTTGGTACCGTGTACGAGGGCAGGGTTATCGGGATCAAAGCAGTTGCTATCAAAGAACTTGACGGCGTACCAGAATCGGTTCGTTTCTTGCTCCATTCTCACAAGAATCAGGGTTCGAACTGACTATGACTTCACTGGTAAGATTGTATGGCAAGAAATCAAAACGTGGAAGCGATTGAAGCATGAACATATTGTTGATCTAATTGGGGCTGCGCCGTCCGCCAATCCTCCTTTTATCGTGTGCGAATATATGGAGAATGGAGAAGCAATGGGTTATCTTGCTCGTAACCCAGGTGCTGATAGAAAACTCCTCGTAAGTTATATGCAACATCTAATATGATCAGAGGGGTACTTACACGGGGGTTAGCTCCATGATAGTTCTCTCGGTCTACTTTACCTGCACTACCATTATGTCATACACGGAGATCTGAAGGCAGTGAGTCTGATTTTCACTATTCTCTGCATTCATAATAACTAACATTTCCCTAGGCAAATATTCTAATCGACGCAGAAGGGCGTGCTCGTCTATCGGACTTTGGTCTCTCCATTGTTCGATCCCATTCGTCCAGACTAAGGCAAACTAAGAAGGTCGCTGGACCGCTGTATGGGACAGCGCCGTGGATGGCACCGGAATTGCTTAAGGGAGAGCGAATCTCTGTTGCTAGTGACGTATACGGTTTCGCCATGACGATGTATGAGGTACGCACCATGTTATATCTTTTTAACCCCCTTACTCAACGTTCTTGTAGGTTTATTCAGGGATGGTTCCCTTTGCCAATATCGCTAACGACGCGGCGATCCTCTTATCATCCATTGTTGATAGGCGAATCCGTCCCTCACGGCCACCCTCAGTGTCAGGAACAACCTCCTTAGATGACGACGTCTGGGACGTTATGGAGCGAAGTTGGAATCATGAGCCATCGAGACGGCCCAAGGTATCTGACATAGCATCCATTCTAGGACGGCACAGAGGCAGAGCAACACAACAAGCTACAGGAGCTCCTGTCAAAGTTAACGATCCAAAGCCTGCCGTTCCTCCCAAGGGACAGACTCATCGTCCTAACGATAATGATACCATTCAGTTCCCCGTTCCCGGAATAGAAGGTGTTCCGTTGGAAAATTTAAACGGGTGCTATTCTGAAAACTCTCTACCTAGTACCTCTAGATCTACGGATAAAGAAGATAACCACAAGGTGCAGTCGTCTTCCACCCCGGCCAACTATTTTGTAGGGGGCTGGCGGCAGGAAGCCAAGCGTACTATGGCTGATCCATCCACCACACCACACATATCGACCCATGCGTTGACCCATCAACTATCACAAGTACAGATATCTTCTAGCACCCGCAATACCTCGAAGCCGCCGAATCTATCTCGCCCATGGGAACGACTCAGGGACTACTTTTTCAAATGGACCGAAAGCTGGGACTATCAGACTCTCTCTGTTGCTCACACTTCAACCCAACCCAATTACGTTGTGAATGACATCGCACTAACCATATGGATCATGCAAATGTATAAACGGAGGCTACGCTATCTGTGGAGTGAACGACTTTACGACGTCGTTGAAGTCTTCACCGTTCCCCCACTGTACACTGCGAAAATCAACAGGTGTTTGGTAGGAAATAGCGACAAGACTTTAGAGCAGCAAGGCATAACAGCGGCTCTTAAGGTTCTATGTGACTTGTGGTCCGTTGTACGACACGGTGAGAATGCTGAGCCTAAGGTTGTCTTAGTTGTCGGTCAACATGCGAAAGACAAATCTCGGTGGCTAGTACACAAGTATGTTATCTCATGCACTACACGATGTATACGCCCACTAACAAGTTCGTAGGATCTCGCTCCTTGATGGAAATATCTGTACATACGAGACTAGTAACAACGAATCACCGCCTACTGCAAATGTAAGTTGGTAGCCTGCACGACGATCATCTTTGCTGACAAAGGTCTGTGTATAGGAACTTCCTTCCGGATGGTGGTCAGTTATCTGTTCTCTGTGGCCTCATGTTCGCCATCGCCCGACGCTTTCAACAAGAATAATATATAGGTCAAATCAGCCAGCATATGAAAGTTCTCTCTCTGCTGCAATAACATGGAGAAATTTACTACAAGATTTGCGTCCAGATCGTGAAGCCGATCTTCATGAAACCCGCTCGTCAATCAGGAGAGAAACTGAAATTCTACTTCATTCAAGGTTCAATGTAGAGTACGTTCGAACGACCTGAATTATTGTTTATATCATTAGCTCGAGTTATAGCCCGCCCTTGTAATAGTATACTAATTTGTAAATTCTTTCAAAATAGCGGAATGTATAGTATGCACTGTTTATTTCGTTTATTAGCTTTCAAGTTGAGAGGACTATCTCACGCCATCTGTGACGGGTATTATTCATGAATCTCCTGGATCCATACACACTAACATACATCATCGAAAACGCCAAAAAAAAAGATTGTTTAAATTTCTGACTCACAGCCTGCAATTTGGATCTTATCTTATCGCACCAATGACGCACTTCCTGTTTGAGCAACCAAGTTTGATGTTGACCTTTACTCAGTGTCCCTTATAACAAGAGTACTTGCTTTTGTACCTACGAATATTCAATATTCAACTCCCAACCATTCTACGACTCAGTCGCCCACATCTCGCATCTACCCTGTATCGCCTACGACTAATCAAAGTCATATCACCACACCCATATTCAACCTCAGACTCTAGCCGCTGGTCCACTGAGTCGAATAATCCAGTGCACGCAACCTTTACCAAGTCTGCGAACAGACGAAATAACGCTCCCAGACGCGGTAAAGGTACATCTGGCATGCGTGATATCACTATTTCTTTCCTAGGGACCACAAGCGGCGGCGGGCCAACCGACACCAGAAATTGCTCCAGTCTGGTTTTGGACGGTCTCGGGAATAGTTCACTATGGAGTAAGCAAGCCTAGGAAGTTGTATGTTCATGTTGATAAAACTATGTTACCTGGTTTAGTGTTTGACTGTGCTGAGGGTACTGTTCGCCAATTTGCGACTCAACCGCATCGGTATGCTGACGGCCGTCATCTCAAAATGAGCAGAGTTACCAAGATATTCATTACTCATATGCATGGTATGTTTCTCACAAGGGAAGATATCATGATAAATGTCAACATTAAACTACACGTACTGGATAGCTGATCATACGATGGGCATCATCACGTTATTGCGCAACGTTCTTGGTATACATAAACCATCTACAGAACCCGACGAGAAAACACCAGAACCTATTCTCCCTAAAGTTGAGATATACGGCCCACGTGGCATGCGACAATTTGTTCGCTCGATCTTTACCCTTACGCATACCCGTTCAGCCGATAAGTACACTGTTCACGAGCTCCTCCTGTCTGGCGAGTCCGCGTCAGCATCCGCTGTCTCCGTTGAAAACGACCCTCTCCACGAGAGCGAACTCCCGGGCAAGGATTTCCCATGCGATGCCAATGGCTTCTGGCGCAATATTACTTCAGAACTCTGTACTGGTTACGGATCAGGTCGCTACACTCTACTCGTAGATGCTGGTCCTATTCTTCACCGAGATCCTTGCATAGGATACATTGTGCGTGAGGTGATCCTCTCACCTAACAGCCACTACGATCCACTCGGAGCCACACCCGAGGGGAGAAACATCGTTATCCTTGGCGACACGCATGACCCTTCCGGCCTCATTCCACTCATCAACTCTCCTCCTACTGTGGTAAATGAAGCTGAAACCAGAGACGGTCACTATCTGCCTCGTGTCTCGCTATTGATTCATGAAGCGACCGACGCATATATCCCTCCGTATATCGATCCTATGAGTAAAACAGGACGAAAACGAACGGCAGAGAGTGTACTCGAGAAAGCACTTGAGAAGGGTCACAGTACCCCCGGAATGGCTGGTAATTTTGCTAGGCAAATAGGTGCTGAACGGCTTGTTTTGAATCATATTGGTGCTCGGTAAGCTATCCCCATCTCAGACTACTACTCCAGCAACAACTAACAGAAACATCTCTATTCTCATATATACCAGTTTCCCAGCTCCTATTCCTGGTCGTGCCCAGAGCAACTTCGAACGATTCCGTGTTGCATGTATACAGGAAATAGAGCGCCAAGCCGAAGAAACATGGGGTCATGGGAAGGTAACTGCTGCTTGGGACTACTATAGTATCAGTGTCCCGCCCTATAGCCCTGTGGGTGTTCCTGACGTGGCAACCTGCTAGAGGAGAAGTGATGACTTGGGAGCGTAGGGGGGAAGGTTCTTCATACCAACGAGAGGGAAGAAACGATTCTTGGGTACCAGGGCCGGCATATCGAGAAAAAGCAGGTGTAGAAGGTATGAACGTTCAGGCATATGATAGGGCGAGAGAGTGGAAAGAAACGCAAAGAACGCAGCAAGGTCCTGGAGCCGCCAGATATTCCCGCCAGGAGTATCATATTGAAGCAATGCGAATCGAGTCCTCACAGGGAAATCAAGAGCACAAGAGAGCAAGTAGCAGTAACGTAAATCATGGTAAGAATAGACATCGCAATCGTGGAGGCGGTTCCTCGAGGAACGGGCAGCAGAGCGAGTATAGCGACAAGAGACCGCGAAACGTATAGACACAATGTCAACAGATACCCGGTAGGCCTTCACTGTTGCAATTTTTAATAATGAGTGTTCCTCTAACAGGGCGTCCTTCCTTACAGGAAATTTCATTATTCCCTCTTAAATACCAATAAATTCATAACAATGAGATAACGTCGAATTGAGAGTTGAATTACTACAAATAGAAGCAACCCTTCCCTCAAATCATCTTCGAGAATCCTCAAAAATTATCTCAGAAACCTCTACCGTTCACCCCTTCTGTGTGCTCTGGGTGCGGATGACGGTCTGCATATGAAATGTTATCTGGGTTTCTGGGTTTCAGAACTTGTCCCGGCTATGCTAAAGTATCGAGTAACGAAACACTTTCAAATGGTTATTGTAAATGCCTTCTTACTTCATTCTCTTATCTATCGATATTTTATAACCGCTTTTTAGCACCTCATGTTTTCTTTAGCTTGCTATCTACATTACTACTAGCTTTAAAAATAAACTTGGTTAAGGTGCGTTGCGTTACTTATTAGTATTGCATGAGACGCGGTGTGACCAATATCTCGTGATTCAGTAACACCGTGTCGTAGTCACGTCTACCGTCGGCGGCGCGGCCGGGCCTGCGCTGGTCAGCGTCACGAACTGAATGGTCTTCACGAGAACCAGAAATACCTCTCGCAATCACTATGCCTCCTAAACGAAGCAAACGTACCGCTGCAGTCAAGGCAACGAAATGCATCGAAGCAAACATTGCTGAAAGCTCGGAGGAGGAGCAGAAAGACACTCCAACTAGTACGCTCTCTTCCTGACTTACCCTCTCGTATTCTTTAAGATTCCTGTAACAGACAGTAAACTTGTAATCAAGAAACCGAAGATCGGCGATGGCTCCCGATTTCGGTATGCGAAAGATGCCTCCGACAAGGCCAAACTCGCCAACAAGGGAAAGCGAAATGCTGGAAAATTGAAGCAGCTCAAGGATATGCCACTCGAGATCTTCTTTGAGGTTAGTGGTACGAGAGACGTTTGTGCTACTAGACTTGAATAGACATCACGTTTAGGTTACTTCATGGTTGCATCCCCTTGATCTTCTACGACTATCCCGAGCATCGAAGTATTTCTGCCAAATGTTTTTGTCCAAGTCGTCTAAGGCTCTCTGGATTCGTGCACGACGCAATCTGAGTATGCCCGACTGTCCCGACTCGATTACTGAGGCTCAGTATGCGTCACTCGTATTTGAGAGCACCTGTCAAGCAAGTCTTCTTTCCTATCATGACACGAGAAGGATTTCTCTAACGTCAATTTAGGCTTGCGGTGTAAGCCGTGCTCCCAAAATTGACTATGGATATTTGGTTCGCTTCTGTGGTGCCTGCTATAAAGAAAAGTAAGTGGGATAGGTCGTTTGTAGGACTATTCTGAACGACGATATCCACAGTGTTGTCAACGGAAAGCGGCTTTTTAAACTTTTCCCTAAGACCATGGATCCAATCATATTTCATTTGATGCCATGCGCATGTGGAGATGATTATTGTGTGTATACTTTAACAATTCCTGCACTTTAATATATCTGTTAACTCTCACTTAGCTGCTAAAGGGTCTAACCCTCCATCTCTAAATCACAACGCCTCCAGCAATCGCTTCTACAAACCTCAGTTCGTCGCTATAGCAGACCGTCTCTTGACATTGAAGCATGGCTCGCCTGCCTATACTTCGTTTATCAATGAAATGACAGAAAAGGCGACAGCTATGAATGCAGTAAGTCATTTTACTATATGTATCTCTATAATGATATGTATTCTGATGTCACTACCAGTTTAATTACACTGTGACTCGATGGCTGAAGGAACAGTTACGCGACAAAGCAAAGACTGAAAAGGAGTGTATGAAACAGCGGGAGTCCAGGTACGAGTGCAATCTCGAGCGGTGGGATATAACACTGAATCAATCTAGCATCGAAGCAAAATTGCTCGAAATGGGCTACAAGAAAGAGGATTTTCCCGTCCGATATAATCATGAATGGAACTCCTGCGTAAATCAACCGCGCCCCTTAACAACGAGAAGTAAGCTCTGACAGTATACCGAGCAGTTGTGTCCATGGCTGACTGCAACACTACACTTAGTCTGGAATCAGATCAAAGGACGGCTGGTAGAATGTCTCGAATACGAGAAGAAACGGAACCGGGCACAGCTCATCGCGCAGCGCAAGTATGACCTCTCTCTCAAGTTAAGCCCTCATTATATCGCGCACGTGGATACCCTAGATGAGGATACACTGAAGTTTTGGTTCCCATCGCTCCAAGAGGCGGTGAAGCTTCCTGGGGTAAACGCGATACTATCTAAGAACGATGCTCAGATCGACTTGACTCCGGAACGTGTTCAAGAAATTCTAGATATCGTCAAGGTTGATGCCATTGCTACTCGAGATCGTATTGAAGTGGACCTCCTATCTCAGCTCCGAGAAGTACACAATAACGATATCGACGGTTCTAAAGTCAAGCTTCCAGAATCTCTAAATCGCAAATATCTTTTCTATGCTACCTCGCTCTTCCGATGCCCTCATTACTGCTGCAGGTCCAGCTATTCTCCACTTCACTCATATGTGGGAATTCTTCAACACATTAAAGCTCGAGTCAGATTTACCTTTGGTGTCGACGTTGCTGCTTCCCAGATAGCCCGGAAGGTTGTTCGACTGCTAGGTTTCTCAGATGATCATCTTGCCAAAGACCTACCTCATGGATATATCTGCAATTGCCTTCATCCAAAAATTGCGATGCCATCGACGTTTGGGAAACTAATAGCCCACCTGCATAAAGATCGAGTGTGGTATAACGAAATGAAAGATAATCTGTAAGTTTATCGATGATAGTTGGTACATGGCGATGCGGATGACATTGATTTTTTAATCTCGATTATAGCAATTCCAATCGCGATTCTTCCCTCGTTTTACACGATGCTCACGATTTCGCCTCACCCACGGCCTTCATTCGTATCCATACCCCTGGGGAAGCTGTTCCAACATTCGGCCCTAACGCTTGGTCACCCAAAGACGAGCTTGCTATCAGGACAGGATATGGATGTAACGAATGCGAGAAGCTGAGCTCAGTCGCTACCAAGTCTCGGTGGTACCCGGATTACACTTTTCAACCTGATAAGAGTAACCCTCTTGGACCACACATCGAATTTATCCATCACGTCAAGACGAAGTAGGTGTCCGAATCGTACATGTAGTATCAATATGACTAACTCAGTCTGTAGACACCAACATGATCCACGAGAAACAGATGTTGCTTATTTATTGAAGAGATCTTCTATAGCAACATGAAATGATCTCCCTTGTTTCCGATCTCCTGTTTCCGTGAGCTACATGTCGTATGAGGAATGATATAGTCACTTATCATCTATAAGCATCTGGAGATGTACCTATTCATACATACTGAAGTCACAGCTGAAGAGAACCAAACAAGCTTCGCAACCTAGCGTCGACTTTGTACATACCCATCGATACGTGACTCAAATCTCGGATAATAGCTATTCATTCAAAGAGCACTATAAACCATTTACTTCGGCTGCGAGTCTGTTGACGCAAACTATGACATCTCGCTGGACCCAGACCCTTGTATCGCCTTTGCTGCTTTCTATAGTGACGTCGAACATGAGGTCTTGCCTATTACCTCGGGCTCCCGCATCAGTCACCTACAACCTATACTACGACAACTTCTGAATTAGAGTGCTTCGTACCACTGTGTAACTTATTTCTTATCTGTATCATTTGAATATACTCGAAAGCCTACTACATTGCATTACTTGTTATTCTAACTGGTGTTCAATTCCTTAAAGGTGATTACAATAAGCGGGAGGCTTGGAATTAATCAAAGTCGTAGTCGTATTGGCATTGAGGAATCAGGATCGTAGGCGCTACATGGAAATGGGGATAAAAAGGGACCTGAAAAACTCAGGAACTTCCAAACCATCTTCGTGCTTTCTTAGCAATATGTTGAATAGTACGAGCAATACCACCGTCGTGCATTATCTCTTCGCTTTCTGCATTCTCCTCTGGGATAGTAAGAAGACGATTATGATTGGAAGTAGTTTCGTCATCTTCTGCAGAGTCCGAGTAAGATCGTTTGCGACTACCTCTAGAAGAAGGGGAATCGGGTGCGCCGCTACCTGGCCACGGTCCTGTTTCTGACGCCTCTTGCATGCCGACTGAAATTGTCAGAACATTTTGATTTTGATTTTGGGGGAGGTACTGATCTGGTACTGCACTCCCATCGTTCCAGTCCGATTCTGGGTCCTCGATAAGGTTGTAAAAGCGGTTAGGGTGATCGCGAAGGTTGGACATGATATCGCTTCGGTGCTTGAGGTACTTCTCCTTATGCCTAGCTGACGCAAGATAAACGAGCATCAAATCCTGATAAAAATCGCCCAGATCGGAGAAGAACATGACTAATGATCTGCATTGGAATTCAACGTCAGGTGCAGGCTCCTAAACCAGGCTCTTCTGTCTCGAGGAGGGGACTTTGTCTGAGTAACGTAGCGAATCAATATATATGAACTTTGAGCCCATTACATAAGCATCTCCTTTTTTGTTAATTTTAAACGCCCTAATTCCTCCCCTCCTCTCGACAGAGAGGCTGGCACAAAGTTTGGACGCCCGTCATCGGCTCCTCGGCATCCCCTCTTTCTGGCCCATCCCCCTGCGTGTTTTTCCGTTTTTATTTTGAGATTATATCGCGTCGCGTTGTCACGCACTGAAGTTGATCAGTGCATAGACAGGTCGATTTCTCAGATAAAACAAGCAGAATAACTGGAATAAGCTCACCCTATCAAGGGTAGGATGTCCATGAAAGGATATGTTAGACTCCCAGTCCCAGAAGGAAGCTCACGGAACCCCTCAGAATCTCCAAGGCCCAGGCAGAACCTGCAAGAAGATCATAGAACCCAGCGGAAGTAGCCAGAATCTTCAAGAACTCTGGGTACCAAGTCACAGACAGAAGGCCACATGGCATAGAAACCCTCAGAACATTCATCTCGATTAGATAAGCATCCAACTCAGGCAATGGAAGGACAAAGAACCTAGTGGAAACAGGAAAGAAAGTAGTGGAAAGGGATAGAACTTTCTAGGACAAAAGGGAATGATTAGTCAGAAATTGATGGATGAATCTGATTGGTCGATGGCCCAGGGTCCAAATAGTATATAAGGAGCTCAGATTTTTGTACATAAAAACTTTTCCCCCCCTGAGCACCCCTCAGAGTAAGAGGAGAGTCCCCTCTAGCATACGGTTAGAGGTTAAATTCTCACAGTTTACCCCACAAGTTTCAGTGTTCCAGTCAGTTTCAGTCAGAGTATAAGCCTTCGTATAAGCATCTCAAAGCTACCTCAAGTTACCTCAAGTCACTTCACGTTACCTAACGACATCTTACGCTACTCTCCTATCCCCCCATCCACCCACCTATAGTCAGGACCTTAACCAGTTCTGATCTATAACCAACTCAAACCCTTACCGGTTGAACAACTCTTGTCAGATCTTGACGACAAGCGGGCAAGACAGTCAAACTATCCTAGTCCATCGAACGACAGGGAGTATTCGGTGTAACGTCTCACCCAAGATCTCTCTGCAGAAAGACTTTTTATTGTCGGTAGTTTGCTGTGACCACTCAACTACCGTATAGTTCAAATCTCTTTTTCTGACCGACATCAGTGGAGCCCACCGCGAGGGGCTGGGTGACTGTCTCTTGTCATATGTCAGATTCTGATAGCACAGGATCCATCATATCCAGTGCTAGCTCAACCATCTCCGCTTTCTCAGACATCGATATACCTCCATCCGAGACAGCAACCCTCAGTAACACACCTCGATCACCTCACACACCGTCCAATACACCTAACACCTCTCCATCACCACCTATCATCCCAGTAACACTTCCCCACGTCAACACTCCAGTCAATATACCTACAGTTATGGCTACAGTCGCTCTTACAGGAGTAGTCAATCTGCCAATCCCTGGTACAAAAGGCGCACCTAAGAAGTTTAAAGGCAAATACTCCGCTATACGTCAGTTCATCAACCACTACGAAAAGATCTGCGCTCAGAAAGCAGTCACCGATGCACACGAAAAGATTGAGAACATCACTCAATACTGTTCAAGAAGAGTTCGAGAGTTTATGGAAGGACTGCCAAGCTTTTCAGGAACCAATTGGAATCTATTCACTCAAGACCTCTTGGAATACTTTGATGCTGAACGAGACGTCAAACGCTACACTTGTAGCAACCTAGACTCCTTCTGCAAGAAGGCCAGGAAACAGAAATGATCTATGCGAATGACACTGTGGAAACAGTACAACCGAGACTTCATCCGAATCGCAGGATGGCTCATCTCTCATCGAAAGCTAACTGCCGACGAACAAGCCTTATATTTCTGGAAAGGAATACCTAAGGACTTCAGAGAGAAGCTAGAAGCTCGATTGTTAATCATACAACCCAACCACAATCTTGAACAACCATTCAAGATTGAGAACATCAATCGCGTAGCAAAGTCTTTGCTATTAAGGAACCGTTTCGATCACTCCCAAATCCCTGATGAAGATGACAGTTCAGACTCAGACTCCTCAGACTCAGCATCAGAAGACTCGGATGATGAAGACAGTGACGATGAAGCTCCACTTCTTCCTACTCCTAAGAAATCCAGGGATAGAGAATCCACCAAGAAACCTACAGTCGCTGAGGTACCCGTTAAGCCTAAAGCTACTGCTCGAACTACCTCAACCAAGAAGGAGAACGAGGAAATGGAAGATCTCATCAACCAGATGAACAAGATGTCCGTAACAGACTCATCTTACTCCATTCTGTACTTCCGAGCCTACCAAATTAGCCCAATTATCACTGAACTAGTCCCACGTCCACTTGAGAGAAGAGCAATAGCCAATCGTTTAAATCTCAATGCAGCACCTGCACCTTACAACCCATCCAACAGTCAAGGAAGCCAAGAGTCAGGAAACAATCCAGGATTCAATCGACCCCCTCCCCCACATTTTAGGACTGGAGGAAATGCTTACAGACAAATAACTCCAGAAGAACGCAAGTGTTTCGGCTGTGGTGGAACTGGGCATACCATGTTCTTCTGCGAAGAAATAAACAAGTTGCTCAAAGATGGAATTGTAACCAAGGACAGCGGAGGAAAGCTTGTTATGGCTAATGGAATGTACATTCGAAGGATGTCCCCAGAAGAACCCCTGGTAACTGCTGTTGAGAGGCTACGACCAGTCCAGTCAAACTTCATTTCCATTCACCAAGCTAGGGTTGAGGAATATCTGTCCTCGGAGTCGGAAAGCTCAGAAGATTCAGATGACTCAGACTCAGATGTAGCAGTCTACACTATGACGCGATCAGGACGAAAGATCATTCATCCCAGGAAAGAATTGGACAATGGCTTTCAACCAAAGAAAAGGAGGCATGTTGAGGAATTTAACAGTCCACCAGTCAAAAGATTAGCCAAACCCAAGGAACCTACAAAGAAGACTGTCGAGGAAATAATACCTGTGCCCAAACTTCCCACACCCATCACAGTGGAAAATACTCAGTTTAACCCTCAAGACGATGATGCGTTTATGGAAGATGATACTCGAAACCTAGAAGGAGTTCAAGTTAAGCCAGAGCCAAAAGAAACAGATACCACAACTGTCACCCCTTGGACCAAGAAAGCTCCCCGTCAATCTGAAGTTCAATCCCAAGTTGACCAGAGAAACGTGTTGGGTCGAATCCTCAGTCAACCTGTTACATTAGCCGTTGGAGAAGTATTTGGTATCTCCAAAGAAATGACCGCCAGCCTTCGAGATGTTTTGAAGCCTAAACCAGCTCCAAAGGTACAGATTGTCGAAATTCCTGAAGGGAAACATCCTGAAACCATGGAAAAGGCCAGCATAAAACCACTAGTTGCCACTGCAGTCACTGAAACGCGATCGAAAGGAACACTTATACGCTTACGAATGGAGTGTAATGGCAGTCCCGTCACCGCGATAATCGATACAGGTTCACAGCTCAACATTGCACATGAGAGAATTTGGAAAGATATATTGAAGCTACCTATCGACATGCAAAACGGTGTCACGATGAACGATGCGAATGGTGGGGAAAGCCAGCTGAATGGTTTGGTCACAAACATTCCTCTGACATGCGGTTCGGTCTCAACGTTAGCCAATGTGTATGTCGGCGAAAACGTCCCCTTCGACTTGCTGTTAGGAAGACCTTGGCAGAGAGGAAATTACGTGTCAATCGATGAACGCGAAGATGGAACTTACCTCGTGTTCAAGGACAAGGACCTACAACCTCGTCACCAGCTGCTTGTTACTCCAGATAGCCAATATGTCGAGGATCCTAGAGTGTCAGAATACATCAAGCGTACACATCGAGTTCGTGTCTCGGTAAATTATCTTACCGTCAAAGAAGAATCAGCAGACGAGATATCCCAATCGTCCACTATGTCTACGCCCTCGAATGTGGAAAACGATGAATTCGAGATGGATGTGGACTCACCTGCTATGATCAAACGAGAACGGTCAGGTTCTGAAGAACCAACGTCAAGGTTAAGACGGAGGACAGCACTAGCCCCCCAAGTAAAGGACCAGGCAGAGACATCGAGCAGTGAGGAAACGGACAAGTCAACTACCGAAGAGCATCCCAGCTACCAGAAAAACTGGGTATCGGTAAGCCCAGCCGGAACAAGAAAGCGAACATACGAGATAGTTAAGGGACCATCGTTTGCTCACATGAGCCTTACGCAGAAGAATGGACCCATAAGATCACATCAGTCGATGCGAAAGGACCCATATGACGTGTTGGTACCTAGAATGGACAGATACGGCGATCAGACAACTGCGAGAGCCCAGAAAGGAAGTCGCAACAATAGTGACCCCCAGAGAATACCAACGAAACATCGAGAAAGCTCGCCAATCCCCGAATATCTGAATAGCTCGTTTCAAGGAACAAGCAGAAGACCGGCAGGCGATGCAGTCATGCAATACTCAAGAACGCAAGCGGGAAGTCAACGCCGTGCATTCGAACAAGGACCAGCCATCAAAAGAGGAAAGACTAAAGGACTCAGTAATAAGCACTGCAGTAACGTATCGCAGTCGAATGAAAAGCCATGGGAAAATTTTGAGGAAATGGTCGATACATCAGAACCCGAAGAACTGTCCATTCATGGAACCAGAGACTGTACCTATGCAAGTGGTAGCTCAAATGAGAATGACGAGGCCATCAACGAAGCGGGGCTCATGACGGGCGAGATAAACGAGGAAACAAAAGAAAGCCGAATAAGAGGCCATGAGGAGCAAAGGAAATTTTCCAAAGGATATGCTCAGAACAAGCAGAAAATCTCGCGACCAGACGCAAACATAGCAGGACCCAGCATAATCCGAGATTTCAAGATGAGGGAACAAGTGGTAGAATATCCCATATCTCGGACATGTGGGCCTGGGATGTTTGGAGCAACGTTCAACATTGAAGATCTAAAGAACGGGCGAATTCAGTATAAAAGAGAAAGGGAAACGCACTCGAATCCCCCAGCGTCGACTTCATCGACGGTTCCTGACCTCCAACGTCTCAATCGTTCCCACTCAAACAGTTCGTTATCACCGTCACTCTCCTCTAGTCCTCCTATGTTTGAGTACGACAAACTCGTTGCCTTCGCAAGCGACCCTGCTCGTTCCAAATGGGCTTTTGACACGGTCGAATTCACTAAAGCCACCGATAAAGGTAACCTGGAACGCATCCCCGTTGTCGGAAGGACTACGCGACCTGGTCCTCTGGCTGTCCAAACGATGGACGGTGTGTTTGCAGATCTAGCACGACTTTCGAACGTACCTAAAACCCTTGTCAACATATGCATGGACAAAACCTATGCGGTCCAAGCATACGAAAGCTTACCTAGTGGTGCCCTTACCCTGTTATCTGACCAGGCCACGGTCGTTTGGAAAGCCCCTGGAACAGATGATTCTACGGGGGTAGGTGCTTACCGTGCCATCATCCAGTTATGTCCTAAGGCCGGTATCGAACGATGGGCAGGTCCCCTTCTTACAGCCGTAAAAGACGAGGGGGACAAAGGAGAGGCAGATGAGGAATGGACGCGACACGTCTTGGAAACACACATCGGCGGGCAGGCAGAAGGCCAAGCCAAGCTCGATGCTGGGCCTGTAAGTCAAACACTTCGATAGAAAAGTTAAATTGCCAGGCACTTACTCTATCTCCAAAAGCCCGAGTCAGTGGATGTCTTCATGACCCAAGTTGCCGTAAAGTCCGAACCATTCAAGGGGATTCGGACAGATGGACGGTTAGAAGGATTTAGAAGGGAAAAGAGGCGAGTACGGGAGGAAAGGATGAACGAGAATGTGAAGATAGGACCACCACGAGGCAGGCACCGCCACCGGAAAGTAATCAATAGTCAACGGAGCGCTCGCCTCAATGGATCAAAACTTTCCAATAAACTTGACCAGTCTACTCTCCCGGCTTACGATTTCTTCGAGAACAAGCGTATCCTCCCCTCGTCTTCTTCCGAATCCGATGGATCCTACATAAAAGCCAACGAGCTCGAGCCTAGGTATGACCCTGCCATCCGTGACGAACATGAGCTAATTCAAGACTTGTTCCTCAGCAAAACGGCTCCGAGCTCGTGGGCTAGGATCGCTCGATCTAAGGACCCTCAGACTCCCCCTAGGAAGCAAGACAGGGGAGGACGATCTTTAACCCCTTATCCCACCATCCCTACTCGTCAGCCTCCTCCTTGGAATATTAACCGTACCTCTCCATGCAGCCCAAGTTCTGACGAATCATTGCTTGATCTATGGACTCCGTCTTGCTCATCATCACCAGTCTTACCACCCCCTCCATCGCCTGACACCTCTGCAGGCTATACTACTTGCAGCACGTGCGAGTTTCAACTCCCTCAAGTACCCCCTTCTGACAATGAATCTGATTTACCCCTTGGATACCCCACTCCACCTACGTCTCCGGTACAGGAATCAGGACGAGAGTGTGACACACCCGACACTCAAGTATCATTCGTTGATGTTGGTCCTCCTGCTCCAATTCTACGGCTAGCTAAGCCGGCCTCGGGGTGCTCACTCTGCAAAGGCGACAACCATCCCTTGCTTGAGTGTCCGCTACAACCTTTTGTCCCTGAGTCTCTCACAGACATCGTCATTTCAGGAGGACATCTCGACGCGAGCCGCCTTGAAACTCCTGACTTTCTTCCCCCGGGCACGTTCCATCGTCATGATACCTCCTCCCCGTCCATGGGCTCTAGCTCTTCCAACGACTCATTCCACTCGGCTGCTAGTTCGTCGACCTCTCTCAGCATTACCTTCCAATCTGACCAAGACGGATTTTGTGTAGAATTTCACGAAGAAGAGTTACCTACCCCCGCTGTTGCTGTAACCTCGAAAGTCCCCTCCTCACTCCCGGATCTCATCACAGACAGTGATTCCTCGAGTAACTCGACTCCTCCTACTACGCCACCTCCGTTGGAACGAATCTTTCAGTTCCGTAACGATTGCGATCGACAAAAACTCTGTCGAATGGCGGGACTCCCCCAAGACACAAAGTTCCTTGACTCCAACCTATGGTTGCGAGTTATATTTGTCTTCCTTCTGAGATATAGCGAGGACCTTTGCTATTATAAAGGGAAAAACGTATGGATCAAATGGCAACATCGGCTAATCCCTGGGCTCTATGATGCCAATGCCCTCTATACCTACAACAAACTCTTTGTTCTTGAACCCGAAGATAAGCGAGACACCAACGTTTACCTACACCCCGTAGAGCGTCGTTCAGCGTATCAATGCCTCCAGTTCCTTCGTCAACCAGAACGCATTGCCAAAGCGGATGCTGAAGAAATTCAAGTGCGACAGCTCCTCGAGTACCTCATCGACATTCGATCCGACGATGGATACCTGGCTAATCTCATCAACCTTCACCGAATGCGCGGCAACCTAGGGGCACCAGGCTGCTATCCTCCGCACCCTGACCAGCCGATATTTACTGAGGAAAACATGCAGATTGAGAGTTCCGAGGTCGAAGAGTGCACGTCACCGGGTAGTCCTTACCCAGACTCATTGTAAAGGGCACCTCAGTCAACAAAAGCAACCGTCGTACGTTCGTTCCGCCTGGTCCGATTCGCTCTACGCAGAACGAAATCGTTCATACGACGATGGCCTACCCTGTCCGTATGCTTGGCTTTGTCCCCTCTGGGACTTTTGCTGGTTACGTCGATAGCAACGTTTACAACCAATCATTTCAAGACGGTTATTTCGTCCACGGCTTGGTCTTTATCCCCCGACACTCCTTTGCCTACGACTCCTTTACAAACAATGCCAGTTCTCTCGTCACGCAGTATCATCCCCCAATCCCAGCAAATTTGTCTCTTCCTAATCATCCACAACCCATACTCGCTCCCCTAGACTCTTCTCAACAACGCGTATCGACTCATCCCCGTCAAAACCTCGTTCGCCGCGGCCCTGGTGGTCCTCGTCGTTTGTAACAGGCAAGACACTCTTCCTCGACGACACGGCCCAACGTGTCCGTCTCTTCATCGCGACCACTCTCACCTTTTGCCTCTCTCAAGTCTTCGCTCATCTCCAATTTAACAAGCCCCCATGCATGCCTAGTCGTTGCCTTCCGTCGCCGGGTCGACTTCAGGAACCCATAATATCGTTGAGCCCAGCGTTCACCAACGAACTTCGCGATTTTGTTAGCATTCCCCATTTCTATTACCCGCTCTTACTGATCATCATCCGCTTGTCCTCTCGCTAGCTCGCCCAGGTGTCTCGACGACACTACATGTTGTTGCTTAGCGACATCCCCGAACGTTTCGCGTGGATCGCGTCCCGGATCCTCCACCAGCTCTTACTCGCTTTTGCGTTCTCCTCCCTTCTACGTTCGTAACTTCCACCTCCCCCTTTACTTCCGATTCTGCTACTATCAATAAAGATCCCCATTCCTCTATCGCTTCCAGTTCTCATTCACGCCAGTCGTGTTCTTTTTGTTTTTTTGCTACGAAAATCCCATAATGCCCGAACCCCTACCGTTCCTCTTCTCCTTTTTACGGACACTTTAGCTACCATAACCCTATAAAAACTTATAACATCTGCTATTTCGCTTCTTCGACCTTTCTACGGACATTTATTTTGATATGATTCCCAAACTTTCCGTCTTCGTTGAACGAATGTACATCCCCTCCCGCCGCTTTAACATGCCTTCGTGGAGCTCAAAAACCTCGTGTGAACTTGAGAACCTGCCCCCTCATTTATTCGAAAACTCTCTGAGTTACAAGACCCGCATCGGACGGTCTCTTCGACTGAAAAGACAAAAAGGCTCCCAGGAACTCAGCTCAAATAATTCCAGGGAAACTTTGCCTGTCTCATTCTGACTTAGGCGGTCAAAAACGGAACCGATTCATATCAGTCTTCGAATCCGGCGGTTTTTACTCTATGTTTCATATTTCAACTTGTACTATTTTGGGTATTTCGTGTTTAACCCTTCGTCGGCGCTTATTCCTCAAAACACGTGGCGTTGTTGGTCCAACTAAATTCGACCCACAAAGAACAACATCAGTGACACAAGAAAGTGTATTTGAATACAACAAATACTAGCGTTCAGAAAAACACGAGAAACCAGTATAGGATAAGCATGCGGACTTTCGACAACTCAACCATCTACGCGATACAATGGAAACCACTCTCTCAGATCAAGAACCTCGTCGTCGTACCACTGCTCGATGATTCCCCTTCATAGTGACGAAACAGAGTGGCCTGAGAAATCGAAGGAAGCCACTGGTTGCAAGGAAATCAGATACTTGAATAGGGATCAGTTCCAATATACGCACCAAACACGTTGGGTGTGGATCATGTAAGAGGAGTTTACCGACTGGAGCCGATCGAAGATCAACCAGCATCCGTTCCACCGCGGGATATCGTGGGCCCCAACTCTCCACATTTTCACCAGCACCAAGCACTGCCCTTGCTCTAGCCCCAATGTCGGCAGTTGTTAGATAAGTCCAGAACTTATTGCCATCTCGCGAAAATGAAAAAGGGACTCCATGGTCGAAATCCAACTGCGTACGATGTACGGCCAAAAACACGAGTTGAAGTTCTCCCTTGAACTTCCCCAAGACCACCAGCTCTACCACCTCGGTATAAACATAGTGATAGCCCACGACCCATCCTTCAATGATATACCCATCGGGATCAGAGATGCGATGCCAGGTGGGGACGTTCGCCACCCTCATACGGACACGATCCCCAAGCTTAAGGCGTCTCCCTGCCAGGAAAGAGCCATGAAGTTGTAGACGATGAGGATAAGTCCACGGTACCACGCTACGATATGAGAAGTCGACCTCGAAGGTTTTTGCATGAGGCAGATCGGTCAAGTCGAGAGGATAGAAGAGGCTGTAAGGTTCAGGGACAGAAGTGAGAGGACTAAGGCCAGCATCTAGGCGTTGTTGTCGGCTCAGCATGATGAGCGTCGCTGAGATAGAAACAGTACTCACCCCGAGGTTTATATACAAGCCCACAACTGGTGAGGTAATGAAGTATCAAGCGAAACTCTAAATCTGACAGGCGGTCCCCAAGAACTGGATCGACGGTGACTTGGATCGTCAGAACAATCGAAGCCCCAGATCTCCTCCATCAATCTTCCAATATTTCAGCATTTCTATTCTGAGGCGCCAGATGCAACAGGAACAACAATACATTGACGTTAGTTCCCAACGAACAATTCCAACCTTGCGTAATGACCCATGTGCTAGCAAACTCTTGGCCAATCCCAATACGTGAACCTTATTCCACTATCAGATGCAAGCAAATAACGGCATATATTACAAATGACCAAAGACCCGATACCGCTGCTACTCATTCGGCTATCCCCGTCCATATAATCCGGAATGCTCTAACCCTGATGGCCGTAACCAAAGTCAACCAAAGGAAGTTAGATGTGACAAGAACACTTACGATGACAGCTTCGACTGACCCCTGAAAGTATCAAGTCAGTCGAAAAGTCCCAGGCCAATAAGCTTAGAATCTCTTACCTCAGAAGATGACCTTGAGCTTATGGAGAGAAGCTTCTCTGCCGACACTCGCTTAAACCGTAGAGCCTCCACCTTGCCCAACAGTTGTGAATCAAAAAGGGACAACAAGTCTCCATCCGACTTCATCTCCATATCCAAAGCTCGAACACATGTTCGTACTTGTTCCATGGTCAAAAACGGCCAGCGAAGACATCCTTGCCGTTCAACCACCAAGGATGGGATCCGAAAGGAGTGGATACGCAACCGAGAAGCGATTAGGCGGACCAATTGTAAGGCACCATCAAACAGCACTACTAATGTGAAGGTGACGTGATGAAGGGTAGCATCTTCGATTCCGATAATATGGCCGGTTGCCTGACTGCGGGATTCAAATTGATCTTGCATGCTCCAGCGCTGTAACGGAAGCTGAAGGACGATGGGACAAGTTAAAAATAACATCGGGTTTAGCCGTAAAAGAGGATCGATTTGAAAGCAGTGTGGTTCGGGACTATCCTTTTGATGGCGACGATAGTAATAGACAGGGACGGTTAACCACATCCTGTCATAACTAAACGACTTGGACCGATGGAGCGAGTGGACTACTGGATTGACTGGGACACTGGAAAGAACCGGAGGACATAGTGGACGTGCGGATGAGACCTTAGAGGAAGCACGAAGCTCGGAGTAAGTGCTAGCTTTACGAAGGACAGGAAAAGACATGCTGGGACGAGACGAACGAAAGGTTTCCACTGAAAGGACCATGAATCCCGCTCGCTTATGAATAAAGCATCACCTCTACCAGCGTCTAGAAGAAGGCTGGAGTCCAGAAGCTCCTAACAATCATTTCAACCTTACGGAAACCAGAAGTGGGTCTGCGCGCGCCTAACCTCTATCAAGTCAGAACCAGGAAAATGAGGCACCAGATGCATTAAGATTAGGAAAAGGATCTCAAGCCAAGCCAGAAGAACAATACAGTCGCAAGAGTAACAATGAAGAGACTCCAGACTTGGGATTAACCCGTAAAGTGATTGTCCGGCGGATGGAGGCCAGAACAGGACAGCAACCCTTTTTAGGACTGTCTAGGGTCAGAAGTGCGACAAGAAACGCCTTGTACACTATCATAAGTAGCTTCAATAAATGTTCATGCACCACAGTCTCAACCTGTGTGAGACAAAGCCACTTAAACAAGCCATTACACCCCACACCCACGTGCACAAACCTAACTCACCTCATTCGCAATCAACGAAAAATCACACACTCCCATCTGCGCCATCGCATCTAGGATACTTGATGGCTCAGGTTCACTTAGTCCAGGATTTACAGTCCCGACAAGCCTTTACCGATCAGCTATCACAGGAATTAGCTCCCGAAGTACCTGAGGATCGATTGTCCTGTCTATATTCACAGCTAGAAGATGATGATGACATGGTCCTTGAAATGTCAGCAAGCGTAAACACTGCCTACAAGCGAGTAGACAAGAAGGTGAAGCCAATACCCGGTATAATACCTGAAGAATGCCGAGTAAGACGACAATTCCCCGAGGACCCATTGAAATCAGTTTCTAAGTTACCTACCAACCCCCCTGAGTTTGTACCAAATGGAAGATTAACTCAGGAACGGTTAAAGGACATGGATATCAACCCTGAAGGATTTCTCTGGCCAGAAGAAGAAAAGCTCTTCCAGCATGTACTACAAGTAAATCAGCACACCTTGGTATTTGAAGAAAATGAACGAGGAAACTTCCGAGAAGATTATTTTTCCCCGTATATCATCCCAACCAAGCCACACATCCCTTGGGCATTTACCAACATTCCTATCCCTCCAGGATTACGAGAGAAAGTAGTAGACTTGTTGAAAGAAAAGGTATCAGCTGGAGTCTATGAACAAAGTCAATCTTCCTATCGCTCGCGCTGGTTCTGCGTACTAAAGAAAAATGGGAAGCTGCGAATTGTTCATGACCTTCAACCCTTAAATGGTGTTACTATCCGTGATGCTGGGCTCCCACCGATACTAGATGCATTTGTGGAACCATTTGCTGGCCGTCAATGCTACACCGCCTTTGACCTACATTGGGGCTTCGATGCACGAAAAATTCATCCAAGTAGTAGGGATATGACTGCATTCATGTCACCCTTAGGGCTTCTTCGACTCACGTCCTTACCAATGGGATTCACAAATTCCCCAGCCGAATTCCAAGCCTGCATGGCCTTTATACTCAAAGATGAAATGCCTGACAAAGCAGACATCTTCATTGACGACCTTCCTATCAAAGGTCCAGCCACAACATACCCTGACAATCAAGGAAACCCTGAAGTACTTAAGGATAACCCTGGAATACGCCGGTTCATTTGGGAACATGCAATTGATGTTAATCGGATTATGCATCGTGTAGGTCACGCAGGAGCCACATTCTCACCCTCCAAAGTACAGTTAGCACGACGAGAGGTCATCATTCTCGGACACAAATGTACTCCTGAAGGACGAGTTCCTGACCCCTTAACTCTGGACAAGATAAAGAATTGGCCGCCATTAAAGACCCCTAAGAATGTTCGAGAATTCTTAGGACTCTGTGGAACAGCTCGAATATGGATTAAGGACTACTCGTCACGCGCCCGACCTCTTACGGAGCTCATTAGGCATGGAATTACCTTTGAATGGGACGATCGAAGACAAGCAGCCTTTGATGACTTAAAGTCAGCCATTACATCTCCACCCGTGCTGAAACCTATCGATTATCACTCAGACCAACCTCTCATCCTATCTGTTGACACTAGCTTAATTGCAGTAGGATTCATCCTTTCCCAACGAGATAAAGAAGGACGGAAACACCCTGCTAGATATGGATCCATCCCTATGAATGAAAGGGAAGCAAGGTACTCCCAACCTAAGTTGGAGCTATACGGATTGTTCCGAGCACTCAGAGCTTTCCGCTTGTACTTGGTAGGAGCCAAGAAGTTGGAAGTAGAAGTAGATGCAAAATACATCAAAGGAATGCTCAAAGAACCTGACCTACAGCCTAATGCGTCCATAAACCGTTGGATTCAGGGGATTCTGCTATTTGACTTTGAATTAATCCATGTGCCGGCAGAAAGACACAAAGGTCCAGATGCCTTATCCCGAAGAGAACTAGGTGAAGGCGAGGATATAGAAGACCACGATGATTCATGGTTAGATGAGATAGCATTATTCACAAGTGACCCCCAGGACCGTCAAGACAAAACTGTCCCTTTCAACCCTCTGCAAATAATCCCCTCATACTTAGTGGCCGATACTGTACAAGATCGCAACATGAAAGCCATAAAAGAATATCTTGCAACCTTTAAGACTTCCTGTGACTTGACATCTCAACAACGACACCGTCTGATCGTCAGAGCTAAGAAGTTCTTCCTACATCGAGGGGAATTGTTCAAACGAAATGGAGTCAAGCCACCCTTGAAAGCTATCTTTACTCTCTCACAACGCCTTGACATCCTCACACGAGCCCATGAAGATCTAGGACATCGTGGAGAGCATCCTTTGATGCAAACCTTAAAGCAACGATTCTATTGGCCTAACATGTGGAAGGATGCTCAGCATCACGTACGGTCGTGTCATGAATGTCAGATCCGCAGTGTCAAGAAAGCAGAAACTCCCCTTACTATCTCTATTCCTGGGACAATCTTTACCAAAATATATGTGGACATCATGTATATGGAGAAAGGACTGGGATTCCAGTTTATTGTAGCTGCTCGGGATGACTTATCCAGAGCAGCGGAAGGACGAGCCCTACGAGATACTAAAGCCAAGACTCTGTCAAAATTCTTCTGGGAAGAAATCATTTGCCGTTATGGAGCCATAGGACAGGTAGTAACAGACAATGGACCAGAAGTCTCTGAAGCTTTCTCTATTCTCATGGATCGATATGGAATCCCGCACATAAAGATCTCACCCTATAACTCCAAAGCCAATGGGGTTGTTGAGAGAGGACACTTCACAATTCGAGAGTCAATTATGAAAGCCTGCCAGGATCACCCAAAGCGATGGTCAGAATATGTGCATTATGCCTTCTTTGCAGACAAAGTTACAGTAACACGCTCAACCGGTACCTCCCCTTACTATCTGTTGCATGGAGTCCACCCAGTATTGCCCTTCGATTTAACCGAAATGACCATAATGGCTGAGGGATTCCATTCTAACATGACCACTTCTGATCTGTTAGCTGTACGAATCCGTCAGCTCGAAAAGAAGCAATCCGATTTAGAAGCAGCTGCCCAGTTATTAACCGAAACACGAATGAAGTCCAAAGAACAGTTTGAGAAACGATATCACAGACGATTATACACTGAATACCACAAGCCCAATGCATTGGTCCTAGTACGGAATACTAAAATAGAGAAGTCTTTAAACAAGAAGTCCAAGCCGCGATACTTGGGACCTTTCAAAGTTGTGCGACGAACGCAGAATGGATCATACATCCTCAAAGAACTGGACGGAGCAATTTGGAGGCAGAAAGTTGCTGCCTTCCGAATTATCCCATACATCTCACGAAACGATATACGTCTACAAGATCTACAGAAGAAAGTACGCCGAATAGCTCAATATGAACCTGACTCAGATGACTCAGAAGCTCATGATACTGTGTAAAAAGAACATCCGATATTACAGCCCAACCGAATGGGAGAAAGTCATGGAGTCGGTACTCCATACAACTGAACATGCATCCAGGAAGGAAACTTGATACGATACAAGACGATACGATACGATTAGCACCTTGCTTTTGGTGGGCAAGAGTGAACCTTGTTCAAATAACGATTTGAGCCAAGCCACGATACGATAAGAGACAAACACTACGAATAACACCTTGCTTCTGGTGGGCAAGAGTGAAAAGGCACGATGCCTACGAATATCCTCCTGATGCATGTGAACTTCCATCCCCCGATCTGTAACATCCTTTTGGAAATTCTTCCCTTACAAAACCGACGTATATGAATCACCGAGATTAGATCCATTCAACAACTTCATCCCTGACGCGCCACTTCTCTCAGAAAACAAGGCCTCACTATTTGGTATTTGACCTACCGGTCAATGCAACTGGGGACAGTTGTATTTTCAAAGTGACCCCCACTTGTCACGCACTGAAGTTGATCAGTGCATAGACAGGTCGATTTCTCAGATAAAACAAGCAGAATAACTGGAATAAGCTCACCCTATCAAGGGTAGGATGTCCATGAAAGGATATGTTAGACTCCCAGTCCCAGAAGGAAGCTCACGGAACCCCTCAGAATCTCCAAGGCCCAGGCAGAACCTGCAAGAAGATCATAGAACCCAGCGGAAGTAGCCAGAATCTTCAAGAACTCTGGGTACCAAGTCACAGACAGAAGGCCACATGGCATAGAAACCCTCAGAACATTCATCTCGATTAGATAAGCATCCAACTCAGGCAATGGAAGGACAAAGAACCTAGTGGAAACAGGAAAGAAAGTAGTGGAAAGGGATAGAACTTTCTAGGACAAAAGGGAATGATTAGTCAGAAATTGATGGATGAATCTGATTGGTCGATGGCCCAGGGTCCAAATAGTATATAAGGAGCTCAGATTTTTGTACATAAAAACTTTTTCCCCCTCTGAGCACCCCTCAGAGTAAGAGGAGAGTCCCCTCTAGCATACGGTTAGAGGTTAAATTCCCACAGTTTACCCCACAAGTTTCAGTGTTCCAGTCAGTTTCAGTCAGAGTATAAGCCTTCGTATAAGCATCTCAAAGCTACCTCAAGTTACCTCAAGTCACTTCACGTTACCTAACGACATCTTACGTTACTCTCCTATCCCCCCATCCACCCACCTATAGTCAGGACCTTAACCAGTTCTGATCTATAACCAACTCAAACCCTTACCGGTTGAACAACTCTTGTCAGATCTTGACGACAAGCGGGCAAGACAGTCAAACTATCCTAGTCCATCGAACGACAGGGAGTATTCGGTGTAACGTCTCACCCAAGATCTCTCTGCAGAAAGACTTTTTATTGTCGGTAGTTTGCTGTGACCACTCAACTACCGTATAGTTCAAATCTCTTTTTCTGACCGACAGCGTTACCAGTTTGTCAGCCGCGTCTATCTGTCAACGCGTCACGGTCTCTACTTTCGTCCACGTAAAAACACACATTTCCTCTCAAAGCCGGCCTACCGTCTGTATTGCGTACAAATTTTTTGGTGTATTTAGGACACAAGTAATAGATAAATGAATGCCTTTCAACCATGCCCCTTTCCCTCGAGCAAGCTGCACATCTGCTCACTCTCCTGGAGAGTGCTGGTTCAACTCTTGCTGAATTCGTTATCATTGTCCTACAGCATCAACCTTTTGGTGTTCATAATGCCATTGTATCTCTACCAGCGCATGCGACAACACTCCTAAATACACTTGTGGAGCACCAATTGTGCCGAAAAGAGATAGAGGAGTGGACATATGAACATGTTGTTGTACGGCTTAAAGGACAAATTACGGAGCTTACGCGCAAATCGTCCGGTTGGCACTTTGGTGCCTCAACGGCTCGGATTGAGAAACTTGATGCGTTCGACCTCGCGACCATGGCTCAAGAGATGCGCGCGATTGCACCCCAAGCCTGCGACCTCATTAGTCGTCTCCTCGCGGCAAATGAAGAGGCCAACAAGGCTCGAGAAGCACGCAAGCTCATGCGTATAGCGAAACACAAGGAGAATCAGAAGTTGACGAGGCGCCGACGAACAGAGACACGCGATGGTAATGAAAGCGATACCAGTAACAGCTCGGATGTTCTGTGGGCTGAGGTAGACGGGATGGATGGAACCATTGTGGGGGAAGACCATATCACGGGGGACGATGCTGATGACGGATCAGACTCGGACGATTTATGGGCGCAGGTAGACGGTGTAGGTGGGAGAGAAGATGAGGATGAGGACATGCGCGTGAACGATGTATGGGCGAGAGCAGATGGAATAGAGGGCAATGAGGATAGGGCTTCACACGTTCGCGAACGTGTTTTATTGATTGTAAGCACTGCAAAATATATAATAATCTTGTCAGTATAATGACAAAGTTGACACGATTATCTCAGCGACTTGTGACATGCCTTAGTATTTTTATGCAAAGCACCAATCAACATTGTAATGCTCTACAGTCTGTCGTTGGCATCTTCCTTCACACCTGTCATGTCTCGCAGGCAGCAATGGACCTACTCGCTCGTATGGGGTGTTCGATCTCCGCCTCATCGGTCAATAATGCAATCACCAGCCTGTCGAAGGAGTCAGTCACTGTCATTCAACAAGTTGGACAGACTCTTCTCGCGAGCGCGGTGTATGACAACGTGGATGCGGATATTCACCGTTTGGTTCCTACCGCTGAAAAGCCACATAATACGCTCATCCACCTCACTGCGGGAATGCTCGTACCACTCCAGCATGACGTGACACTTGAGGATTTGAACTGTTCTCAGGAGCTGTGGGAGAGACTCCAAAATAACTCATCAGCTACGATTGACATGCATAAACTACGGAGCATACATACCGAGACGGCACATCCTTCAGGGCTCCTACGACGTCAACGGTTCAATGCATGGATGATATTGAACACTCTTGTTCACCACGGTCCAGAGTGGTTTCGTCGATATCAATGTGACCTTGGAGAACCAGAAGCAATTGAACAGATTCCGATTTCAAAATCCCGACACATACCTGTGAGAACAATGGATATTAATCCGTCTACTATCAGCGGAAATGCAGATGTTTTCGGCGATATGTTCAAGCAAGCGGGTATAGGTGACCCCACAGAGGAAGGCCAGGAGCACGTCACAGCGGTCGGAAACACGGTGATTCTTGTGCATGGGGATCTTGGAACAGGGGAGCATATCGAAAGTTTGAAGCGGGCTCGATCTCTCGAACGAACACCATTGCGGCGCCTGCAGATGGTTGTTTATGTCCCTGGGTTGTTTCATTTGAAGATGGCATGTGCTGATGCTTTGTGGAGAATTTTTATCGAGCCAAAACAGAGTCATGAAGATCCAAACTCACTTTTCAGCCACATTGGAAAGCTCCGTCCAAAGGAGACCTTGAAGTTTGCATCTGGCCCTGGTTTTCGTCGCATGCACAAAGCGATTCAGCATATCGGCATCGTTTCGCGATTGGACATTTGGCGTGAGAAGGTTGGACATCTCCCAGATAAGTTCCCTTCACTAGAGGCGTTCGCAGAATCAAAGCCAAGCTGGGCAGTTTTGACTGCGCTTGCAAATGATCTTGCGCGCGATCAAGTCACTGGTTCAAATCTCCATAAGCTGCGGCAGCATCCAAGAGGTGAACGTGATCTTGAACACGAAAATATGCTTCTTCGTCAGCGGTTCTTTTTGCTCTATGAAGAAATCACCTACGCAATGAATGTAGGTGATATTGGGCGTGTTGAAGCCTGTTTTATGCCATGGGTTTACATCTTTCGTGGATGTGGAAAGCATAAGTATGCTGCGTTCATGATGCGGTATCTCCACAATGTGCATTTTATATATCCGCCAGGTCTAAAGTATGTCAAATGGTTAGCGAGTGTACTGAGAAATTGATACTGATATCTTACCTAGACGGGCGGTCCGTATGAACATACTCTGTAATCCCACAGGTCAGCCGAAGAAGTGTCGTGCACATGATTGGGTGCAAGAGCACCACAATCTTTTCACAAAGGTCAGTACCATGGTAATTGTATCAAAACGCACTAAGCAGTAGGAATATAGACCATCAATGGGGGCGACAGCTCAAATTACCAGAAAGAGCATATCATAAAGGAATCGCCGTTGTTAGAAATATACAGAAATATCCAGGAACAACTACAGGATATGTTCGAGAGCAACCAAAAGGGTAATCTCCATTCATCACCAAATATGGAACGTACTTTCCAGGTTCTTGCACGTTATATGGAGAAGACGAAGGCATCATCGGTGGTCCCTGGTCGTTCTGCACACTACGTGGTCCCTGACGTCATGTTGGAGGGGATGCACATCTTGATGACAACTAATGTTGAGAGTGCGGATGTTGATCAGGACACTGGAGACAATGAAGACGAGTCAGCGGACAAGGAACTTGAAGTAGAAGATAGAGACGATCTCCTGGTTGAGTAACTTACAAGAATATAATTGTATATATCACAAACGTGACGATGATCGAGGGACGAATGGTATATGAGGTTCGAGTGTGGCAGGATAAGATAGTGATGAATGCCGGAATGCGATGGCGGAGCTCTGATGTTGAGTAGGAGGATACAGATCGTGGCCTATAGGCGAGCTGTTGGTTGTCAAATTGCTAGAGAGGTTTGAAGAAAATGCTGAGTATCGAAATGGAAGCTGAGAACCTAAAGTCGGTGTTGGGATAGGAAGAGGGGTACTAGGGGGCACGGGTGGTGCGGGGGGTATGTTGCTTATCAACGCAGTCGTAGCTAGGACCGCTCTCGCTGGACATGCCTTGTTTGATTCTGAATCGGACTTGAGCAATGACATTATAATAGATTTACATAGACGGACTTACTATTGTGCCCTGGCTGTTTACATGCACTGCACACCCTTGTCTTTGTTGATTTCGTCGTTGGTACTGAAACTGACATCGCCGAAGATGTCGCTGTAGTCGCTGGTGCATTACCAGTTTGTTGGTTACCAGTTACAGTAGCTTGAGGGTTGAATTGTTGGACAACAGCAAGAAGAGAGGTACCGTATGTATCGGTAAGATCGCTTCGCCAATGCGTCTCCTTCTTGATGCTTTCAACGGTCAGAATCTTCCCGTAGTGAAAGCAGTCAGCAATACGTTGAAGAATGCTGTCTGACATGAAAAGCGGAGCACCATACTCCTCATAATCGAATTCCCCCAGCATCTCGCATGCTTTCTCTTCTCGCCACTGGCTAAGGGCTCGTTTGAAGTCGCGGTCTCTTGGTTCCATCTCGTAAGGGGCACAATGTGATTTTTGTGGCGCACGGTTTTTGATAGTATGTTCAGGCTGTGATTGAAAGATCTCTAAGAGTTTGGGGGAACAAAGGTCGCAGCATGCAAGAGGAATCCTTGGAGCACAACGTAGACACCCAGTAGAGCAGTCGTTATCACAGTCAAGATGATCAGTATTGTCTAAGCAAAGGGTGTGAGAACTTGTCGTGGGTGTGGCGCTAAACTTACCGGCAGTCTTGTCGTTCTCGAAGTAAATCTCAATCACTTTCCTTCTGCATCCAAGACCATCCCTCGTCCCTGCGTTGATCAGATCATCAATGGGACCTCCAAGATGAACTCCTTTCTTATTGGATGTCCGCTGATGAGGGGTCTCGTGTTGCTCTTCTTGTTCGTGGTAAGTCGAACGCCGCTTCTCGATTTCGATCCTCGTTGACTCGGAAGTTTGCTGGTGAGATCGTTCTGGGTCCTGAACACCTGCATCATTAGCACGATGAGGGAAGGTATGTGTGGTGGTCTCTGGGGGAACCATACTGATGTGTGTAGGCCCGGAAAAGATGGCTTCAGTGCTCAGGCCGATGTTGGGTACGTCTGGTGTTGCGGAGGAGGTGGTCTGTGGGGGAATGAGTGGAACGGGCAGTGGGGTGTTACTGTTAGAGGCTAGGCGTTTGCTGGAGGGACCAATCTGTTGTGTTGCTTTTCGCTTCGCAGCAGCTTGTTTCTTCTTATCAGCACGTATCGCTGACTTTTCCCGTTCTTCATCTAGGTACTTCTTTTCTACGAAGAATACCACTTGTCCTATTCGTTCAAGGTTACGCGCGGCTCTCCCAAACCTTTGCCACAAACTACATAGGCTGCATGTTGCTTTCCATTGGGCAACGAGCTCAATATCCGAGAGATCAAGACCCTACATTAACAAGGTGAGCATGGTTTAACCGCTATGGAGTCGTACAAAGATAATTACCAATCCAAATGCATCCGTAACACATAGGCCCCATATTTCTCCCTTACGCAATGCCTCAAACTCCTCCTCCCGATACTGTGGGGTCATTGTTGAATGAAACCACTTTATCTTCTCTCTCAACGGTGCAGGTAGACAGCTTTGGAGAAAATCTACAGCGTCCTGCGTCTCCTTTGTGCTATCGAAGAATATCAAGAATTTTGGTGGTGTCTCGACAGTTGGATCTTTCGGGATCAGGAAGGCAAGATCCTGGTACGTGTTTGCAGCAAACCTCAGCGCTCGAACGATAATGTTAATATTGGGACGATCGTTTGATTTTTGCATGACTTCAGTGTTTGTGGCGTGAAGCTGTAAGCGTGTTTTGACCTGCTCAAGGATTGGAGGTGGCAAGGTTGCAGACGCAACATAGACAGGAATCGTCTTCGGTAGGATATGACGAATGATACTGACTTCTTTGTACTCTTCGCGAAACGCTGCCCATTCAGCGACGCAATGCGCTTCGTCATAGATAAAATGAAGGAGACGAGATGTAACATGTGGCTTCTGCCACAGTTTATCAAAGTCCCCTTTCTCTTTCATCAGAACTTCAGGATTAACGACCACAACATGGTATCTTCCTCGTTCAATGTCCTATTTTTCAATGAATAACCTTTCATAACTTGATAATTCAGAATAACTATACCTTAAATACGCCCGGAGTTGCAGACTTAGAATCCACAGCAACAGCACTTATTCCAACTGCTGATAACTCTTCAACGTTCTTCTTTCCGAGAAGGTTCAACGGTGTGACTACCACCACCATACTATCACGCCCCTCCTCTATTGCCATTAATAAGGCAATCCAAAATGACAGAGTCTTCCCGGCTCCAGTTGCTGCAATTCCTACAACATCCTTCCCTTTCCGTAGAGCTAATGCTATCTGGATTTGAAACCAACAGGCACGTTTCCCGAATCTTTTCATGACAAGATCTCGTATATCTTCGATAGACCATTCTCGAACACAGGCAGGTGACATTCTGATGATTCTGTGTGATTATAAGAAGGGCTTCGAGAGGAAATGTGTGTTTTTACGTGGACGAAAGTAGAGACCGTGACGCGTTGACAGATAGACGCGGCTGACAAACTGGTAACGCGACGCGATATAATCTCAAAATAAAAACGGAAAAACACGCAGGGGGATGGGCCAGAAAGAGGGGATGCCGAGGAGCCGATGACGGGCGTCCAAACTTTGTGCCAGCCTCTCTGTCGAGAGGAGGGGAGGAATTAGGGCGTTTAAAATTAACAAAAAAGGAGATGCTTATGTAATGGGCTCAAAGTTCATATATATTGATTCGCTACGTTACTCAGACAAAGTCCCCTCCTCGAGACAGAAGAGCCTGGTTTAGGAGCCTGCGTCAGGTGCACATAGCCATTCAATTTTCCTTGATCCCCCAAATGGCCTTTCACCTATGACTTCCGGTGACGTATGAAGTTCGTAATGGTCGAATAGACTGGGCCGAAAGTCGCCGGAATGCTTGAAATGGTGGATAGCAGCGAAAAGGAGAACCCAATAGAGAGACTCCATATCATCCAAGACATGGTGCCGTTTATTAGTATTCTTCAGTAAGGCAATCGACATGAATGGCCAAGTACCCTGTATTGAAGTAATCCGTACTTGTGGATATAGTAAAAATTTAAATTTAGGACTCACAGTCCGACGATTGTAGAACCCAGCTGATTCAATAGCGTCAAGAGGGCGACTATAGTCCCAATCGATGAGAATAGCAGTCTCCCTCTGCCCATTACTGGCATCCTCCTTGAGCATGACGTTTCCGAAGCTCACATCCTGATGAAGCCGTTCAGCTTTGAAGTACGCGTCGATAATAGCTGGCGAGGAATAGTAAGAATTGCTCATTGCTGACCACAGTAGGGAAGCGTTACCTTCACTTATATCACGCCCGCTGCGCACAAGTTCGCGAGCATTAATAACAGACGAAAGTGGGTGAAGTAGTTCCTCGACCACCCGGTGGTGAATAAGAGCTCGACTGTTGCCTCCTACCGGTCGTCGCCATGTGTTTGCTTCCTCCTTCGTACGCCACGTATCGTTGACAGTCCGTTGAGTTTCACCGTCAAATAGGACATCTCCTGCGCATCGGACGATAGGAAGATGAGACACACCTGCATCCCGCAGTTTATGAAGAATGGTCGCTTCAGT
Source organism: Cerrena zonata (assembly GCA_038087015.1). NCBI lineage: Eukaryota > Fungi > Basidiomycota > Agaricomycetes > Polyporales > Cerrenaceae > Cerrena > Cerrena zonata. The sequence continues at coordinate 133,475 of JASBNA010000037.1, forward strand.
TTCGAGCCCATCAGTTCGCCAGAAGTCCTTTAGCCAGTCCAAATGTCCAGCTTCTTGATTGATGAGATCATCGCCTTTGGTGGGCATATAGACCGCGATATATCCACGCGTAGCCCGAGTACATGGAGACATCGCAGAATACCGAGCAGTTGGTTCACGTATCAAGTAGAAATGTGTGGTGCCACTCTTTGCATCGTTGACTTGAACCTTGTGAATCGGATACTTGGATTCGAGCAACTTTTGAGCGCCCGCATGCTCACGAAGGTTTTCGTTGCCCCTGACTCGCTCTAGATATTGAGTGACATGGGATATGAATAGTTTCTTCTCGAATTCAGTAGCCGGGGATACCGTGGGATCGTAACCACGTTGAGTTCGCGTCAGTTGCCCGTAGCGTAATAAGAACTCGACGAGGACCTTGGGGTTAGCAATATAGTTGGCTCGAGCGGAGACAGTGACACTAGATCGATCGATACGAAAGAAACGAACGAATTGGCCATATATTCCTACACAAAAGACAAACAGTCGATGCTGATCCGACATCTGACGAGCGGCATAAGTGTAGATCTGCCCTCTTGTCTTTCGTGCGCCGTTTGTGTCATGTTCGACATGCTGACGAGAATTTTGAAAGGTGTTATGGTATCCGTCTTGCGCAAGGCTAGATTTGAGATCGAAGAACAAGTCTAGAAGGGACCAATCAAGTTTCGGGGGAGGCTGAGAGCCTTCGTATGCGACGACATCAGGACTGATATCCATAACATTCGGTTTATTGTTCCTATTAGAGGTAGTCTTGACGAAACAGAGGTTGTGGCAGATATTTCTTCCATTAATCTTCCCGTTATTGAGGATATCGAACTAAGTAGAATGATAAGTCGCATATCCTGATGTGAGGAACGAGTGGCATAGCGCACCAGTGGGGTATACATCTCAAATTCTCCAGGACCGTTGAGAATACCGACATTTGAAAAGAAGTCTTCTGGTACATTCATAGCGAGAGAGTGGTCAGTTTTCATGAATTCATTCATGAATAGATCAATAGGCATGGGTCCAATTGCGCTATTACACATGTCGACGGTTAGATAAAGTTGAAAGTTTTGTGCCTTCAAGGTTTTGTTGTAGAATTCTATCACTGCAACCCAGGGATGAGCCTCTCGACTGTACATAGTCGTCAGTTAGAAGTCGCCATGAGAGGTTGAGAGTGGCTTGCCAGAAAGTAAAGAGTTTTGAAGGTCTCAAGGAGTATGGTAAGTCAACCAAATTTGAACAAGTAACAATGGTTTATGTACTGTAGCCGATGCGCTGTCACCTTTGCCACAGATCAATATTCAATCCCGATTCCGAGATACAACACGGTGGTACCACCTTCTACGACATTTTGGCCTTATGCATAAGTAGTTTAGGTGATGATATATGGCATTTCAAGGAATATACTTAAATCACTTGTTGAGAGCTGAAAATGTCACTTCGGTAGTCGAGAGCAGAAGTGCATGGACACAGTTTGCTTTCACGGCAGATGCCGGAATCTCTAATTTGGCAATTGTTTGATCCTGTGTGTAATCTGCGAATGGCAAAGTTCGATCCCTACCGTCATGGCACAAGTAAGTACATACATACTCTTACTTACATCTGCGTACAGGATAGTGGGCTCGCTCCGCATGAGCTACCAGACAGTTATTACAAATATATTGGCTAGTCTTGTACTACTTCCAATAACGTCAGCTCGACCGTCTCCCTTTCATAGTCCGACATCTACCTCATTCATGCGGCATTGCGCCCGGCTATTGCTCGGGTACTATCAGCAGTACTTTCTCCGTCATGTCCATACAACCTTTCTACCGAAAGATACTTTGTGGTTGATTATCGGCTCTGGCTCGGTAATGTTATACTAGTTGCGCTTCTTGTCTGAATGTCTTGGCTGACGAAACTGATCCTCAAACTCGTTCACAGGACTAGAGTATAGACCTATCTAATTCCGAGCAGATCATGTGCTCGAACATCGTGCATTATCTCTATTCCTCGTACTGAGACATTTGCGCTGTCGTTGCAGAATCCTTATCAGGTTCGTTCAGTTGAAAGGAAGAGCCGAGTATGATCTTCGGGATTGTCTGTTTCCCCAGAAGATGACGATAGTCTCGTAACAACCCCAGATCATATGACGCCCCACTATAAGTAAGACCTTTACTCAATCGACACCGTTAACATCCAACTCGCCAGTCAACATGAAGGCCTTTGCTGCTCTCCTGTCCATTGTCTCCCTAGTTTCGGCTCACTGTAAGACATCGTCACTGGTCGAGATGTTCTTCACTCATTTCTTTCCTGACAGATACGTTCCCGGACTTTGTCCATAACGGTACGATACACTCATCCTTTCGGTGATCTTATATTCTAAAACCATCACTTCCAGGTGCCGTCAGTGCTGTGAGTCAATATGCATATCTAAACCATTACCGCCAGTCTCATGAAGTTCTCTATAGGACTGGCAATATAACCGCATCACTGAGAATCACTATTCCAACGGACCGGTAGGATATAAGCCTTAATATAACTAACTCGATTACTAAGAGCAAATCCACAGATAACCAATGTGAACGACCCCGAGTTCCGTTGCTATGAACTTGACATGGCAAACAGTGCAGCGGCAACAAGTACCGCGACTATCTCAGCCGGGGATACAGTCGGTTTCAAAGGTATGATTCCCCTATTCTAAACAACAATTACTTACTAATGACTTGTTTAGCGGTAAGCCATCGAAGCGATCTCACAGTGACGATTAAAACTGAATGACACACAGAACCAAGCGATTTATCATCCTGGTGTATGTTCACTTTGAGCACAAAAACTATTCATTTTACTCAACTCCTTGTTAGTATTATTCTGTCTACATGACTCGCGCCGACCCAGCGGCCAACTCGCCACAAGCCGGCACTGGACAAACTTGGTTTAAAGTCTGGGAACTTGGGCCGACATTCGCTAACAGGCAACTCACTTTCCCGTCTGCTGGTATGTGCTTTCTATCGTGCTCACTCCGGCTGGCTTAAAATTTTATATTTAGATATGCAACAATTCACCTTCACCGTCCCAAAAAACCTACCGAGCGGACAATATCTCATCCGTGGAGAACACGTATGTAGCCAAAAACGGCGCAGTATGGACTTGACACTCACACATTTATCGTGCAGATCGCTCTTCACTCGGCTACGAACTACGGTGGTGCTCAGTTTTACCTTAGCTGCGCTCAAGTCAATGTAGTCAACGGCGGAAGTGGCACTCCTGGTCCCCTCGTCTCTATACCGGGCGTGTATACTGGTGTACGTCTTGTTACGGTTATTCTTTTGTTATTCTTCGGCTTAATGGAACATTCTAGTACGAACCTGGTATCATGCTCAACATTTACAGTCTCCCCGCTAACTTCACAGGATACCAAGCTCGTAAGCGATCATCTCCTCTTACCCAAACTCGTGTGCAATACTTATCCGAGTTCTTAGCTGGACCAGCCGTCTGGCATGGATGAATCTTCGGGTTGGAATGCTGGATTACCAGTACTGTAACCTACAATACATTAGGAATATTGGCAGTTTAAACATTATATTTGAAATAAGACACTGCCTGCAAAACCAGAATCGATTCGATGTTAAACTACAGAGGGAAATTATGAGGTGGGAATGAATTTTCATACAATGCTAGGTCAATATGTTCAAGATATACTAGAAGACATTAAGGGAATGATCCAAAACTAATGTAAGGGAGCGCCAGAGGGTTCCCTTATACGGACACTTGCCATAAGAGGGCATTACTTGCACAACCGCTTAACTGTATAGTTCTTATGTAATACGACACGGGTGGCTACCTTATAAGGTAGCCACGATAACTACGGACTTTAGACTTCTACCACTGTACATACGTAACTGCTGTCTTTATATAGACCAGGCTTGACGTAGCGCGCGTGTGTTACTGTGTGAAGGAGTCGACTCTTACACTTTTTTACGTCACTGGCGTTCTACCGAACACAGCGACCCAATCGATATTATGACAATGTCTAAAGTTACTACCCGAGCAAACACCAAGAAAAAGGTGCAGAAAGCATCCAGCGACCCTAGCGGAAATGATCCTGGAAGCAATGAGTCCCCCCAAATTGTCGATGACACGACCAGAGTTGGGAGGGACGATCCGATAGCGGGGCCACTGACCCCGCAAGAGGAAGAGGATCTGTACGCAGACCCTCCTGAGAGATTGGAGACAACATCACGAGGCGGAGAGACCCCAATGCGTGAGACCAGAGTGAATCCACATGATCCCACAGGAGAAAGACCCTGGTCCTCCCTATCACTTGTCTCCGTAGGAGACCTAGGAGTTGCCACTAGGCAGACAGCCAGAAATATAAGGGAGGATGCGGACTCTCTACCTAGATACATCCCTGAAGCCGCCGACGCAGTAGACGGCTTTGAGTCACGGTCCCTCCCACAAGAGGGACAAACGGAACCGCCAGAGTCTGACGGTACGTCGGAATACATCATAATGCTCCGACGATTCATGGGTCAAGCACAAGACGTCCAAGGAGAAATTGAGAACCTCCGTATCCGTCAATTAACGAACATGACCCAACTTGCCCAGTTCTTAGCCCACGCGGAAAACAGAATCACTCAGCTACCAACTGAGTTAGGACAAGCGGTACCGCTCACAGATAATCGTGCCCACCAGGCACAAGCCGGCATACGAGCCATTGATCGTCCTCAACAAGGACCAGAAGTGACGACTAATCGCCACAACGGAACAACTACAAGACATGGCCCCAACCAAGACACACGCCTGAGATCGGCAGGATTCCATCCCTTGACAGGTGAAAGGATTGACCCACACCACGAAGATAACGTGGCAGTTACCAGTAGAAATAATGGTAACCGAGACGAAAGGCATCAGTCGAGAGGAGGTAACTCAGGAAGCGGACCCCCAGGTGGTAATGGACCACCAGATGATGACTCCGAAGGCGATGGTCCTCAGGACGAGGAGGACGAGGAGAACGAAGAAGCTCAAGCTCACCCAACGGCGAGACATACTCGCTCGCCTACCCCTTACGGAGGAAGGAACCCTCCGTCCAGCTATTACGTGTCTCGAGCAAACCCGCAAAGAGACACCAGATTTGCAGCAATTAACACTGCTAATGTGAACCGTAGCTCAGACACCGACTGGATTAGACGGATTCTAATGGAAAAACTGAGACATACCCTAGTAGAAGTCCCTGCCATCAAAACCATGAAACTAGCAGCACCAGATCCGTATGATGGCAAGGACGACGTGGAAGCCTTCGACGTTTGGCTATCACAAACATGTCGCTGGTTGCGACTGACACGCATGACAGGACCTAGTATGGACCCCGTTCGATTGGACATCCTAGGACAGATCCTTACTGGTGAAGCACAACGATGGTACAATGACGTGATCGATAACCCCGATCGTGTTGAAAGGACTTGGGACTTCGAGATGGCGATCCTCGCCTTATACACTAGATTCGTGAGGCGATCGACTATACTTGCCGCTACTGAGCGGTACGACGCAGTACGATACAGTCGCTCGGGAGGTGCGGCACAACTCATCAATGACTTGATGAGACATGCCGCCAGGATGGTCCAACCTCCAGATGATTACTCCATTCGTCGCCGACTCTGGATATTGTTGCCAGAGGAGGTGACCTCCCACCTCGGGAAAAGCAGAGGACTAGCAGCAGAGTGGTCCAGCATGGAGGAAATCGTGCGACAGGCCACACAGGTCGAGGACGCGATCCGGACGGACCAGATTGCTCGTCGCATGCGACAAAACCACCCCGGAGTACAGAACTCGGGAGCGCACAGCAGCCCCCCCCCGGGACAGGCCTCATCGTCACGACTAACCCCGAGGAACAACCCTAGTCGACCCATGTCGAGTCGACCCAATCGTCGGTTCGACCAACGTCAGCGTCCCCTATTCGGGGACAAACGAGAAGACAAGCCGACTAATGGCCCGTCGACATCAAGAAACCCTGTGACTGGTACCAGCCACAAACCTGATGATAAAGGTAAAGGCGTGAGTAAATGTTATGGCTGCGGTGGCATTGGTCACTTCGCCAATGATCCAAAATGCCCATCATACTCCTCTCGCCCGAGACCCGCAGTAAGGCGAATCGCCGAAGCTGCCGAAGAACCGAGCGATAGTTACATCGCAACAGAGGGAGAGGAGGCACAGGAAGAACATCGCACTGAAGGTGACCTCGAGGGATCACAATACGACCCCGATGAATATCCCGAGGAAGAATACGATGACTATACGGATGAAGAGGGACCCCAACCATGGATGGGGGGGATCCGGGAGGTCGAGGAGGATAACTCCGACGACAAACAGCAAACTGAATGGATGGGTAGACTGACGACTGGTCCTCCAGAAGAGGACGACGAAGCAGTTGACGAGATACCAGAAGACGAGGTACAGGAGGTACCCGAGGTGGCCGAAGTCCACGAACACTGGATCGTAGCCCAAATTTTAGGCTTCATAAAAGTAAGGTCAAATTTTATAAAAAGTCTCTTACAAAATATGATTTTAAGCACCTAAAAATTGTCAAAAAATGCAGAATTTCAGCAAAATTTGATGAATCATAAAATCCTTGGCTAATTCAGACTTTTGTATCTAATTTTTAGACTTTAGAAATATTGAATTTTTGTCTATTTTTTATTGGAGAAAAGTTTACTATGCAAAATTCAAAATTTTGACACACTTTTGTTTCTCCAAAAGTAATATAAAATTTAAACTGCTAATTTGAAAAGGTCAGTGATATTGCATACTTAAACATCTCTATCAGATAGTATAATTGACAGAGACTATGATTTACCAACAATAGTAGTCCATATCTTCTCTCTAGGCTCTCTATTTATAATACTTCATTTTGATATATACAATTATATTATAATTTCTAGAGAAATAAAAGTGTATCAAAATTTTGAATTTTGCATAGTAAACTTTTCTCCAATAAAAAATAAGCAAAAATTCAATATTTCTAAAGTCTAAAAATTAGATACAAAAGTCTGAATTAGCCAAGGATTTTATGATTCATCAAATTTTGCTGAAATTCTGCATTTTTTGACAATTTTTATGTGCTTAAAATCATGTTTTGTAAGAGACTTTTTATAAAATTTGACCTTACTTTTATGAAGCCTAAAATTTGGGCTACGATCCAGTGGAAACCACACCAGAAGTCGTAGACGGAGAATCTGATGTGTTCGACTATGAGACCACGATATCTCAGTTGGTCACGGAAGTCGCGAAAATCTCCAGGGAGTGCAATGGCCTGTGCGATAGTGTTGCTGAACTCTGCTCCCAGAATGCGAGATTCAGAGAGTACAACACAATGTGGATGACAGAGGCGAATGAAGTGGGTGCAGAACTGCGTGCTCTTAGGGGAGCACTGAGGTCGAATGCCTCACGTGAGGAGATCAATGAAATATTGACTCACTGCGATCAATGTGAAGTGGTGCGAATGCATGAGAGGGAACGAGTATTCTCCCTAATCAAGGTGGAAGACTTGGACAACCCATCCGTACCACCCTCCGCATATCAGGAGGCTGCACGATGGTCATCGGCAAATGAGCAAGACGAGACGCCTCGGCTGTCTGCAATCGTCGCGGAACGCGACAGGGAGTACAGGTCAGCGATGGTCCCTAAAGAGGCCAGACCTCACAGGGAGTTCAAGTGTATCACGGCTTACGTCGAGCTTAACGGCCTCAAAGGACTCGCGTTGCTCGACTCCGGGAGCTCCATAGACTGTGTCAGCCCTGATTTCGCTTGAGTGGCCAAACTGAAGGCCTTCCCGCTCCAGAAGCCAATCGGCCTGCAACTGGGCTGTGTTGGTAGTAGATCGTCTATCAACTTTGGTGCCAACACAAGCGTAAAGCTCGGACAGCACGCCCAAAAGGTGTACCTTGACGTGGTCAATATTGACCACTATGACCTGATACTCGGTGTTCCCTTCCTACAGCAATTCGGCATTAAGCTGGATTTCAAGTCGGAAAATATCTGTTACAGACTATACTTTGACGCCTCGATAAGCCCTAGGTTAGGGTTACAATTCAGGGATTCCCCAGGGATTCCCCTCTGCTTCTGATGCCTTGTGACAAGTACGTTCTAGTTTGCCTTTATCCTTTTGTAGTTATAGTGCTTCCCACATATGCCTGCCATCGCCGAAGCTTCTGAGCTTCCTCCGTGCTATTATTAGTTTAGCTTCTGCTTCTTGCCTTCTGCCGCCTTCTGCTGTTCCGTCTGCCTTCCGTATCTATAGTTAGCACGCACTGCCTTAGTGCACGGACCATCTTAGCTAGTATAAGTAGTTGCCCTTTGTACAGGTCAAGCCAAGCTTGATCTACCCATCGCTACCGGTCTATACATCTCATAACGCTACCTTGTCTTGTGTAGTCTCGGCTCTACTTGGGTACCTATAAGTTATAACCAGGGTCGGTTGTAACAATATCGTCGTGGGGATGCACACAATTCCTTCTCTTCAGGTAGGGGAGGAGGTGCGTACCGCAAAACCCACAAAACGTGCCTATACAGGCACATCGGCCAAATATCAGTGGGCCCCCAACAATCAGTACGAGTAGCAACCAAAAGTGGCAGCCGTAAAGGCAGTCACATCAACAATTGTCAGCTCCACCAAGGCAGAGCCCAGTCGTTCTAAACGTGGCAAATCTGTCACAGTAGAGGAAGTTACAGATGAATCGGAGAATAGATATACGACCCATGAGGACTGGGAATTCGGAGACGCAATAGTAGCTGAAATCGAAAACATCAGCGTCCCCAAAAGGGACAAACCTAAACAAAAACATCCGAAACGTGGCAAGAAGGTCACAATAGAAGAAGTCCCGGATGAGTCAGAAAAGGAACCTATAACCCATGAAGAATGGGAATTCGGAGACGCCATAGTCGCCGAAATCGAACAGACAATCGTCCCCAAAAGGGACAAACCGAGACCAAAAAGAGCGGTCCCCGTAAGGAGGACAAGAACATTCGAGCGAGACAAGAGGATTCCGGGAATAGCGATGGAAAGTGTCCCCACCAGACACACTCAGTCATTACCAAGACGAGACAAGTTCGGCGAACTTGACCCGTACGGTATAAACGACCAAGTATGGGAAACGATGAAAGGGATAGGCGAGCAGCTCGCTACGATTTCAGAGTTCAAGGAGGATGATATCCCCAAACTACGAGAAGAGTGGATCGAGAAGTGCAAAGATATCATGAATGGCGCTCCCAGTCGGTTACCTCCACTCAGAGAGATTAACCACAAAATCCCGATCATCGACCCCTCCAAAGTGTACCATTACCATCTTCCCCGGTGCCCTGAGTCGGTCAAACAGGCACTTTCCGCCAAAATTGACAGATACGAAAAGGCAGGTTGGTGGAAACGTGCCGTGGTTACCCAGGCGGCACCAATGCTATGCGTCCCAAAGAAAAACGGACAATTGAGGATGGTGGTGGACTCCAGGAAACGGAACGACAATACTGAGAGAGACGTCACCCCATTTCCCGACCAGGATGAAATTCGTGCTGATGTCGCTAGAGCTAAGTACCGGTCTAAGATCGACTTGTCAGACGCGTACGAACAGATCAGGGTGGACCCCGAAGATGTCCACAAAACCGCGTTCGCCACAGTATACGGGACGTTCTTGAGTTTCGTCATGCAACAAGGCGACTGCAACGCCCCATCTACATTTCAACGGTTGATGACCTGGGTGTTCCGGGACTACATAGGAAAATTTGTCCACATATACCTGGACGACATATTCGTGTTCTCGGATTCAATAGAAGAACACCAGGAACACCTGCGTCTCGTATTCCAGAGACTACGCAAAGTAGAGTTATATCTGAAAGCCGAGAAATGTGACCTATACTCACCACGGATGGAATGCCTCGGACACGTAATCGACGACGAGGGAATTCACGCCGACGAAGACAAAATGTCCCGTATACGGGACTGGAGGACTCCACGGAACTACAACGATATCGAGCGATTCCTGGGACTAGTGAACTATGTCTCACACTTCATGCCCGACCTATCAGCGTTCACTGGTCCACTACATACCATCCAGCGTAATGGACACTCCTTCGAGTGGAGACCCATCCACCAATTGTGCTTCGATAACATCAAAGCACTCGCCGCCAAGGCACCAATCTTGAAGCCAATCGACCCTAGGAACAACGACCCGATCTGGGTCGTCTGCGACGCCTCCACACACGGCGTAGGTGCTTATTACGGCCAAGGACCAGATTGGAAGACTTGCAGGCCAGCGGGGTTCATGTCGCGGAAATTCACGACCGCACAGAGGTCATACCGCGTATTCGAGTTGGAGACGATTGCGATACTCGAAGCTTTACTCAAATGGGAGGATAAACTATTGGGACATAAGATCAGGGTGGTCACCGACCACAAAGCACTAGAATTCTTTAAAAACCAAATTAGAATGTCGCACCGACAGACTAGGTGGATGGAGTTCTTACAAAGGTTTGACTTCGAGATCACGTATGTGAAAGGAGAAGAGAACATTGTGGCCGACTGCTTATCGCGGTACCACGAATCTGACCTACCAGGGGAACTACATCCACGATATCGATATGTCAACGCGGATGATCGACTGGATCCCGAAGGTGACTCTCTTCCATTTGGGAGAGCGCACGAATTGAAAGCAATGCGAGAGCAATCGTCCCCTGAGAAGGGACTCCGGGAAGAAGTCGAGGACAGGGTACTCGAAGCACAAGAGTTACGAGAGGCCTCCAAAAACGTAGCAGAACCTGTACACCCACGGAGTACAGGGGACGACCCCACGTGGGCGGACGCAATTACCAACGGGAGATCCCTTATTGAGGTCATGGCTCCCACTGTGGACGTCCTCGCCGAGTCAATTAGAGGATACGTACACGATCGTATTTTGAACAAGATCATAGTCGCCCCTGATCAATATAAGTCCTTTGCGAGAAAGGACGATCAGATACTCTACACCAGGAACCGAGCGGGAAAGACAGTGGCTTGCATCCCACACGTCAGAGTCGGCACCCAATACTTGACCGAAATGGTGATCGAACAGGCTCACACCACAATCGGCCACATGGGAGCGCAAAAGACGGACGAATACATCCGTCAATGGTTCTGGTAGCCTCGGATAGGACACGAAGTGAGAAAATTCTGCGAAAGTTGTGGGACGTGCCAGACGACAAAGTCAAGCACAAAAGCACCACGAGGACTGCTACACTCTATGCCCATCCCCACGAGGCCCTTCGGCTCACTGGGGATGGACTTCGTGGGCCCGTTCCCGCCCAGCGCTGGACATGACTATCTGTGGGTCGTCATTTGCCGACTCACCTCGATGGTACACTTGATTCCGATCAAGACCACCACAAAAGCGTCAGAGCTCGCCTGGCTATTCATTAGCCACATTGTCCGGTTACACGGGTTACCGGACTCTATCGTCTCTGATCGGGACTCGAAGTTCACGTCCAAGTTTTGGCAGGAAGTGCACAGGATCCTGGGTATCAAATTGCTGATGTCCACCGCGTTCCACCCTCAGACCGACGGAGCGTCGGAAAGGGCCATCAAGACTGTTGGTCAGGTATTGCGTTCCGCGGTCAGCGCCGATCAGAGAGACTGGGTGGCCAAATTGCCTATGGTGGAATTCGCAATGAATTCCACGAAGAGTTCCTCTACAGGTTTCTCCCCATTCGAGCTGAACGGCGCCGTCCCCAGGATAGCGTTCGCCGTAGACACCTACACCTCATTGCCAGGGATTGCGTCGTTCGCACAGCAGGTGCAGGATAACCTGTTACTGGCGCACGATGCGATTATCGAGAGTCGTGTGCTCCAAACCTACTACGCGAATCAGCGTCGTAGGCAGGAGCACCAGGGGGAGGAAGAACAGGAAAACCCATACCAAGTTGGCAAGCAGGTATACTTGTCAACGAAGAACCTAAAACTCCCTAAAGGACGGGCAAAGAAGTTATTACCGAAGTTCGTTGGCCCGTACAAAATCGTATCAGCAAACATCGAGACTTCGACGTTTGAACTCGACTTACCAGCCGCATTGCGAGGCAGGGGGATATTTCCCAAATTCCACTCGAACCTATTACGCCCATTCGTCGCAAGCGACAGCGACCTATTCCCTACTCGAGATCCGGTAAGGTTCTATGACTATGGGATGCCGGACGAAACAGAATGGCTAGTGGACGATATCATCGGCCACCAATGGAATGGAAGTAATGTCCAATTTCAGGTCAAATGGAACCTGGGTGATACAACCTGGGAGCCACTGGAAGGGATCGACGAATGCGAGGCATTAGATAGATACCTCGAACTACTCGGGGTTGAGAACTGGAACGAGTTACCGCGGAAGGAAAACAACAAAGGTCCCTCTCGGGACAAAGTAAGCCGCAAATCGACTCGAGGTGCACCTATTGTGACTGCAAACGCAGCCACGATCTCAATGGGACAGGTAATCCCAAAATCGAGACATGGAAGGGTACGGAAGCCGTCAGCCAGAATGAGAGACATAGAGGAAGGCGTGGGGACAGTATAACTAGCACACTGAACCTCCCCACACGTGGTAGCGCTCACGGGCATACTGTCCGACCACACCCGAGAATGGAGCGATAACCGCCGACGGCAATGGCCGCTCGGACTCTGAACCTTGTCCTCGGAGCTAATCAACGAACGCCCGAGGACTTCCCTTCCTTTTTCCATTTTCCCATCCCATGTCAGACAAGTCTATAGGAAAAAGACGCATTCGGTCCCCATCGCGGGACCGCTATCGCCGTGGAACTCGTTCCACCAACTCCTCAAATAGGCCCCGGTCACGTTCACGACCCCCCACTCACCACCAGCGTCCTCATAGCCGACACAGTGACTCCCCCCCACAGAGGCAGTCACCTACTCGCCGATTGGACCCTGTGCTGACCTATCAGCACCCGTTTGGATATAGGCACGAGTCGGGATGTCGCTTATGTGACGAGTTTTCTGACCACCTCCGAGAGGAGGCCCGCGGACGTCCTGAGTTCGCTAGATCAATAGTGGAGGCATCGCTCGCCGACCCACCTGAGGTAATCCGTCGGCGCTATGAGGAGCAGCGTGACCGTGCCGAACGTCTCGAAGGAGAAATCGACGACCTTCGTGCACGATTCGACAGCGAACGTGACCGCGCTACCCGCTTGTCACGAGAAATGCAAACCCGTGACCAGGAGAGTGTCAGGTCACAAAACGAAATAAGCTCGCTTCGTCGAGAACTCGCTCAACTTCGTACTCTCAGTACCTTAGAGGGCTCCCTTCCCCGTGCTGGCACAAATGCAGCACAAGATCCTCAGATCCCTCAGTTGCTCAACTCCCTAGAGCAATCCACTCGGGAGTTGGCTCGGCTCAATCAGCGATCGCAAGACGATGAACGTCGCCTCCACAACGCTCAAGGCCGATATGAGGAACTACTCAACTTCCTCCTCAGCCAAGGACACACCGTGACAGCAACGTCGGGCAACAGCTCGACTCAAACCCTTCCCCGCCCCTACCTGACCATATCCCCCGCGATCAACGGGACTGTTGGTCGATATATTGTCCCAAACGCGAGGGACGAAGATGTACAGATGGAAGGGGCTGAGTCCGCAGCTGCACTAGGCTACGAAGGAGTAGCATACGTCCCCGACGAGGATGGAGGGATCCGTCGCCTTGCACGCGACATATACGAAGAATTAGATAACGAGTCAGATGAGGACGTACCTCCCACGGATAGCGAGGATGATGGATTTGATGGTGACGATGGAGGGAGCCCCCGTGGTCGAAAGATCACAAAAGCAAAGAAAGGGAAAAAGAAGGGGAAGAAGTCCGCTACGATTGCGCACCAAACTACTTCCACTTCTGCCACCCACACCGCTGGCTCGAGCAGACTTGCAGTCCGTACCCCGTCACCCATTCGCGCAACTACCAGTCGCTCCTGGAGTGACCAAGTTGAGGCGGACTCTCCATGGAGTCGGGTGCCCACATCCGGACGCACCTCTGAAGGTTGGGGATGGGGGAATAATCCCCAAACCTTTGCCCAAGCGGTACAGTCACCGCCTACGAGCTCGACAGCCCCGTCAAGGAGGATTGCACCTCCACCGTCGCGGCCACCACCGAGCGCCCCTCGAAGTTTTTTTAGGGGGGGAGGATTTGGTAGTGGCATAAACCACGGAACTTTCAACGGTTTACCATGGGTGTCCAGACGCCTAGCACCGGTATATGTCCCACCAGGGACCTCATCTGCGGAACGAAATGAGATTCTGACCAGAGCCAGACGAAACCGAGCTCGAGGTCCTTTACAACAAGGACAAATACCGCCAGCCTTCCAGGAATCCCATGTCCTCAACGAGGAAATACTTCGCAACCTCATCGAAAGGACCTCCAGTGCCGAGAACCCCGGGAGTAGAGACGCGATAGAGATCGTCGGAGACCTCCTCAATGCGTCATCACGGGTCCCAAGGGACGAACGGCACCCACTAGAGGAATTCGTAGTTAAGAACTACTCTGGACGACCGAAGTGGGCCAAAGACGAGTCCAAATTTAAACATTGGACAAAAGAGGACAAGTCAAAGAAGTGTTACGCGGTAGAGCCGATGTAACGTAGTCAAAGTCTAAGTCAAGGATGTCGAGTAGGAATAGGGACTGGGTTATCCTAAACCTAAGACGAGAGTTCACTCTAGTCACTCGGTACGGTTCTCTGAGGTTCAAGTCCGCAGACTCTAGCGAGCCTTGGGCACAGGCGAAGCTGGCCAAGTCAAGCAGGCAGAGGGTCAGGAGTTACAGGGGTAAATCCACGTAGATTCAGTCTGGGGAATCGGTGAGTTACAGGCTGTCCTTAAGTACTACTGAGAACAATGGGAGAGGGGATCTCGGGGAGAAGGTGATGGAATCCGATAGAAGGCGGAGGAGGCAACAGAGAGAAGTAGAGAAGTGGAAGGCTAGGGAACAAGACGGAAGGTGAGCGAAGAAGGGAAGTGATGATGGTGGGAACGTAGCTACTAGATAAGGGTATACTAGCTAAGTGACCATGTGGAGACAGAGGGGAGAAAAGGAAAAGGTAGTCCGACGAAGTCCGAAGGGTTAAAAGAGGATGAAGGAAAGGGAATAGGCGAGCAAGGGTAGATAGTCCGAGGAAAATGAATTGGGGTCAGCCATAGCGTGTAACATTAGCTCCTTCCTATGGTGTTTGTCCCTAAACACCTTTGGGCTTAAGGTGGGTCTCGGGTTCCAACGAGGTCGTTGAGGACCTGCATGCTTCGGCAGAAAACAAAATAAAACATAATAAGGTGTCCAACAGACACCAGCGATGCGGCAATGTAGATGAGGATGTTAGTTCCATCCATCATTGGCGTCTTGATTATCGGGGTCTCCCCAACCGTACTTGTATTTGGATTGGTCGGTGGAGGAGTTGTCTCGTCGATGGAGGAGTCTGGGGGTCAGGGCGTTGGTGACGTGTCGGATGATGAAGGCACACCCAGCGATGGTGGCAGCGTGCAGGAACAGCAAGAAGATGAAGAACGAGTAGTAGACTTGGAACATTGAGTAGGGTGCGAGGCACCGACGTTGTGTTGTCTGGGGAATGACTCGACGCAGAGTCGTCCTTATTTAAACCCTTGGTGGACCCTGATCCCATGCATCGTGTGGATTCGGTGTAGCGGCATCTGCCGAATATAGTGGGTTGGAGCCATCTGTTGGGTCGGCATATGGGAATGCCGATCGGGGTCGACCTCTTTCTCGAAGATACTGGTGGGAGCGGATAGGGTTCTGTGAAGGAGGGTTCCTTGACTGACAGGGTTCTGGTAGCGTCGACCCAGAATGTGAAGAACTTCGGGATGTGGGAACAGGTGAGACTGATATCCTCATCTCCTGGTCTCTGGCTTGAATGAGGGCGGTGGTCAATTGCTGCTGAGAGATATCTCCAGTTGCGGTGGTGAGTGGTCCTGGGTGGGATCGAGTTCTTGGACGAGCGTTGGATAGGGCGTGTTGCTGTTCTACCCTTCCAGCTATCCCCAAGTGTTGTCGAGCTACTCGCAACAATACTAACACAACTGTTAGCTCGTTTCGAGCCACATCCGATGCCATTTGACTGGTGCGGGGTCGCAGGACATCTGTGACTCGGTGGAGAATATCGGTTAATTCGTCGAAAACTGTTATAGTTGGCTGGCCTGGAGAATTGGATTCCCAGGTTCTTGTGTTCGAAGACGATGCTGGGTTCATGACTCCTTAAACTAGTGTTTGTTCGTCGTCGGCTTCTGCGCCTTCGCTGCTGTTGTATTCGGAGTCGGTATCTCCTTCAGCGTCTTCGTCCCCTTCGAGATTGAGAAGTTCCTCGAGTTGTTGTCTTGCTAGAACACCAGCTTTTTCGATAAGGGTGGCTATAACAAATTCGAGTAATACCCGGGTGTGTTCGGAGGATTCTCGGTTTCGAAGGAAATGGTCGGCGTTGAATATGAAGGTGCGAATTAGGTTCAGTTGGAGCAAGATCAATTCCAGTCGCTGCTGTGTGGGTTCTGGTGTCTGCGTGGATTGAGAAGATCGGGCTGATGGCATTTACACCACTGGAATGGTGAAGAGGTCTAATAGAGCAGCGTCGAGGTCGGCTTCGTTTTCTGGTGAGTATGGACGAGGGCCCGTTCGATTGACGATGTTGGCGAATGCGATTCGTTGAAGTCAGTCTGATTCGAGATTTACAGCGCGTCGGACTTCTGTGAAGAGGGCTATTATCTGTTCCAACCGTGCCCTCGAGGTGTCGGATAACAAAGGGTGACCTAGCTGAGGAATCAAGAGTTCGTTCAGATGAACTACGACTAGTCGAACCCGGGCTAATTCCAATAGAAGGGTTGGGATGAGGGGATTGAAGGGAGGCATAAAGGAGAGGATCGGTTTGGCTCCTTTTATCTTTTTCGTGGGAGAGGCAGTGCACTTGATCCTGTGTTCTGCTTGTAGTCTCGTATAGCTTGTCATCATGGCATGTAGGCTGTGCTTTGGGGTTTTTCCCTGGGGTTGCCCCATCAAAGTGATTGTCGGTGATACGTCGGATCATGATAGTGGGGATGGGTTCGGCTTCTATGCTTCGGATGCTTCTTCGTTGCTTGTATTCTTCCACAAACTCTTTGCTGTGTTCGAGGTCTGATTCCCATATCCAGGTGTTATCGGAGGAAGGGTATCCTTTCCATTTGATCAGGAACTTGTTCCTATTGCGAACCTTGCGATGTCCGACGATGGCTTCTACTTCGTATTCTTCTTCGTCTTCGATCAGGTCAGGTGGGGGCCTTGGGAAGTTGGGACCATGTTCTTCGGTTTCCTTGTACGGTGTAAGGAGTGAGGCATGGAATACCGGGTGGATCTTCCATCTGTCTGGGAGTTGGAGTCGATAAGCGAGCGGTGAGACAACTTTCTCAATCTTGAAGGGTCCTTCTCGCTTGGGTCCTAGCTTTCGGTTTTCATACCCTGTTTTGAGGTTCGTTCCTTCCAACCATACCATTTGTCCTTCTTTGAATGGTTCGAACTTGGTGTTGCTGCGGGCGGCCATTCGGTTTCTGGCTAGATCGTGTGCGGCTAAAGCTTCGTTTCTTATGGCTTGGAGTTCCTGCAATCGCTTGGCGGCTCCTGGAACATTGGATCATGGTACCACAGTGGGGATCGCAACGGGATCGCATCCCATCATGAGCTTGAATGGGGACTGCTTGTGGGTTTCGTGGTTCCTTTGGTTGTGGCAGAACTCGGCTGTGACTAGGTGCTTCGACCATTCGCTGGGAGTGTTGGCTGTGAAGATGCGAAGATACGTTTCGACTTCTTGGTTCATTCGTTCAGTTTGGCCGTCGGTCTGGGGGTGGTATGCTGTGCTGAGGGATTGCTTGACTCCTAGGAGCTCGCAGAGTGCCTTCATGAACTTGGATGCGAACTGGGGTCCTCTGTCTGATATCGCGTTGTCGGGTAATCCAAATCGTCTGTAAACATTCGAAAAATAGAGCAGGGCTGCCCCTTCGGCGTCCAGTGTGTCACTGCAAGGGGCAAAGATCACCCCCTTCGTAAGCCCGTGGTCCACCACGGTTAGAATTGAGTTGTGTCCATCCGACTCCGGCAAGTGAGTGATCATGTCCAATGATATTTGTGCAAACGGTCGTTCCGCCTTGGATTCGATAGGCATCAGCGGCGGGTTTGTTGGATGAGTAATAACCTTGTTTTGCTGGCAGGTGGCGCATCCTTCGACATATTTCTTGATCTGCATTGACATTCCGGGCCAGAAGTAATCTCGTCCGACCAACTTTAGTGTTCTGAAATGACCTGGGTGTCCCGCCGTGGGATGGTCGTGATGCATCTTGATGATATCTCGTCGCAGTTCTTCATCCTTGGGGATGTACACTAGTCCTTTGTACGTCATGATGTTGCCTTCCAAGGCCCATTCGTCGAGTGTGGTGTTTCTTCCGAAGAAATTTGGTAGGGTGCCATACCCTTTCAGTGCATTCAGTACATCTTGGAGTGTTTCATCGAGGTCCGTGGTGTTTGCAATTCGTTCCCTGAGGTCAGTGTTGACATATCGCAGGAACATGTGTTCTGGTAACACGAGTTCGTCGTTGACATCTTCTAGTGTGCATTCGCGAAGGAAGAGGTTGTCTGGCAGCATTATCTCTGTGTCATCGTCGTCGGTGGTCTTGCCATAGATCGGGTTTCTGGACATGGTATCTGGCACAACGAGGTGTTTCCCTGGTACATGTTGGAGTGCGATGTTAAACCGCGACATCCACAAATGCCATCTCCATTGCCGAGGGGTTAATCGGTGTCCTTCCTTCCAGTATGTCAGGTTCTTGTGGTCGCATTGGCATGTTACAACCTCCGGGTGTCCCTCCAACAGGTGTCTCCATTCTGTTAATCCTCGAATAACTCCTAGCAGTTCTCGGTCATAGATCTCGTAGTTCTGTTCGGCTGAGGAGAACGATTGCGAGATAAATCCGCAGGGGTGCCATTTGCCTTGGTCATCTTGCTGTTTCAGGCATCCTCCAGTTGCTACCTTTGATGCGTCGGTTTCCAGCACAAAGGGTTTCGATGGGTCTGGGATCCTAAGGACGGGTGCCGTAATAAACCTGCACTTGAGTTCTTCAAATGCCTTCTGGTGCTTGTCTGTCCATTCGAACACCTTCTTCGGGGTACCATCCTTGTACGTTTCAGTCGAATTCTGTTTGTCTACCGTCATGGTTAGTTCAACGAGGGGTCTTGCCAGTTCCGAGTAATGGGCAATGAACTTCCGGTAGAAGTTCCCGAATCCTAGGAATGATCGTACTTGCTTGACAGTCTTCGGTTCTGGCCAGTCCTGAATTCCTTGCACTTTGACTTGGTCCATGGAGATCTGGTTGGGTTCGAGGATAAGGCCAAGGAATTCCAACTTGGTGGTGTGGAAGATGCACTTTTCGCCCTTGAGATATAGGTCGTTTTCCTTGAGCTTCTTCAGGATTCGTCTGACGTGTCGCCGGTGTTCCTTCATGTCTTCCGAGGCGATGAGCATGTCGTCCATATAGATCACCAGCCATCCTTCTTGGATTTCGTCATGGAACAGGTCATTCATCATGGACTGGAAGGTGGCCGGGGAGTTGCACATCCCAAAGAACATGACCGTTGGTTCGAACAGTCCGCGGTTGGTGGTAAAGGCTCCCTTCCATTGGTCTCCCTCTTTGATTCGTACGTTGTTGTATCCATTTCGCAGGTCCAGCTTGGTGAAAACCTTCTTTCCTTTCATTTGCTGGACCAGTTCCGTAACCAACGGAAGAGGGTAAGCATTCTTGATTGTAGAGTCATTGAGGTACCGGTAATCTTGACAGGGTCGTTTCGATCCATCCTTCTTTCCGACAAAGAAGAATGCGCTGGCTTGAGGACTACTTGATTTTCGAATATATCCTTTGCGTAGGTTCTCTTCAAGGAATTCGTCCAATAGTTTCTGTTCATCATGCGATAGGTTGTAGTTCTTAGCTCGTCGAGGTACAAAATCGTCCTTGAGCTGGATGCAGTGATCGTAGGGTCTTGGTGCTGGGAATCGTTCTGCCTTTCCTTTCTGAAAGGTGTCCAGGTAATCGTGGTACTCTTCTGGTACTAGTTCTTCAAGTGGGACCTTCTTCTTGTCTCCTTCGGCTTTCTGCGCCATTTCCATGGCCGGGCTGAATCGTCGAATGGGCAGCCATTGCTGCATGCTCTTGGCCCATTCCATTGCGCCATCCATTATCTTCCTGATAAATGGCTTCGGAGTCTCGGGTTCGTCGGGTTCTCGTTCTACCTCCTTGGGCCTGACATCATCCATGAAGGCCTTCAAGTGTTCGGATTCGTCGATGCATTCTTTCTGAGGGGCTACCGCAATAGGGTCAATCTGGGTCCTTCGCAGGATGTACTCAGTAAAGTTGTTGACTCGCATGAGTGAGATTCTCGTAGGGGCGACTGTTGGCAATGTGATGGTGCCGTCTTGCCAGTTGATCGAGGGATTATAGTATTGGAGCCACGAGAATCCGTAGATGACTTTGTCCTTTCCAAGCGACGTCAAGAGGTATCGTACTGGTACCTTCTGTCCTCCTAGTGTGGTGTCTGCCCAGACATAGTGAGTAATAAACCCATGTTTGTTGGCGGTTCCGTCGACGTTGGTGCAGTTGAGGGGTTCTGCGAGGGTCTGTTTTCGAAATCTGCACTGGGTGGCCCATCGTTCGTCCATGAATATTCCGCTGGCTCCGCTGTCGATAAGGGCTTTGGTTTCAACATTTCTCCCGTCATTGTGTAAAGTAATACCAATGTTCATTGATAAGTTATGGGTATCAGCTACTATTACACTTCTGACGGCGAGAGTGGGGGATGCATATGTTGACTCTGATCCCCCAGTTAAAAACCCTCATCGAGGAGGTCCTTTTCTTCTGGTAGGAATTCGTGTCTGTCAATAGAGGCAACTAGTTTCTTTACCTCGGCGGATGGGACCTTGGAGTCTTCGATGGCGGTTTCGATTTCGCGGATCTTCTTCTGTCTGCATTCAGCTGACTTGTGTCCTTTCTTGTGGCAATTGAAGCAGAGTTCTTCCTTGAAGTGCCGGTCCATTTCTTCGGCTGAGAGGGCCTTGACCCTCGCTCCTTTCCTTCCTTGTCCTTTTCGTCTCCAATTCGCCTGTCCTTTCTGGCTACTTCCTTCGTTTCGTCCTCTGGATCCTGCAGTGTCAATTAGGTACTGCATCTCGAATTTCCGAGCTTCTTCGTAGAGCTTGGCAATAGTGTCGACATTGTCAGATCGGACACTGAGCAACTTGGCCTTGAGTCCTGGCTTGAGAGCATTGAGGAAATCCTGCCGAATATGTGTGACACTGGTATGTCCCGAACGTGTCTGGTACTTCTTGAATTCAGCGAGGAACTTCTCAAACTCGTCTCCTTGGCGGATAGTTTTGAGTTTCATCAGGGCTTCGGCTACAAGATCGCTGGGGAGGAACTTGCTCTGGAATTCGTGTTTGGCTTGGTCCCAAGTGAGAGCGGTGAATGCAGGGGTGGTGGAAGTTTCTTTCATCCATTGGCCAATCGCTTCTTCTGCCCATGCTGCGGCGAGATCCTTTGTGCAAAAGGATAAGAGATAGGCTTTCTTCTTTCGGTCTGTGTCGTAGATGGAGCCATTGAGGGCAAAGACTAGCTCGCAATGGACGGTATATACTGATACGGTATCAGGATTACCGTCGTAGGCTTCTGGCCTAGCAACTTCTGCTTTTCCGGTGGACATGTTTGGTGAGCTAATGGATGGGCCGTGTGGTGGACTGGGTGGTCTGTCTGGTGGTGGAGGCGGTGGAGAGGGATTTGGATTACTACCAGATGGTTCTGATGGGGGTCCAGGTGGCTGCTCGCCACTGTTCGATGGTGTAGGGGTCTGGTCTGGGGGTGTGTCGTCCCTTTCTGTACTTTGGGTGGAAAGCGATGCGGATCTGTCCGCTGACCCAGTAGCGATGGGCCCTGTGTCTTGTGGCTGAGTGGTTCCAACTACTACGCTCTGGTCCCAAACTCGCTTGGCGTATCGGTAAGTCTGAGTGCCTGGTTTCCAATTGTCTCCCTGCCACTGATCTTCTCCAAGTGGCTTCAAGGGGTCGGTTTCTTTGGTTCGTCGGTATATCCAAAGATCTAAGTTCTTGTGATACTGGATTTTCGATTCCCTTTCAGTTACAGGGTCTCGAAGGGTTCGAAGTCCTAATCTTCCGTCTTCAAGCGCAAGGTAAGAGCGATCGGGTGGAGTTTCGAATTCGTAGTTTCGGAATGCGTTCAATGGTCTGAACTCGTAGGGTGATACTGTTTTCCCTTGAGGGTCAAGGTATCTCCAGTAGTTATTCTGAAAGACTACTTTCTTGTCTTGGAGGAGGTATGTGCCGTCTTGTTGTAAGATCGCTCGATACGGTTTCCTGGTTGCGTCTTGGTTGAGTCCTCTGAAGGAAGCCACGGTGTCTGGTCTGATGCCTTTGCGTTCAAAGGGCTTGTCTTGCTAACAAACTGCTGTGAGTGCCTTCCAATCTGTGAAGGGCTTACTGTCGTCTGGTGGATTCCGTGATCCTGTTGTCGTCTGGTGGATTCCGCGATCCCTAGTCCTCTGTTCCTTTAGAGGGCCTTCTGTAGCAAGAAGGGCTTGGTAGAGTCGTCCTATACGTCTGTGGTGGGGTCTGTAGTCCGCTGCAGGACTTCCTAGGTCTGGGTCTGGTCTTGTCTGTGTCTGTCGGTGTGATGGGAAGACTGAATCTTTTGTTACGCGGTAGAGCCGATGTAACGTAGTCAAAGTCTAAGTCAAGGATGTCGAGTAGGAATAGGGACTGGGTTATCCTAAACCTAAGACGAGAGTTCACTCTAGTCACTCGGTACGGTTCTCTGAGGTTCAAGTCCGCAGACTCTAGCGAGCCTTGGGCACAGGCGAAGCTGGCCAAGTCAAGCAGGCAGAGGGTCAGGAGTTACAGGGGTAAATCCACGTAGATTCAGTCTGGGGAATCGGTGAGTTACAGGCTGTCCTTAAGTACTACTGAGAACAATGGGAGAGGGGATCTCGGGGAGAAGGTGATGGAATCCGATAGAAGGCGGAGGAGGCAACAGAGAGAAGTAGAGAAGTGGAAGGCTAGGGAACAAGACGGAAGGTGAGCGAAGAAGGGAAGTGATGATGGTGGGAACGTAGCTACTAGATAAGGGTATACTAGCTAAGTGACCATGTGGAGACAGAGGGGAGAAAAGGAAAAGGTAGTCCGACGAAGTCCGAAGGGTTAAAAGAGGATGAAGGAAAGGGAATAGGCGAGCAAGGGTAGATAGTCCGAGGAAAATGAATTGGGGTCAGCCATAGCGTGTAACAAGAAGAAGGCACCAGGCAATCAAGGCAACGAACTTGCTGGCCCCTCCTCTACTCCAGCTGACCCCTCTACTCTTACACATACGGCTGCTGGTCCCCCGACTCCAGACGAGGACGTTCCGATGGCGCCTGCTCCCGAGGATGCGGCGACCCATCACGTACCAACTCCAGAGGAGGGAACAATGACCACTGGAGACCCGGTCACCCCGCAACGTCCCCTGGAACCACCAGCGGAGGATCGTAATGGTCCTGGATTATCCGCGTCGGGAACCCCTACTCCCCCAACGGTCGATCCTGTGACCACTGACCGTGGCGAACCCAGCAGTTCAGCCGTATGGAGGACCGCGCTGGACACACAGGACGTCGACGAGTTCGAAGCCGCTCTGTCGTCAATTGACGACGATGCCCAGTGCCCTATTTACTCTGACGATTTGGGGATGTGGGAAGGATTCTTGTCGGCTCACCCCGACCTCCATCTTTACGGAATCCCCCTCAGCACATCGTCGGAAGGCAACCGACTAATCTTACTCGGATTCCTCGCCGTCCTGAGATGCATCCCTCAGCCGACTTGTATCGTCGATATACAGTGGGTACTAAGGGCCCTGTTCACTCGTTGGTGGCCAGACCCCGACTTTATACCCACCCTAGAGGACTCCATCCCGACGCCATTCCCTAATGAAGGCGACGTAGATGAGGAGCAAGTTCTACGACACTACATCTCGAACGGCTTAACTCCCGACGAGATCGACGGTGTCCGCGCTCTATTCCAGCACCTCGTCGACCGATGTGCACCACACCACTCGAGTGAATAGTCATCTCGACATTCACGAAGTATATTCAGGAAGCATTGGAGACTGGTCACTTGTCTAAAGGGGGAGGGTGTAAGGGAGCGCCAGAGGGTTCCCTTATACGGACACTTGCCATAAGAGGGCATTACTTGCACAACCGCTTAACTGTATAGTTCTTATGTAATACGACACGGGTGGCTACCTTATAAGGTAGCCACGATAACTACGGACTTTAGACTTCTACCACTGTACATACGTAACTGCTGTCTTTATATAGACCAGGCTTGACGTAGCGCGCGTGTGTTACTGTGTGAAGGAGTCGACTCTTACAACTAAATACCTCGAACTACATGGATCCATCCGAATCATCCTAGGCCACCTGGAATCTTCTTGTCCCAACAAGGGGCCCACTATAATACATCACATTATATTGTAAAATTCTTCTCCGGAGCAGAGGACTAGTCTCCCCTGTTTCAGACATTTGGGAAGAAGTAGCCTTGCTGTTTGTTTTTCCATATCGAGGGTAACAAAATCGTATAGGGTTATTGTGATGACAGCTAGCGACGCGCTGGGCATGTCATCTGCAATGAATCTGTCTACTTGCGCCCAATGAGTCAAGTCTGTAGTGGTCGGCACTGGGATTGTGATTTTATATACGATCTTCCGTTTGTCTGCAATAGACTGAAGGTATGGGAAATGTCTAACTTCAAGTAAAGAAAGGGGAATGATGAGCCCGACGTTATCTAAACCATTGATGGGCATGAGCCTAACTGGGAACGCAAAACATGAGTAAGAGGATTTCTTTTTCGGTAAAGAGTATGACATACCACCGGGATATTGTTCAAAGCCAAGGCAAAGGATAATCCTGAGTTCGAATTGCTTCAATAGTATATCGAGGGCACGGCATGCATGATCGACTCCAGCGAGTGTTGCATTAGTTTTCAGCCACATACATTTGAGAGCACCCAAGCTTGAAGCATTTGAGAGCCCCCGATAGAATTCGTCTGGAATGTCGGACATGATGGAGAGTTCTAGTGACCGCATTGTAAGTTGTAAAGGTACCCTTGAGCGAAGGTTTTCGTCTAATTGATGCCCATCCTCGCTGTTGGTGTTAACAATGAAGTCGACTTTGGCTACTGCCAGTTTGCGAAGGCGCGGCAAGCAATGCAGCATGGAGCACATCGAGGACCAATGCAATTTAGACGTATGTAGGGTACCTGTTATACCAATGTCTTGTATAGCGGGGAAATAATCGACCTGCCCGATAAGAGGTGGTCTTTCTGTGAGAAAGTGAGGGAGTGTTTGCTGATGTCTTTCGACTTCGAAGTGAATCGTGATCAAGCGGGTGAGCGTTCTGCCTAGGATATAATCCCTATCCACAAGCATCCCTCCTAGTATAAGGCGACGAATCCATGTACGTATCGAGGGATCATCATCCAGCCGTTTGAAGAGTTCCTGCAGCTTCTTTTGGGAACATATAATCACCCAATAGTATTGATGTGGGCGTGCAGCAGCGGCCCAAACGGCGCATACCAAAGCACAGTTCGAGAGCATCCTTTTATCATCTCGAAAGGATTCCAAGATGCTCAAAGCAACATCGTAAGGGATGTGACCTATAGATGACCTGATTACTCCTATCCCAAAGCACGACATGGGTGTTCTAATATGGTAGCAGATTTACGCAGCTGTTGGGTTCAGAAGATATCGAAACTCGACGATGTATAAGTGCTCCGTGGCTCGTAGTACGACGTAGATACTAAGCAGTAATTAGTGGCCCGGAATCAAAGCCATCTATATCACAGCAAATGTGACAGCAGGTGACATAACGCGTATCGTCACGCGTACGACCCTTAACGGGTGTAACACGGAATGCGAGTCGTTTGTCCCGACTCCATTAAGACCCTGTACACTATTCCCATTACTCGAACCTATCCACACAGCACTTCTACTCTCCTATTCTTGTATAATGGCTACGCATCTTGGATACCCTTCTGTCACACGCAGAGTCCTCGAAATCCCAGAAATAATCGAACTAATCCTCTCCTACCTGGATACTGGTGAAAAACTTCATGTTATACCTGTTTGCAAGAAATGGGCCGACATCGCGCTGAACCAGGTCTGGAAACGTGTGGATGACATCATACCTTTGCTACGCGGGTTAGCTCCTATGGTACGAAATGAGTGGCAGTGTTATGTAAGTCGAATTCTACTACATAAACCATAGGGATAATCCATCTCGCACATGCAAGAAGATAATTTGGAATAAATATTCTAAATGTCTACTGCCCGCATAGCTCGCAAAATAGGCATGGCTTAGGCGGGCTTAGACGTGTCTGTTATCTCTCATGTGGACCTGTCTCCTGGTTTCTCCATGTTTGGCGAGCCAACATTGTGCAAACGACAGACATGGTTTTTTTCGCAGCTGAGGGATTGTCCCTCGCTATTCCATATGTCATACTCAGGTTATTCAACATATCCTTATAGGACTTTGAACGTCGCCTTTGTGCCAGTGACTGGGAGACGTTTAGAAAGCGTGCACTCCGTGTTCGGTCCCTCACTTACGGTTCAGAAGAATTATCCGTGGAAAAGGATCTATGCTCCTCTGCTTTCGATGAGATTGCTCGCAATAGGCCTCCATATTCAATCCTACCGGTATTACTCCCTAACCTTCAGCAACTCACCTGGCTTCCCACAGTAAACAACCGGACAGAATATCTACTTATGTTCATGCACGACAAGATCAAGGAGCTCACAATCCGTCTCATTAACAATGACGTCTACCCTATCCAATCTCTTTTCGAGGAAATTCGTCTTAGAATGCCATTTCTAACACACCTCGAACTCCGATTCAAATTCCCAATGAAACAGATAGAGGGCGATCTCGTCAAGCTACTCGCTTCCTTGACGAAGCTGAAGAAAGTCACACTGCCCGTCTTTACCATTACAAGTAAGATCATGGAATCCCTCTCGAGATTACCTCAACTCGGGACAATCCAATTCGAGTATTATGAATCCCAGGAAATGGGTGTTCCGGGCGACATCGTGCCATTTGCGCCGCAACTCGATAGCAGCGCGTTTCCCGCATTATGGGACCTATCCTTTAGCAGTACGCTGCATGATGCATCATCCTTCCTCAAGGCAAACCACGCTCCTACAAACTTGACAGTTCTCTATGTCCATGTTGTAGACCCTGCTACCCCCACCGACCTCTCACAATTCTTGTCAGCCGTCGCGGAGAACTGTCACCTGCTGACAGAATTATACATCCATCAGACAAAGTCCCCTGCTTATAATGCAGAGGATCTATCCCCGGCAGGGGATGGTCCTACATGGGAAACGTTGAAGCCTATCCTCGATTGTCCCAATTTGGTTACTTTCGAATTATTCTGGGACCGGCCGCTCAAATTGACGCAGGAAAACATCGAAGAAGTCGCTTTCAAATGGCCATCACTTGAACAGCTCACACTTGACTGCGACCCCTTCTTCCCGAAGGAAGCATCGACGCTAACACTAACCGCCCTGCTACCATTCGCCCGCCATTGCCCAAACCTTCGGGAACTTGGATTATACGTATCAGCTGGTGGCGAGGATTTAGACACACTATCTAGCATCATTACACCCTTCAAGAGCCTAAGAACCCTCAATTTTGGTCTCTCCAGAGTCACAGACATCGACTCTACCGTCGTGCTTCTGAGCCAACTATGCCCTCCGGACTGCGAGGTGATTTGTGGAGTAGCATGGCCTCAGGCCTTGACCCACCTAAACGAAGAGCTGGTCGACCTAACGCGGGAATGGTCTGTTCGATGGGAAGAAGTTAGGAAGCTGTTGCCCCTAGTCACGCGGGTACGCATACAGGAACGCACGAATAAGGACATGAGAGACAAAGAGGTGGAATCATTACGGGAGCGGGTAGTGTCCCTGACGAAAGAGAGCCATAAGAACACGGAAACCGATCTGGATCGCCATTCGTCGTGCGTTATCGCCTAAACGGGCTAGCTTCCCGTGAGTATCTCATCCTTATGTCTACATCATCGTCCAATCAACTGTTTATCACCCTTTGTCAGGAGACTCTGATCTAGTTTTCCCCCTCTGTCGAACTTCATCCACGCGCTCACTTGGCAAATGGGCGAATAGGAAATTGGAAGGAAAGGTGTTCTATTTTACATGCGAGACGGTGTCAGCTGGTGGTTAAGCTGTCGGGACTTGCGAGAGTCTATCGTGCGTTAGCAGGGCAAGCACCCGATCACGGAATCATGGCGTGGAGGAGGGTGAGATAAGTATGATCGTCAGCAACTCGTCGACTTGGGCGTTTCTTGCTCAAAGTACACGCTTCTGCGGCATGGCAGTAGTCACCTTCCATAATTTTGACCCAGGGTCTTCAAGATTTTCCCTCCATTGAAGGCTCTAACCTCGTACTCCCCAAGTTTGCGATTTCTCCTATGTAAAAGTGCTCATTTACATGCCCGTCGGTCACTATCGGTTTTATACGTGCGTATTATTCAGAGCGTCTTCTTAAACGACGAAATCGGCATTTAATAACACGGAAGCTCGAAAACACTCCGCCCTCAGGGACGTGAGAGCATTGTCAGATAGAGACACCGGCTGGTTGCCGGAAAAATCACCGGTGGGTATTCTGGCTATTAGTAACCGCGAGAGATCAAGCGAGTGACAATCGCCGCATCGTTTACGAGAGATATAAGATGGATCTTGCGCATTGCCATCATGACGAGAATAGTCTCATTCGCTCTTGTTTCATATCCCCAAATCACGGGCCTGGTTTACACCAAATAGTTTAAAGAGCTTCGTTCCTAACCTCCTGGTTCAAGACTCCTCTCGCCCATGTCTAGCTCTCAAATTCTGCCCAATCGCGACCACCCCATCTTAATCCCGGAACTTCTGGCTTTGACTCTTTCCTTCTTGGATGAGAAGAGCACAACAAAGACAGTGACTGTCTGTCGTCAATGGGCAGGCATCGCTCTTGATGCTACATGGAGGAGCGTGACGGACTTTCGTCGTATCCTCGGACTGCTAGGTCCATTCACTGTTCAAACTCACTACGGCCGTGGAAACTATGCTACACACACTTACGTGAGTAAAATTTACTTCATCTGAAATGTTTACGTTCGAGCAACCTACAGCCAACTATTATCATACAGAGATTTAAGCGACCTCTTCGGTCCACTGACTGGAAGCGCTTTGACCGTTATGCTCATCGCATTCGCTCGCTCACCTACGACGACAAGTCCCGCAGGGTAGTGGATGCGACCGTATGGGATGAGATCATCAGTTCATGTCCTCGTGAACACCTGCTTCCCAATTTGCAATCCCTCTCATGGTATTCATCCACTGCCGAGAGACAAGTTTGCCTCCTGCATTTTCTCCATCCTGGAGTTAAGCAGTTATCGATGAACGTATTCCCAAACGACGACTCAGACAAAACTACTCTGTCGTACCTTTCACAGGTACATGCACGGGCCCCACGACTCACTCATTTGGAGATAGGGACGGAGTGTTCCATTTCAGAAGTTCAAGAAGAGGTGTTAACCCTTCTCAGCGGATTCCCATGCCTTTCGCAACTCACAGTCCCCCTCTATTGCCTTACATCTATTCTTATGTCCCGGTTATCAACCCTTCGGCATCTATCCAGTATCCACTTCAGCAAGCCAGTGGAAAGGCGCACCGGACATCCTTCGGACGTAGCCCACTGGGCTCCTCCCCTCGCGGATGGAGCTTTCCCCACATTACACCAACTCTCTCTGAGCGCACACCTATCGCATGCCCTGGACTTCATCAACTCGCGTTTCGCGCCCCGGCATCTTACTAAACTGTACGTCAATGTGATTGCAATTGACAATCCGTTCGTCGTGCGCCAATTCTTCACTGCCTTAGTGGCCCAACACCCCCAGTTGCAGGATCTATATGTGGATTTTATCGTGGGCCCTGATGCGCCTATAGTTTATCCTCCACCTCCCTTACACTCTCGCCCGGGCATCGAAACAATCCGACCGTTACTATCTTCCCCATCTTTGACGAGTTTCGGATTTAGATGGGATTATCAACTCAATCTCACGCAGGCTGATGTTGAAGAAATAGCGTCTAGTTGGCCTCGGCTTGAATCCCTGCTATTGAACTGCCAACCCATCCCCGAGGTTTCCGGACCCATCTTAACGATGAACGCTCTCCTACCCTTCGCTCGCCATTGTCCACGGATCGAGCAACTAGGACTCTATCTCAACGGCCACATGATGCCTCGCAGAGCTCCATCATCTCTTCCGCCCGTCAGATTCACCTCATTACGCACGTTATCTGTCGGTGCCTCGAGCATCACGAGTGTCGACTCGACCGCGCTGTTTCTAAGCCAGCTGCTGCCTCCGGGATGCAAGATAGAATCAGGCGTTCGATGGCCGGATGCATTCGGCCTGGCGCTGGATAAAATTGGCATCATGGACGAGAGGAGAGTGAAGATGACAGAGTGGTGGGTGGGCTGGAACGACGTTGCGAAGGTCCTGCCGTTAGCCACCGAGGCACGGATGGAAGAGAGGGCTAGAATCGCAGTGCTGGAGAAGGAGATAGAACGGATGAAGCTTGAACGGAGATGAATGGTTGTATGCTTAACTTTACGAGTCCCTGGTCGCATATGAGATCGTCTCCAGTCCTTTTTTCGCTCGATGACCGGATATATCTTCACACACGGGAGCCTTTTACTGACGGAATCTTCTACTCATATTAATGGTTGTTAATTGTACTAATTATATTACACTCTGGGCGATACCACACGGTACTCTTATCATCAATCGATGCGGCCGAACGCTGGATTCAGTATATTATGATGGGCCTGAGAGCAGTGGTATACGTTTTCTCGAGTCATCTGGGAACATGTGTCCCTGTGGCAGACGGGAACGAACGCCACAACCACAACCAAAAGGCGTGTATTCTGATGGGAGAAAGCCACGAAAGTTCACATTTGCGTAATCACGTCGATATAGGTGCAATGGAAGGGGAAGTAAAAACTTGTCTGAGAACCTGCGCCCTTCGCCCTTCTCGGCGAGTGTCTTCAAAAGTCATTACCATTGTCAATCTAGCTCAGGTGAAATATACTACCAGCCAGGGTGCCACAATTGCATATACGTAGTACGGTAAGCCGTTGTGTATTCCTCAAAATTTTATACTTTCAAAAATTTCATAGCCTTCTAGCGAGAGAAGGCAATTATACGACGAAAAGGAAGCAAACTCAGTGAGGAGCCTGAGGAAGCACTGACATCTACACAGCCTCGGTGCAGCCCAAATAAGGCTAATTTAGACACAGCGGTCCCAGTCTCTTAAGCGTAGCGGGAGCCTAACCTTCGTGAACAGTGACATCATCGCTTACCGTCAACTCACTCCTCTCGACTCAATCATTGCTAAGAACAGAATAGGTGTGTATGGAATGACGGACGTCACTTGGGCTATAGTTACTGCGAATAGAGCCATATATAATGTAACAAAGATGGGTTGCTTCAAACACCTACCATCCCATTTCACAACCGACTTACAAGTGACAAACAAACTTTCCGAGAAGACCAACAATTCGAAATGCAAGCAATAGCTAATGCAGCTCAGGACGTAAGCTCAACCTGATCTACAAATCATCTCGTAAGAGAATGGAAATGAACCTTCCCATCATCTTGACAGACCATGGGCACTGTCCCAACAACGGTACATCCCGAGTCCAATACTCAAGAAGGCAAAACCATGAAAGCTCTCGCCTGGTTCGGGGCGAAGGATGTCAGGATTATCGATGCCCCCGTCCCTGATATCACCGAACCAGACGACGTGATCCTCAAAGTGACGGGAACGACGATTTGTGGCTCCGATTTGCACCTGTACCATGGGGAGATCCTTGCACTCCAGAAGGGCGATATTCTCGGGCACGAGGTCAGCGTGGTTCTTTGGTGCATCTAGTGTGGTGGAAGACTAACACTAGACTCGAATCAGTTTATGGGCATCGTGGACAAGCTCGGACCAAATGTGACCAACCTGAAAAAGGGAGATCGCGTCGTAGCTTCTTTCCAAATCGCATGTGGTGAATGTGAATACTGCAAGCAAAAACTCTCGTCCTTCTGTGACAGAACCAACCCCTCAACGTAAGTAGCTCTCCATCTTGCTAAATGCACCCTTTGCTGGAAGACTACGTCATTTTGTAGACTCATGAATGCGATGTATGGTCACCGAGATGCCGGATTCTTCGGATACTCCCACTTCACAGGTGGTTTCGCAGGCGGTCAAGCAGAATACGTCCGAGTTCCAAAGGGTAATGTTAACCTCCTTCCCATTCCAGAAGGCGTCCCCGATGAGAAAGCCTTGTACCTGTCCGATGTCCTTGCCACGGCTTACCACTGTGTGATGGACACCGGCGTCAAGGAAGGTGACACCGTCGGTGTATGGGGTTTAGGTCCCATCGGTCAACTGGTCGCCAAGTTCGCTTTCCTAAAAGGCGCAAAACGTGTCATCGGAATTGACCAAGTCGCAGAACGTCTTGTTTTTGCACACGACAAGGTCGGAGTAGAGCCTCTCGATTTTTCGACCCACAAAGACGTCGTCAAACGTCTCCAAGAAATCTCCCCAGGTGGGATAGACGTCGCCCTTGACTGTGGGACTTTCCACCAACCGAAATCCCTTCTTCACAAAGTCGAGAAGACACTCATGTTGGAGACGGATGTGTCAGAGATTGCGAACGAGATGATCATGAGCGTGAAGAAAGGTGGTCGAGTAGGTGTTATTGCTGCGTATGCGGGTTATACGAACCACTTTAACATTGGAGCGTTGATGGAGAAAGGAATGAGGTTCATTGGGAACGGACAAGCCCCGGTGCACAAGTGGTGGAAGGAAGTATTGGATGATTATATTTTGACAGGAAAGTTGGATCCTACATTGTGAGTGTTTTGGTTTCTTTCTTTGACGCAACCGGACTAACGAGGATCTCTTACGCGTAGTATACTCACGCACCGTGTTCCACTTGAAGACTTCCCGAAACTGTATGCTGCCTTCGACCAGAGGAAGGCTGGAGTCATCAAGGTATTTGTTGAAACAAAGTTCTCGAGCCCACCTGCTCCTGGATGCCCCAAGACAACTCGTGTAGACGAATGGGCGAACTAATGATTGACAACGTTATTTCGAGACTGTAATGAAGTATCTTGTCAATAGCAAACTGTACACTACACGCTAAAATACAAATTTCAATACGCACATCATTCGTCAAATTCACTGATTCTCTTGAATCTCCTCACCCTGACCCTCTTGAATAAAGTGAAGCACATCGCTTCCCTCACCATACACCTGATCCCACTCAAACTCACTCTGCCTGTTCTCCTTCCCAAAAGCGTCAATCAATGCTTCCCCCTCAGGTCCTCCGCAAATTACCTCATGCGCCTCTTCCTTCGTCTTGGCTTTCGCACCCTGTCCCCATATCTTCCATTTCGAATCTCCCTCGATAGGAGCGAGGAAGGTTCCGATATGTCTAAACGTCAGACTTATCCTTTCGCCATTATTGAATTGTTCGGAAGGAGACTTGGACATGATATGTCGTTTGTCTGCTCGGATACTGTGCGTCCATTTCGCGTTAGTCTCGAGTCCCATGGCAAACATACTATTGTGAGGCAGCGGGACACGCTGAGTGGCACGCTTCGTCTCGTCTTCCCCGTCGTCGCCAGCAGAGTGAGCAGGGAGAGCGTCTTTCTTCGTTCTTAGTGTCATTTTTCTCTCCGCTCCGAGACTGATGTTGACGATCTTGCTTCCTCTAACGACATCGATAGTCTTGTCACTGTGTTCGCTGATATAGTCCGCACCTGTACGGTAATGCTGGATAAGGACGTGATTCAAGGGTTGTTTCAGCGCTTTCGAGACATGATCTCGGATGAGGGAGATAGTGGGTGTGAACGGGAGCGTTGGAGGAGAAGAATCGGCAGGGTGTCGATAGATTGGATGACTACAGAGTAAGGGGTCAGTGTCTAAAGCATCAAAAGAAGAACTAGACAAAAGGGATAATCAGAGTATCATTTGTAAGATCTCCGGCCAGGATGCAAGAGATGATGATGAAATGCTGTTTAAAGCCGATAATCGATACCAGAGGCGTACATCCCGAAGACAATGATTGATTCACGCTCGACGGGGCGAGCGTAAACGTGATGGTTATGCGCTTACATACCTGCCATCGGGTTCAACCTCTCCTTGGACGGCGACCAGTCTCGGTACTTCGCCACCTATAATGAAATTGATTATTGCTATTCAAATTCATGGATCGGGAGGACATACCTCTATGGTGCATTACATTCCATTGGACTTCGTTCCTAAGCTTCTCAAACGCCACACTGGCCAGATCAGGCGGTAGAATATCAAGTACGAGTTCCGTGTCTCCCTCAGCGATTCTGTCGCCGGGACCAAGCATTGGGAGCTTTCTATCCCAGGAGTTGGCTGCATTTCGGCGCTTGCCAGTGGAAGAAACGTTCGGAGGAGAGCTATGAACGGAAGTTTGACTCATTGATGAAAGCTAGAATAGGAAGTAGTAGAGCCCTTAGATTTGTAGAGATGATGTTTCGGTTGATATGGAGCCCTAGGGAGGCGCTGTTATATAGGACAATTCGGAAGGCTGGAGGCTACCTGGAGCACAGCAGGACGAGTCATACGTGTCATGTCATGGATCACGAGTGAATTGAAGCCAGTGTGTCAGTCTTGGTTGTAGTTCTATGTAAAGGAGGATGTACCCTGCCAGAAGCAATACGTATATACGAGAAGATTGTAGAAGCAATGTGTAGAAGTGCTCCAAGTTTTCGGGATCACTTTCAAGGATTGCGTCGGTTGGAGCATCAGTGATTTCCAATCTCCGCTGTGGCGTTTGACCCGACTCAATTGCAGCCACTCACTCACGCTCTTCTCCGTTCTCCTACCTTGCCCCCAACATCGAAGAGGATCTCACAGAGCTACAGTCAAAGGTATGCATTGACACCCTAGTCTTTGACAATGGCTAATTTGTATATATATAGTCTAACTCTTTACGCCTCACGGTCAAAGCTTTCGTGGCGTAACCAGGGGTCAAAGGGTCGATTGTCTTTTGTCCACTCGCATATATAATACCCTACAGCGATGGCCGATTCCCCCCTTCGCAGAACGTGTTCCTCTACCCAAGTCCTCGTCCAACGATCCCCCGTCGCTGGAAATATTCGCCTTCACACCACTTCCCCTTCGCTCAAAAGAAATTACTCTCAGGCGTTTCACCATACCATGGGTCCACCCAAACGTCCCCTTTCGTCGCATGTCGAAGTAGAGCATGAAGAAGAGCATGAATTGGCCTCCGATGACTATAACCGCCGTTGCCCCTCCCCAGTCCCGACGGAAATCATCGAAGATGTGGTCGAAGAACCCCCGAAGGATTGGGTTCAAGAATGTGCCAATGAAGGGATCAAAGTGAAAGACTACGCGTACTCGAGTGGCAACCCAATAATTCCTATCATATGGGCCAAATCTCTTCACTCTCTCGCCCTCCACGATATCCATCTCCGTCGCAGAGACTTTACAGATTTCTACCAGCTAGACGGAAAGACCCTCTACCGATTGCTCTCAACCGATTGGGTATCCCAAGCGGAAGCAGAACGCCACTGGCGTCCCGAAGATTGGGAGAGGGTGAACCAATACAAGCAGAGACCTGGTGGCCCGGATCCCTTTATAATGGTCCCCAAAAGGAATCGACCAACGCAAGCGTTTCGAATTGCTATACGAAAAGATTGTTTCGAGCATGCCGAGGAGGAACTCTCTGATAGTGAAATCTGGATGGAACCCGATACACCTGAAAGCTGGGACGGAGCGGATAATCTCACTCTCCTTCGAGACTCTAAACCGGATTCAGATGAGCACATCGACAAGAAACGCAGGCTGGATGAAGACGAGGCCGATCCTGACGATTACACCTATGTATCGACACCCTTGATCACACCAGAGAACTCTATCACTCGTTCTCAATCTATCGCGCGTGTGGCGTCCGTAAGGACACCAGAGCCGCATGACGCCCCAAAGTTCTACTCTCAGCCTACGCATATGACCGCCCCTCGTTCCCCCCGTTCCCCACGTGCGGGTTCTACACCTCCACGATCCCCTCAGAAGCTCGAGCGGAAGCCTTCACTGCATCAACGACGTGGGGCGTTCGGTCAACGAACTCTTGCTAGGTCGGAAACCATCCTAAGGTTTTGATTGTGGCGCACACACATTGTCTCTCTACATTATAGCATTCTCCTCTGGGACTTTCGGGTCGTACTCAACTGTACTTCTAACCATTCTCGCAATTGTTTCTATTATCCAACCAACCGCTATACATCATCGACATCATTCTCCCGTTTCAACCATAGCATTATTCATACACAACTCCTTTATTACTTAAACCCCTATCACCATCTTCCCATTCTCATCAATCCCAATGTTTCCATTTTGCTCCCATGTTTCATTTGTCCAAACCCCTAGTTTGTATCAATACCGCATACACCCTCCTGCATTATTCATCCAGGACCGTCCATTCCAGTCACACATATTCACATGTATACGCATATACTGCATGGCGCACGCTATACAAAGTTATTCATTTAGTTGTTAGGAGCTGAGGGTCGTGTACGAGAACGTCTGAATGAAGGGTTGTATACATGTGTTGGTGAGAGGTTTTTTTGTGGGGCGTGGTCGCTCGTGGCAACTCCAATAACCCGAACATACAATAACAGAATAGGGGTTGGATTTTCATCGCATTCACAACAAAGTTGTATAATATGAAACTGTTTCCATTGACAAGTATACAAATACAATACAGTCTAGTAGTAACGAGTTCGTAAGAGTACAACTTGGTATCTATCTAGTGATACATTCATGCCGTATTCACTCGTGATATATTTATGACTTCCGGGACCTTCAACCAATTATCCTTACCTTCGCTCTTCGTATAACCCGGAAGGTCCGTTTGGGAACGATTCGGACTAACTTGGGACGAGGCAGGAGGCTCGACCGTATGAGCGAATCTTACAGATGACATCACACTAGTATCACTCCAACTCCCCTGAATCCCCTGCAATCCTCGAAGGATAATAAAATAGTTTGCGCATGCCTAAAAATCCCTTTTCTCAGTCTTTATTACAACCCGTTTGATTACAAGTGTATTTCATACCTGAACAGCCGGGCTGACCGCGTACGCGATTTGAAAATAAGAAGTATTTGCAGCTACGCTGATGATCATTGCGATCGAACACAGGACGTTAGGTGCAGCCGATTCGATGAACATCGTCGAAACAAAAGTGTAATGGTTAACTTCAGCTTCCTCCATCAGTTGTCGGATCTTGTGTTTGCAGTATGAAAGCCTTCCGATGATTAAGGACGTCAAAAGAATGTTGAGTGCGAGCGTGATGGATAGATAGATGTAATTCTCGGGTCGGAAATCCTCCGGATAGAAGAAATTGCTGACCACTTCGGGAGGAAAAGTATTAATGGGTGGATGTATATTAGCGTTTACGGTTCGGAAGGTTGACTTTGAAATCGTACCTATCGATCCTACCAGCAATAAAATCGGCAGAACAGTCACGAGCAGCGTATATCTCGACGAAGTCGACCTCCAAATCTGTCTACAGCGCCAGATCTAAAAACTGTCATCATCACTACCATCGTCTCTCCCAACTGTCAACGAAATTTCGCCGATATCACGTACAAGTAATGCGTCACAAGCAGCACTGCCAGTAACGTATGACACCACAGAGAGAGTATCCACCAACCAGGTGTCCCACTCATACTTGGCTTGCAAGTCCTTAGGGCACGTCTCGGGCACTTGGCCTGAAATTGGCCGACATTCTTGTAGCCATTCCATGATATAGAGTTGTAGACTGGATGGTGCGGTAGCCATCCAAATGGTGTTTACTACACCTAGAAATGCAGTGTAAAATAGGAGGAAGATTGTGAAGTGTGTACGGGGTTGTCGTGCCCATAGCCGTCGTATACAATGTATGCATAAGATCAGTTGCATTCCTACAATAACAAGATGTTACTTTAAAATAAGCACGACATATATGCGAGACATACCGTAACTAACACATGTCACAGAAATAGCAGCTAATGCAAGTTTGACATTGAAGGCATAGTCTTCCCCGGCGAGAACAGGGATAGTGAACCTGGACACTGGCACGAAGGTGGGAGACATGAAGAGAGGATTCGTATGATTGGCCAGTAATAAGTACTCCGAATCATCATCAGGATCTCAGGGTGAACAGGAAACGTCAGGATTGATCATATTTAACGCTTGATTACAACCCAATGCTGACGGTGCGGCTTGAATAGAAGAGCGTTCAACGCGATGGTAAAGCCGGAGGGGATTTAGTATGTACCACCAATGTATGCGCTTGACAATAGGTAGGCTTCGGAGTAGGAACTGCAAACAAGTAGATGTGAAAGTGGAGATGCATGGTAGCTCACCAACGATTCCATCTGATGTATTTCAAATTAGAATCCACAGATAGGATGCCAAATGGCAAGTATCACCTCTATACCCGAGTCGCATCAAGGTCAGGGTTTACAAGATGGAAAGACCGGTTTTTGGAGTTTGTCAATCTGGCACAACGTACCATCATTTGGTCACGTCGACTTCCGAGAGCTGTCCGACGTGGGATTGGGTAGGATAGCCAAGGATACTCTGACACTGTTCCCATTAATCAGTACACACAGTAGCGGTACCGGTGTAGATTGTACGAGTCTGAATATAACCTCGAGAGATTCGGACGGGGATAA
The DNA here is from genome assembly GCA_038087015.1 of Cerrena zonata. NCBI lineage: Eukaryota > Fungi > Basidiomycota > Agaricomycetes > Polyporales > Cerrenaceae > Cerrena > Cerrena zonata. The sequence continues at coordinate 172,403 of JASBNA010000037.1, forward strand.
TGACAAGATTTGATTGATGGCACGTGGATGCGTACAGGCAACGCACGAGCGTATACAAGTCTATGTTGGTGACTTGGCAGGTCTAAATACAGTTTTAGCCTATCAATAAGTGTAGCGCATACTACTAACCTGAAAGTCCATGATAGACCACCATAAAGATACGACAACTATCTTCTGCCCGTGGTCTCACCACAGTCAAGTGTCAAGCCTTCTGGCAGAGTTACCCAACCAATGGGCGTGCTCTGAAGTCGTTGCGGCCCCAAATCCCCATTAGGATGCACAACATCGTACGATACTAGATCTCGCGGAGATAAATGGCTTCCGCTCATTCTTTTGCGGGTAGAATGCGAAGAGTTCAAGGTCCATTTTACTCTTTTATACACAGCGAGTCATTGCGCGTCATGTAAGGTCTTCGAGCAACGGAGAGCACTGAGGATGGTCATGACATGACTGTTCGAAGACAAAGTTTCAATTTGATTTTCAAATCCTTTTTGATGACCGTCCGAGAAAGCAACCACCGCATGAAATGCAAAGTTATGGAAGTTCGTCACCATCGCGTCACAAGCGCATGATGAGTGCATGTCACGAAAACGATCGGCAGATTTTGTGCATCCTGTCACAACAGCGTAATGCAATCCCGATGTGCACATTTCACGCATATGACGGACCGAATGACATCGACATGACAGATGCTGTCATGAGCAATTCCAAACTGTGTTATGTAATCCTTCCCAATCCGGCAAGCTTCAGTGAAAGATGTGCAGGAACATTTGATTGAATTTAAAGCACAGTAAATAATGTATGCGTCAAAGGATGTTCTGAATAAACATATTATATTCCAGTACCATACGTTCACAGTTCCCCTCATCCCCCAAGTCCCTCCGTTGAATCCGAAAGTAATACACCGCTACCGCTACCACCCTTCCCTCATGTCTAATGACCCTGGTGCTGCGGCACAGCGTACCCTGGCCGTCACTGCGCTTCGTGCAGCAACCCAGGAGATAGTAGAATTGAAACAGAAAGTCTCCGCGCTAGAGGTGTCCATCGCCAAGAAGGATCATGTTACCGGTGTGCTTCTACATTCTATTGAATTGATAAATGCGCGCCTCAATGCACTCGAGGATGCGCCGAATGACTCGTTCACGTCCGGGACAACAGCCGTAGGAGGACAGGAGCAGGCTGGTAACCAGGAAGGCGAGGAGGACCCAGGGAAGGCACAGATCAGGAAGAAAATAGCTAGTGAGGAGGCTGCAGAGAGCAGGGTCGTAAAGGTAATTCATCCACTGCATATATGCGCATATAGTCAGTAAATAATGAGGGAAAAAGACTCTGGTGAACAAAATGTTCATTCACCTTCTAGGAATATCCAAACTCGAGAAGAAATATCTACCCGACTTCCCTCTCGATCTCGATCCGAAAGACGAGGGATGGCCCAAAGATCCAGCAACCTCGCATCCCTATATCTGGTTTGATTGGGCTCATCCCCAGAAAGCAGACGCGCCGGTAAATCGTAAAGCTATTGACGAAATCCTCGCCTTCACGCGTGTACATGGAAGCGATGAAGCACCCCTCGCAAAACAACACCTAGATGCCATCCTTAATAGTGATCTTCGTCAAAGAATAACCATCAAATTCAATAACTTACGACTGGGCTACTTGACCCATCAGAAGGAACAGATGAGTCTGGGTGATCTTGATGAAGTAGCCGATGGTGAAGCCGCAGAGGGGAACGAGGACAACGATGATCTTGTTATTATAGTCAAACCTAAATCCCACTTAAAACGAAACACGTTAGAGTCGCGTGCAGGAAAAGTAAGTTATATTTATGTTCAAAAACTGAAATAATTCACCATAAATGGTTGCAAACTAGTGGCTCCAGCAACGCGAACGGAAACGCGCGAAATGCGAGCTGTACACCGATGCCAAGTACGATGCTGCATTCACCACCACTGCTATGTCCGATCACGAGGATGGTGACACAGCTGGTCAGTTTATAGTCCGCGCACCTGGATGGCGTAGCGATGAGGTAAGAGATTTTGTTGTGCTTACTAGGAGTATTACTAACCGGCTGTAGGCAAAGGAACTTTACCGTATCATTGATGCCGTTGTGGATCCAAATCCTGAAAAGGATTCGGGATATACTCGTATACGAGGCGAAGTGAAGGCAGATGCTATCCCACCGGTTGCACACCTGCTGCAAAAAAGAGTCCGCATGTGGATGGTCCAGCCCGAGTTACTGGAGGCCAATCCTCATTGGCTCGAGACCCAACGTGTTGCTCCAAATGGTATAGCATGGGGAGACGCAGCTGACCCGATTGACGAGAAAAAGACTAGAAAAAGACGCAAGATTCAGACATCCACGAGTCTCGAAAGCAACGAGGTAAAGACCAAGAAAACCAAGCTAGAGGAAGTGCTTGGCGGAAAAACCCTCCAAGACCTTCTTGATGGCCAATAAATCGCAACCGAAGCACGAAGAAGCAAGTAGTACAGATTAGAGTCCCGAGTCCAAGCAAGTCCCGAGTTTCCAGTCTCGCATCGAGGCTTTCATATGTTGTCTTCCAATTCCTGCATTGCCTCGTTAAGCCACTCCTCTTCAGGCTCTCGTCCCGTCTCGAGCAGATGTAAATTAGTATACCCACGTGCAAATTCAATAAACAGACGTACACGATCAAATGAATGAATGACCCAGATATCCGTTGGAGTGGATACCTTCAGTGTTACCGGTATCAAAGCTACCGGTGCACATAATTGACTTGTTTTAATAACTTCCATGTCAAGGTATCGATCACGATACGCTGTATATATACCAAGATCTCCTGCACTAAAATCCAATGAGTGTAAGATAAATAAATAAAAAAAGGGAAAGTCGGAAGCATACTAGAGTGAGAATGGCAGAGTAGGAATGTCCTCGGAGCAATCCATGCGCTGTATAATGGTGCACATTGATGGAGATTGGTCAGATAAAACAAGTTCGAAGTGATACAAAATTTTGCATGGCATCCAATTGCCTCCATCTTCGAAGCATGCATGGCGATCCTTCGTGGTGCGCTTATCGAGGTTAGATCCATATCGTATACCTCCCAAGTACACGAATGGGGTAGCCTTCACGGATCGATTTGCTAAAAATGGGCGTGAATCGGGCTCAAGGGAAAAATCATCTACTAGTTTCACTTGAGGAAACTGTTCCTGCGCGAAACGAAGCATTAGTGTGTAAACTCCGACCTCTGGAAGAGTTCGCAAGTTGAAGAATGTGGCCTTTGCATGCGACTTGGCCTTGAATATAGTATCCGCTTTGTGACAACAAGGGAAAATCTGTCAGCAACTTGAATTAATGAATAAATAATTCAATACATACAATCTCCGAAACCTGCTAACTGTGTACGAATGGTGCCACGGTTCATCCCCTTCTCCCTCAAGATTCGGTTCAGAAGTTCCTTCTCTTTAGGGTGTGCATCCTCGGGCAGGTTGCTCACCTGTAAAAATCAACAAAATCAATAAAATATCATTTTTGCCGCCACAGAACGAGAGACGAACTAGCTCATAGAAACGATGACGAAGAACCCAGTTTCTGAGCAGGGTTAATTCCATAACACCACCGTCACGTCCGTTTACGTTCACCTTCTCTAATTCTCCGTTAGTACGTTCGAAAGCAAACAACCACCAGACATAGACAGGTCCGAATCGACGAAAAATATCGATGTAGTGCATTGCCATATGGTGGTTGATTGTGAGGTGAGCCCCAATCTTTAGAAGTAGCTGACAATACAACTGAAGTGCCTCAACTCCACGTTTGATGTCAGCCAAACAGAGCGATTTACAAGCAAGGGTTCGTTCGGCAATAGAGAGGTAGAGTGCTGCCTGATAGATAACCGGAAGGCTGCGATTGAATGTTGGTTTATTCTTAGCTGCCTTGGGAACGGGGGAAGGCTCCGAGGCAATCTTATCGTCCTCGTCTCTCCAACAAAGCCAGAGAATGGTCGGTTGGATGTTAATCCATCGGCGCCATTGATCTGCTTTCTGGAGGGAGTGGTTCTCTCCGAGCTGATAGGTTACCTGAGATATTTAATCATTAAATATACACAAAGACGTACATTTGTTGGCAGCCGTCCAATTGATGAAGGCCATATAACCGCGTTGATGTTTTGTTGGAAAGTATCCCATTGGGGCTTCGAGAATAAGTAGCCTCCGACAATGAGCTGTGAGAACTCATTGTCGCCAAGCCCACTATACACGTTGTGCATCCAATCGAGGCTGTTTGTCTTGACAGGAAGATAGCCAGGGATTTGATTGAGGACCGAAAAGCGAACTCCAGTCTCGTCAAGTATACGTTTGCGTGCAGCAGCGTTCTTGGCTCGACGAGATCGTTCAGCATGAGACAATAGTACGAAGTCCTGTCGAATGACAAAGTCTTGGTTTATCGTCAATATCAGGCTAAAGTATACTGGAAAGGTAAACGGGTGTACCTTCTATGTCATAACCTTTAGGTTTATTGATCTCTTCATGTGTGACATAACAAATATTGCACGGATGGTTCTTGGATGCATGTCCGGCAGCCTGAATCACCTTTCTCATGGCTTGTATGTCACTGGAATGTATCTCGATGCCAGCATTGACGACCTCACGGGCAATGTTGGGGAAGCGAAGGATTCGCATGGGAACACCTAAGTGCCACCGTCATTAATGAGCAAGCTAGCAGAAGGTAAAGGGACGGCAAGCTCACCGGTATATAATTCTTGCATCTCGGCGGTCATGGGTGCGAGAACATGATTCAATTGTTCTAAACTGGGCTCTTTTGGTCCCGGGATCGTTGTCACTAGAATGACATTCTGTGGGAGGAATTTTACAGAACGTCGGAGGTTATTTATCACAAGATAAACACCTCCTGCCGAGTGGGGACGTCCCTTTGTAATTCCAAACCTATGGCAAGGGTTAATATGAATTAATGGAAGCTTATTAAACTCACCAATCAATGTTCAATGTGAGGCTGAGTCCCATTCCAGCCTCACGAAGATATTTTGAGGTACCCGGAACAATTTCGACATCGCAAACACTCCCATCTTCAGAAATAATTCGCTTTAGACCCAGTCTGATAGACCCGCAAGATTTAGCATCAAAGAAGTCATTCATTTGGTGGTAGAGCTCTTCTTCTTCGTTCTCAAAGTCAGGAGGGCCAGTTAGAGGCATTAGGTTATCAACAAAGTCCCGTCGAAGGCACATCCGCTTGAGGGATTTGATTATGGATGCATATGGGTGAATCTTTGCTGGTTTCCGCTGTGTGCGACCGGAGGCAGAGGTATGTTCCTCGTAGAAAATACCTTTACATTTCGCTTCCAGGCAGTTTGGTGATTGCATATTAGAGATTTCGTCTGGAGTGTAGTGTTTGTAGCATAGCGAGCATATGGGACGTTGGTCGATGTATTCATCAACGTTGAGACCCAGACGTCGCTTGGCGGTCTGGATAGTGCGAGCCGGTTTAGGAAGAATGGGGAGCTCAAAGTCACAAACAGATATCAGATCTAGATCGTCGTTTAATCTTTCATTGGAAGCCTCAACAGTGACACCTTGAAATATGTTGCCGAGTACTGCACGAAGATAGGCGAGACGGACAGGTACAGGCTCTAAGAATGCACATGGAGGCTTGTCGAAATCACCGTCATCAGGATCGGTGTCGTCCTCACCAGCAGGATTCCCAGGCGGCATAGAATTCGAAGGTTCATGAGGGACAGCGGCAGGGTCAGGCGGCATCTCAAGCGGATGGTCAGGGAAGGGCGAGTGAGAGTGCATGGGTTCCAAGTTCTCAGGGGAGGGTTCTGGCGAAGACGAACGAGACGGAGGGAAGTCTACGTTCATAGGTTCTGGGCTAGGAATGTCAAGCATGGGTTCCTGATATGTAGAAGCCGTATTTTGCAAATTTAAAGTTGGTTTAAGATGAGGCAGCTGGACGGATGGCATCACGGGTGAGGGCATCCTGTTAGCAGCCCTGATAGCATTCTCCCGATCTCTTTTGGCATGACGCCAATGGAGAGAGGGCGAGATAAAGTCGTGCGCAAAGTGTGTCCGAGAACACACTGCACGACATGCACATCGCAGGAGGGAACCTTTCTAAGTCGAGAAATAAATATCAGTGTATCAATCCACTACTAAGAAAGCTAAAAAAAGTTAGCTCACCGCTCTAGGCATTAGAATTGAGTGAGCGGGTTATTGGTTAATGAGGTAGAGAGTCAAGAGTTCGTCGGGCGCTTGACATATTCACTGCAGAGGTGTTTTGACAAATTTTGAAGAGTTTTTTGTCGACAAGGATTGCACTATCGGTTGTTTCAGGGGAATTTAAACATATGTGTTCATTTGTACTCTGGTTGTATGCTACTGATTTACACGGAAAACAAATACAGACGAGGCAGCATTTTTAATACAATCGAAGTGCTCCGTGGACTGCGTATTTCGGGTTTTAGTCGTCTGTGTCTGTATCGTTGTCTTCGTCTGGTTGTTTGATGGGCGAGAGTAGGCGCTGTTGGTTGGTGTTGTAAAGCTGGCCGTAGACGTCGAGCCATATGGTGGGCATTGTGAGGGGATCCGTGAAGCTAGATGATATTTTGTATCCAGGGGGAGCCAATAACTTGTGATCCCAGTTTATCTTGCTTTTTTTGGTTGGCAGGGGATCGTCGTCACTGAGATCAAGAGTTGATTTTGAAGACGAAGGTTTAGGTTTGGCGGAAGATCGTCGTTTTCGTTTGGCAGATTGTGTCAAACGTTTGGAAACTGGGGGCCATGGCGTATCGTACCAGGGAGTCACGGTAGGATCGTACATCTCTGCACGCAACCAGCCGGTATTGCTGAGTTCCTTGTCGGTAGGAACACTTTAAAATATAATAAAAATTAAATAAGCAATTATAATGAAATGATTACTAACGGATCGTTAGCCATGCTACGCTGCAATGAAGCATAGGATTTTCGAGCCTGGATCTCGTAGTCATCCTGTGCATCACATACTCCGATGAGGGCACCGTCGACCAAAGTAAGAGCTTGGTTGATTTTGTTGCGGTGCTGGGTCAGGTTCCCTCGCACCATGTTACTAGAGACCGCTTTGGCAAGTTGAAGACTGGACAAAGAAATCTTGAGCGCATTCTCGAGAATGTCACGACGATGGTTTTGGAAGACATATTCCTTGGAGGCAGGATAGGTAGCAACAGTGTCGGGTGAGAGTTTTAGAAGGTTGATTAGCTTGTTGGATGTTTCCAGAGCATTGCGTAAGGCAGTGAGAGCTTCAGAGCAGCCAGAAATGCCTTTGACATCGCTGAGGAAACAAAGTGGATCCAGCATCCCGACGATACCTCGTTTGAGCAGAGACGCGAGTGAGGACTTAGAGAAGTAATAAGTTTTGCGCGCAACAACGAGTGATGCTGAGTCTCAAACGCGAGGGCAAACAGAACATAATATGCGATGCTTCGTATATCATGTACATATCATCTACGGATTACAGGAGAATGACCGATCGTCCGACATATAGCTGTCACACGGATGTCATCTGACCATCATAACGCTGTGACGGCGTGATGACGAACTTCCATAACTTTGCATTTCATGCGGTGAACGTGTCTCCGCGCCGTAGTGGATCATCGATCATTCGTACCTTCAATCTTCAAGTTCTACCCGAAATTACTAGAGTCTGAAACTTGAATATCGTTCGATGAATGTACCAAATTGGTGAGCTCGGTATGATGCTAGTGTCGATATTCCATCTTTTATCGGACCATTTGGAACTAGCCGGGAATTGCAGTGAAGCTTGATACATTGTTCAACATGCACTCGAGTGACGAGATTTTCGCTGACTCAACGGATTTGTCTCAGCGAAATAGCGAGCTGATACGCGGGAGAATTGGAGTTGGCTTCGAAATGAAATGATCGTAACGTGGGTAGAGAGGCCACATGAACATTACCCGACGACTCTTTCTGACACGGCTCGCTCCCAAGTCGCTCCCAAGCATACCTTCTTGTGCTTTCTCATATTCCAATCCTGCTGACGTTGGCCCGGAAGCGATCCACCGAGGAGTTTGCAAGTCTTCTAATAGTTTTGTATTAAAGCTCTGCTCCTCGAGTGAGTGAACGCATCGACCCCACGACATGGAATCCACTACACTCACCTATGGCTTGGTGACACTCGCGACAGCTGTCTTCGTGTTTAGGTGGCTATTCCCTCCTAAATCCAGCGTATGTGCTTCATTTATTCTCTAATCCAGTCTAATCAACCTTAATATGGATTCATCAGTTACCGAATATCCCATCTCTGACTCCAACAACGCCTGTTCTGTCCTTCTTGGGGTCGATCAGGAATCTTCTGAATAACCGAGACCTAATCTTAGAAGGTTACCAGAAGGTATAGCGCATATTCGTTGTTCCAAGGTAGAGTATGGTACTGACGTACTATTACCGCATAGTATAAGGGTCAGGCGTTCAAGATCCCAGAGCTTTTCCGTTGGCATGTCATCGTGACTGGTCCCAAACTCATCGAAGAGCTGCGTAAAGCTCCGGATGAGAAACTCAGCTTTGATGCGGCTGTCATCGAGGTTCGTTTCTTTGACATTGAGTCGAAGTGAATTGCTGAAACTTTCTTCCAGCAAATGTCTATGGATTGGACATTCGGCTCAGAGGTCATGCGCAACCCATGGCACATCCCACTCATTCGTTCTAATTTAACTAGGAACCTCGGTGTCCTATTCCCTGATATCAGGGAAGAATTAATCATGGCTTTCAACGACTCCATTCCACCTACCGATGAATGGACCGCAGTACCTCTCATTCAAGCTTTGAGAACTATCGTCTCTCGTACCAGTAACAGGATTTTCGTTGGAGCACCTGTTTGTGAGTGCTAGTGTATATATTATCTTGTCGTCCCCTTAGCTAAAGCTGCTCGCTTTAGGCCGAAACCCCGATTGGGTTCAACTCAACATCGATTTTACAGTTCAAGTCGCGACTGCAGCTATAATTCTGAACGTAATTCCCAAGTTCCTCCATCCGTGAGTCTTGTAAACGTTGTTTGAACCTTTATAACTTACATTCTATTCTTTACAGTATCGCAGGACGTTTCCTCACGGTTGTCAAGAAGAGTGTCGACCGTGGCGTAAGGCACCTCGAACCTGTCATCAAGGAACGATACAGAATGATGGAACAACTGGGACCAGAATACGAAGGAAAACCTGTCAGTCTTATCTTTCATGCATCCGAAAATAGTAACAGACTTCCCATTTACAGAATGACTTCCTCTCCTGGCTGATGGATGTCGCCGATGAAGGCAAAAAGGGTGACGTTCGGGAACTCGTCTTGAGAGTTTTAGCTACCAACTTCGGCGCCATTCATACTTCCTCCAACGTAAGTTGCGCTCCGCGAACGCTTCAAGTGTCGTCTCTGACTCTTAAATCGTATATCAGAGCTTCACCAACGCCCTGTTCCGTCTTGCTGCTAACCCCGAATGGATTGGACCAATGCGGGAAGAAGTCGAGCGTGTAGTCCAAGAGGAGGGTTGGAACAAGAATGCTCTTCAGAAAATGCTCAAGCTCGATAGTTTCTTGAAGGAGTCCCAACGGTTTGATGGTTTAGGAAGTCGTAAGTCTCTGTTTCGCGATTGGACAATTGATCTGTCTGATTTCTCGTTAAATTCCAGTCTCCATGACCCGTCTCACACTCCAGGACTTCACCTTCTCCGATGGTACCTTCGTTCCCAAAGGCGAGCTCATCTCTGCCGCCATGCATCCCATGCATCACGACTCGGACGTCTATACCGACCCGGATATCTTCAACCCCTGGCGATTCGCTGACCTGAGAAGCAACGAAGGTGAAGAATTGAAGCACCAACTTGTTTCCACCAACTCGGAATATATTACCTTTGGTCATGGACGACATGCATGGTGCGTATCCCTAACTATCATCATTACTTTGCGCTTTGCTTACATCATGGAATGAAGCCCTGGACGCTTCTTCGCAGCTAATGAGCTGAAGGGGATGTTGGCTCATGTTGTCACCACGTACGACCTGAAGCTGGAGAAGGAGGGTATAGTCCCCGAACCCACTTGGATCGCCAATGCTTTATTGCCCAACCAAGGCAATGTCTTATTCCGCAAGAGGAGAGTTTGAGTGCTATCACTTGGTTTGGTTATTTAAGCAAATCGGGGTTCAAGAATCATCACGTACGTAGCACGTATCCCGATGGACTTTTCAATACATACATAACATGACGTTATGGTATGGGTATCATCCTTGCTGAAAGAGTAATGAATTATCGACGAAGGTAATAAATGGTGGGATCTATGTTCTATGGCATTAGAACTAGTGCATCACGACTCGACCCCCCAATCCAGATTTTCTCTAAAGATACATCCGTTTATTTAAGGAAAACGTGGATTAGAGTTATCAAGTATCTACTCGTGATCCTAATACTGCGCCGAGACCACGCCTAACACGCATGTGCAATTCTCGATGATCTAGTTCGTTGCGACTCCAACTACCCCTCCAACGCATCCTCTCCGCTGACACCATGTCAAAATCTCGGCTAAAACGTGCTGCCGCAAGAACATCGTCAAACGATGCACAACCTAGAGATCAGTACTAACATAACATTCCTCGGTTCATTTTAAGACGTTATGCAACCGGACCACAAATGTGAGCATTCCTTGATTCAACAATATGCACTGAATTAAAAATAGTAATGAGGTCGAGGAAGGAACGTTCGGAGCAGTATCGACTAAATGGGGTCGACCCGCAAACAGTCTTGTACTACGACGTTGCGAAGCAAACCTTAGACACACGTCCCATCAGTACTGTGTATGGAACGAAGAACATATACAGGGACGTACGCAACCCAAATGACATGGATGAACTGGAGAAGAAACTGTCAAAGTTGGAAAATTATGCAGCAGCCGTTATCCAACAAGTTCACGATTGTACCGGAGAAACAGTCACGTTACGTCGAAAGCAAGTCTGTCAGCTACGAAAATTCATGTTTATCATGCACTACCGCTCTCATCCGCAGACTTACTATGATCCTACTAAGATTGAGAACGAGGAGACGAACGCTTGGATCAAGGAGCTGATGAAACGAGAACATTTCGTCACGCCTCAAGAGATCTGGCTCCACATTCTCCGCTATTACCTTAACACAGATCACTATAGTATCGTAAGCCACGGCATGCAAGCTTTCGAGAAGATGGTAATGGCGATCATCGAGGGTAACGTTTTTCGCTACAAGATACCCCCTGATATCGAACACTACGAAGCTGTAGCGTACTATCGAGAAGCAGATGAATACTACCTCGGATTCTGGGAGGCAGCGGAGGGAGACGAGTTTGTGCTGACTCACAATTCTTTTGGTCTTTGGGAAGGAGAACATCCTCTGTTCGGGCAAATTCACAGGATATTCCCGATGGGTCCTCGAATAGTGGCTGTTCTTCGAACCAACCAGCACAGATTTGATCGTCACAACTCCACATTTTCTTTCGTCAATGGCCATGGACTCCTCGACATCCCATTACCTCCTCCCATCGCGCCAACATTCAATGGTGCAATGCGGACTCGGGAAGATCTAGACAAACATCGCGCATCTCCGAAAGGATTGCAGGACATCTTCTCAATGTCTATCACCAAGTTGACAGCTACCCAGACGTCGCGAGTCAACTTCATTCTACTTTGTAACGTTCAAGAAGCGGGAGCAGTAACATTTCTTTCCCGTCCTATCATGCTTAAGACGCTGAAGAGCTTCGCCGCCGATTGTACTCAGAAACCTTTCTTCCTCAACAATGCCAAGAAATTCACCCCTCTGGTCGAAATATTATCATCACCCAATGAAGAAACCTCTAGCATCAACCACCCAATTGCGACCAGCTTTGATGACGATTCGCATTCGCCCTCTAGTACAATCCAACGCGAACATGAAAACCCCGTAGAAGGGAATACGATCGACGAGCGTTCTGCCTTCGATCACCGCCTTGTCGGATTGTTTAAGAGTGGAAAGTCACAAACCGACCCCTCCACCGTAGGCGAACACCAACGCTCTGAAACTGTGTTCGCGGGGGGATCGAAATCTTCCAAAAAAGTCATACCTACCCTTGACAAAGCTCTAGATGACTTCTTTGAAACTATTTTAGTATCCGAAGATGCTACATTTCCATCGTGGTATGACCAAGCTCGTCGTCTGTGGGATTCCTACCGTACCACCTCTTCATCCGACGCACACCCGTTTGCGAGGGACTGCGACAAGATTATCAGTGCGTGTACCTCCGCGGTCGAGAGAAATGTCACACCTCCCCCTCCCTTGTTTCGGCCACGCAGTTCTGCTCGCCTCGTAACCAGTCTCGACCACAAGTCCTCCAGAAGCGTCATGAAGATAGCGTTCGTATTATTGGGGATAATTATAACTACGTTCAGAGTAGAGACAGATGTTTTGGTACTTTTGCACACAAGTGGATGACTTTCCATAAGCCTTCTATCCTATTTTGGGCTCTAAATCCTATTTCTACCTACATATATGGAAGTTAATCAGCGGGAGTTGTTCTAAATTTCGGGATTAGCGATGAGGCTGAGTCTCAAACTTCTATCCGGCATCATCGGCGAATGAATGCCGGGAAGCCAGAGCGTCTGAGGGCCAGTTCTCATTTCAAATTACAGGCGCCTTTCCTATCCAGGAGAGAGCCGTCTAGCATAGACGGTTACATCTACAAAGGGGGTACCCCCTCCCTCTGTAGATTTGGCGTTCTATTTCTAAATTCCCGCTCCCAATTAGGAAGGTCACTTTCCACCTGTGTCAAATATGTCAGGGCAACATAGTTTCAGCTCTACATGAGGCGCTTTTTATCTTAATATACCTTTTTAATGTATGAGAAATATTTCTGTAGGTTAAATGTTATGTTTAAGGGTAAAAAATCACAATCATGTAATGTTTTGGGTGGAACACTTATTGTTCAATAAGGTTGCCTTATTCCGTTGTGCCATCCCTAGGCAATGAAGAAAAATGATAGAGACTCCACCTCTTGTTGAGAAAAATTGTGGTAGTACTTTTGCGACTTTGTCTTTTGTAACGTATATAGGCTTAGCTATCCGCCATAGGTAGCCTCACACACTTACACGCGCACGCTGAAGTTCTCACCTTGGTCAACGATGCTTGAATGAAGTAGAAAAGTGGCATATTTTACTTCATGATTATCTTTCCCGTGCCGCCCTTAGTTCCCCAAAGCCGAAAGTCGTATGTGAACTCGCAGCTTCACCTAGCATTTACCTATGCTGCCGTCGATTTCAATTTGAAGAGCGGTCGAACGTTATCTAATCTAATCACGGTAGTGCTGTGCAACCTGCGGCTAATCGGTCCGTTCAGCGCCGGAGCTGCTCCAAATATGCCTGTAAAGTGAGCTCCAAAGCCACTGACCTCTGGCCTTCGTTATGGGCTTTCAATGAGTGTATATCAACAAAACAAAAGTATATATCTCATATCACGGTCAAAACATTGCTTAATATGCACTCTTCCCTTTACCATGGCCGAAGTTACAATATGCTGAGTCAGCATACCAACACTCCAAGTAAGGGAAATCTAGATCTAAACTCCGAATCATTGTCCGATTTACAGCTAGAAATCTAGAACTAGAATAGAACGCTTATGGAAAGTCATCCAGTCTTAGCTGTTGAGATACGTACCAAAGTCTGGTATATAGTCCAATACATAAGAGTAGAAATAATGAGATGCTAGCGCAGCGGGTTTACGATCTGTTACGGTCCAGACCAAGCTCGCCGTGGTTACCCCTGCGGAGGTCCTCCCCTGCTCCTCTGTCGGTGCGAAGTATATCCTGGGCCTTCGACCGATACGAGAGGTGGCTCTGACCGGACAAAGGGCGCTGATCACTGAGGACCTTATGTGGGTGGTCTGAGAGCTCGTGAACATCTCCTTTTTCCTTTTTCCTTTTAGCGGGGTCTGGAATAGGTGGGCGGAGTGTGTTGTGGTCGATTGCTTGGTACAGCAACTTGGCGCAGAGGTAGCGCGCGGGGCCCATAACCCCGAGGTCCCTGGATCGAAACCAGGAGTTGCTAGCAATCTAGGACGATATGATTTTTCATTGAGTCCATAAACAACAACGGTGCTATGCCAAGTCTTTTCCTGCCATGCCTCATGGATGTTGCAGCTGTGTCGAGGTTGCCAGATGTTACATAGAGAGAGCCATAGACGAGAAGATACATTTAGGCCTCCGGACAATTTACCCACGCGACTTGATGACCGAAATCAGTGTCTGTTCGGCAGGACCGTATTGGTAACCGTACTAGCCATCTTTGTCTTCGCCGACTCGACTTTGTTTGCGATCTCCATTATCCTCTGCATATGCCATGAAGCGCAAAGTAGACTCTCCCAATGGATACAGCTCCGACGCTACACAAGAGCGCCATCAACGAATAAAGCTCTCCCCATCCCTCCAGCTCGAAGCAAATCTAGCCTCTCTATCCGGAAAACTCTCCTCAGCATACAGGGAAGAACTACAGGAAATATGGACCCAGGATCAACGCACACCTTCCCTTCGGTCCAGGAAACTCTGGTCCTTAGCTCGGGGTGTCGATCCGAAATTCGTCAATGCTTGGTTCTCACGCAAACGCTACAATGTTGCCAAACAGACTGGGGAACCTTTGCCTAGAGGGACCTACGAGCTAGACCCTAAAGCACCACACTTTCTCCCGAAGACAAAACGACCTAGCTTCTCGGATACTATTGACAAGAACGAAATCCAGAATGAGCTTAGGATAAAACGCGAACGCATCGCTTCTCCCGGTCTTAGCATCTTGCCTCCATCTGTCGTAGAATCACTTAGAAAACTCCCATCTAAACTTCCGGTTCAGAAGAAAAAGAAGACCCGTACCTCTCAAGTTGTCAAGCACACGCGAGCCCATGATTCTGCTCCTCACCCTCTGTGTCACGTTTGCAACCAAAACTTCGTGCTGTTTGCCGACTCTTCTGAGGCTCTACCAATCGAACAGGACGGTAGCGCAGGGGAAATATCACGGTACTCTACACCTGGCCTACTACGTGGACAAGTATCTTCCGATTTTGACTTCGAGGTATCAACACCCCGAGATCTAAATAACGAAAGCGATTCTTTGCCGACGAATGAAACTACGACTCCTACGAGTGAACTGGAACCTGTTCACGGTTATGTGTCTACGAGAAGGTCACTGCTGAACCCTACAACTGCCTCCAAACCTGAACATTCACAAAGACCCTACGCATATACCCAATTTAAAGCAACATCGACACTACATTCTCCTCATTTAACCGCAGATCCTCTACTATCTCAGTTACTGAAGCCTCTTCGTGGACTCTCTGCAAGTACTCCCCCTCCCCGGCTTGGCGGAAACACTGACCTTGCCCCAAAACATCCGACACCGAAACACGGGAGAACACCGCCGTCTTCTTCCTCTATGATACAATCTCCATCTGATCATCGTACAATACACCTTGTACCCCCACTACCAGCTGCTGCTACTAACCGTCAACTTGGCACCGACCTTCCATCACCTTCTGCAACTCCGAGTATGTTCGATGATTATTCCGCGGAATGTTTTCATAACCACCCTATATTTACAGCACTTTCGAGGAAGAGGAACGCATATACTCAACTAGCTCAGAACGATAGTACTTTTATACCAGACACTGACAATACAAGAACTCCTCACTATCCGATGCCTCCACAAACACCGATCCCGAGACGAGGGCTCGATTCTGACCATTCCTCACCAAGTAAGGCAACACATCCGCCTGCGGAGTTACAACAAGTGCGTCCTCCACGTTATATCATAACCAAGAACCTTTCCTAACGTGTCCTTATCCAGACGAACACCCCTGTAATCAAACTGGAGATTTTTGATGGTGGGTCACAGTAGTATGATTTCTAACAAGGACTCTGTCAATACTTCTCGGGCAGTCTCGTCCGTCACTAGTATAGCTTCGCGACCAGATGGGAAGGAGAACATACCACCCTCAGAGGTGCTTGAATCCGAAGTCAAGATTGAGATCAAAAATGTGCTCCCTCGTTCAGGTTTGTGAACAACGGTCATGTGAAACGCCCAAGAGAAGGACTAAATATCATATGTGACTAGTGAAAAAGAAACCTAAAAGGATCTCTGGTAAAAAGGTGGCCGGGATACGCACCCGTCGCCCAATACTAAGAAGAGTATCTCGACACATTCTTCTCGATCCTAATCTCACATACCCAAAGGCTCCGATGACGTCTACACAGAAGACACCCTCTAAACCGAAGGGTCGGAAGCGTATACCCAAGACAGGCAACGACTTGAACGACACCTCGACCAAGATCCCCTCTTTGCTCGAAGGAATCTTCACATCAGTCACAAAAACCAAGAGTAAAGCCCCAACCTCCACACCCGCGTTCGACTCTACGAGTGACACACTCGTCGACTCATCACTCCCACCTTCGTCGGATATCGAAGAGGACGACGACACACTCGATGACTTCCACCCACCTCGAATACACCCTTACCGAGATTCGGATTTGGAAATGTTCAATGAAGTACCGTGGGATTCGAGGTATGCCGGAGATTTGTCGTCGTGGAGGTTGAGTGCTATTCCATGGTTGGCTTGTTCAGATGGCTATGGTGAAGTAGAGCCTGTCTGACGTGGTTGTTGCGTCCTTTTCTTATTAATATTCCGTCTTTGAGCTGTGGACTGGATGTACGACTGCGGAAAACCTTTGTCAATAATCAATGCTGAATCGCTACACCCACCATTTTTGTTGCTGGGGCTACTATCACCCACTGCGTACTGGGTATTGAGAGGGAAGGATTCTCAAAGGGGTAGAGTACGACGTTCGTAACGAAATCCGAACAGTCGAGCCGAAGTTCGGATAACTCCAGTTGGCGACAAGCGCTTCGTCCTAACTTTTTCCATAACCAGTTTCATGGAAGGTACACTCTTTCGTACTCTTACATTGTTGTCTGAATCACAATCTCCTTCATAGGTCCGTCGCTTTGAATAGGACTGCAATACTCTTGCCTTCAGGAGGTTCCATTGTCTACATCCAGGCTCTCAGGCACCCTCTGCCAGGTACATTGCGCTCAACTAACTCGGAGACAACGCCCATCCGACTTCAGGGCTGAGATGTTGAGAATCGCGTATATTTCCGAATCTAGAGAGTCTGCTACTCAGGTGTTCCAATCTCTCATTAAATCTCTGGCAGACTGTTCTCGTCGATGCTGTATGACCTGACGTCACCTTGCGGAATCAGAGCTATTTCTCTTCTGTCTGCCAGAAGTATGAAGTAAGTACCTCGTTGATGAGCAAACAGATTTCCTCACTAGAGAGCTGTGATGGAGAACCGATATAGATACAACGCCTGTAGGACGACCAGATACCAAGGTACTGTGCCTCAATGTTGGCGTGAGGCACAACATGGATGACAACAAGAATGTACGTCCCTCTTGCAAGCACTCATAGAACCTTTCCATAGACTAGTGGAGAACTAGATCCACTGCGGGTGTTCCTCATACCTTCACACAAAGCGTCAAACCAATGGAACATCGATCTCGTATCTTTGCGGTCGATGCCAAACTCTAAGATCCTTCTTATAAAAAGCTCTCTACGCTATTGTTGGCTGCGTAACCCATCTCATTACACTTTAGCTCTCCAGACATGTGGATTCAACTCGCTGACCTATTGGGATCGCATCTCAATGAGGTTTTCCTCGATAACTTCAATGACATCCCGAAGGAAGGTACCCCCAACGCTATCCGCGCTTCACGTCCCGTTTTGCATTTCTCTAGGGTACAGGATTCGCAAGAGGCGGACTTTGCCAACTATTCGGCCACCCAGACAGATTTTAAGCATGTCGCAATTTTTTGCCTATTTGATGTTCTTTTCCTGCTCCGTGTTGCAAGTACGTTTTCCTGACTATCTTAGTATGTCTCATCTACTAACCAGCGTTTCAGAATGGAAGAAAGACTATGCAAAGACTAGCAAGTTCGAACGTACCGAACAATTACCGTACTGTGAGTCGTATCATTGTGATCTAACCACCATGTATATTGACTTCGAACTCTTCAGATAAGGGCCTTCGCCCGGGTTCTGCGATGAAGGAAGCTGCCTATGCGGTCATCACGTCTACCTTTGGGCAGACTCCCTTCGAAAACACCGCGAAGGCTGTTGTCGACAAACTGCTAGCAACTGAAACAACTTCGGACATAGCTGGGGTTATGCCCGCAATCGCGAAACTCCACGAGGATGGCCTTCAAGCACTCGATGCTACAGAGCTAGCAACGTTCAGACCACTCGGTGGCGATTTCACCAATAGTAATCCTGACAAAGAATTCAACTTCCGGGTCTCTGATGCCGACTCTCTGGATATACGCTGGCCAACACAATATGGACCGGACTTAGTTGGTGCGCTTGTCAAACTCGCACAGAACCTGCGCGACGACCAAAAAGACCCATCCTTCCTCGACTTTGTCGTAAGTGCACCTCGTTAGGGTTTCACCGAGCGCGACTGAAGCATCATGCATAGGCGTTCCACTTCGGCTATCTGTTACTCTCTCAAGGGGAGAACCTTCCAACGCAGGACATACGATTTCTGGGCACGCCAGGTTTCCGAAAGGACTTCCAAACATACTTGAGTCTTACAGACCCAGGTGACGGTCACATCCATGGTACAACTCGAAAATCGCGATGGATGAAAGGTGCTATCGTGCACGTCGAATGTGAGTAAGCCTGGGATTTAATAGGCCACTATTACTCACTATTATCTCCGTTATATAGACCTTGAGCGTCCAAAGGATCCGAGCTCAACCCAAATCGAAGGGGAGACTAAACGACCAGAGGTCGAGACCTATCGTATCTCTTCAATCCTCGACTTTGCTCTTGTACGTCTGCACACGGGAAGCGAAGCCCCAAACTCGATGTTCATCGGACGGGTCATGCGCGATAGCAAGAGCGGAGACTTTTCCAAAGACTTCATCAAGGTCGTAGGTACAACGGCAGCAGCAGTCACGGGCCTACTCAGTCGCGGTTCTGCGGAGTGTAAGATCGCGATGGAAGGGCTAACGACGAGACAGATGGTGGACTACATGCAAACCCTGAAGGCGAATGTATCGCGCAAGCCTACGCAATACTTGTCTGCAGCGTTCAACATCAACACAACCATGATCGACGACCTGGTCTTGGTTGAGGGCGAGAAGCCTCGCGTATTGAAGGAAAGAATGGATATTGCATTGAGAGGTATTGTGCTTGCGGCCATGGGCGGCTTCGACAAAGTTACTTTTGATGGTGCTGCTCTCGTCTATCCGTCTGTGGTCAGTCTATCTTCCTGCAATGCGCTTACTAATGAGCTAACTCTTCCATAAGCCCTTCACCGAGCAACTGACGTCTAGTCAAGCTCTAAGACTTGTACACGAGGCGCACTCTGTCGGACTAACCACATACTTCTCGGCCGGTTTCAAGTTCGAGAATATCAAGGATGCGATATACACAGGTGTCGACGGAATCGGTATCGGCGGTGCGCAAGTCCTTCGATACATGGACCATGACACTGGCATGCATGGGCCGTATGTAAGTTCTATTAATTACATTCGCAAAAAAGCATTTTATGTACCAATTTTTAACAGACTGAGGAGAACATTGACCGTATTATGGTCGAGCGTTCAAACGCAGAGAATAGCATCCGTGGTCGATCAGCACGACTACTGGCGCGCCTCGACCAGATGCACTTCGAAGGATCGCTCAAGCCTGAAGAAGTCGTTCTCCGGCATGATCTATACAAAGCACTCTCTGAGTTCGTCCCTGAGGATACAGGCAACTTGGGCGAGCCAGGATTGTATGCTCTTCTTGAGGACCGTGCGGCGAAGGATATTCTTGCATTCCCAGATGACGGAGAGAAGCCGATGCTCGGTTACGCTAGGAGGATTTCGCGCTCGGACAACGTTGTGCTTCGGCAGGCCACTAGTGACAAGGACTGGGAAAAATTCAAAAACCAGCTGAAGCAAGCGGTGGCTAATGATAACGAACGGGGTGTGAGGAGTATGTATGCTACCAAGCCTTGGGTAGAGCTCCGTGCGGGTTATCGAAAGGCCATTGACGAGAACCACAAGGTAAGTGTTGTCAAGGTGTATAACTTGACCTAAAGAACTTATGCATACACTATAGTATTTCCGGGGTGAGCCGGATTTGCCCGTGAAACAGCCACGATAATTCAGCCGGGAGCCCAAACCAAGAGATTCGAGCTAATGGATTGAATTGAATGACGCTTGTAGAAATCCGTTGTAGTAGAACTACCGCTGTAACACATGTGTGTAACCCGAAGATATCACCGTTTAACGAGTATCATTGCGGACCGGAAGCCCATCTATTGACTCGATCCAACAACGATGTAGGTTGCCTGCGCATACTCTAATACCGTCTTTCCCCACGTATCAAACTTCCAAGTCATTTCCTTCGTCGTGATGCTTTCGTTCTTTACTGACACACACGTGTCACCTGCACCGAGGCGGAGCTCGCTGAAGGCCATGAATACCTTGGGTGATTTATCGAAATCAGACGAATCGTCAAGCACTTCTGACCCTGTAAATCTACGTATGAGTGTTAAGGTCTCGGCTACAACATCCCAGATCCCTCACCTGCATCACCGGTCCCGAAGGAACCACTCTGGGTGTCTAGCCTCTTTGTCGAGTGAGCAAACCATGTTACACCTATCTGGTGAACTCGACATTTGGAATATAATCCGACGAGACATTCGAGCCTGAATCCCTTGCGGTCAACGTTGTTCGCCGACACTTTGAAGTCGTGTCCGGAGTCGCCTTCAGAATCAATCGCATGAATCCAGACGGAAACCTTAGGGATATCATCATTGGAGTATGGTGGATCGAACGTAATTCGAGTGGTAGGGTTTGATGGTCCCGGGAACTTCAGTGTTTGTGCGTCGAACGTGATACGGCCAGACCGAAAATGGACACTGGACGTTGGCAGTGCGATCCAGGCGCAGTCAGAACGATCTGTCTCTTCATCAGTCGATGATTCCATATTGATAACAGGACCTTGTCCGTCGACATGATCTACGTCGCAGCTGATGTAGATGCGCTCGTGCTTCGTGTCCAAGCTGTTGATCCCAGGAAGTAAAGAACGCGGAGCCATTGGCAGACTCATGGTAGAATCCGACGAGAAAGGATTTCCGATAAGCCGCCTGAGACCGCCAGCGATACGTATAAGATTCGTTTTGGCCAGCTGGAGGACTCCAGTGTCGAGACCAGCGGTAAACGGATAGTACTTGGCGATAAAGGATTTATCTTCCTTTGAAAGGTCCACACCTCCAGACATGGGTTTCCCCTCTAGCAGAAATTCCGAGCCAAATTCATACTGCATGATAGAAAGCTCGTCGTATTTTGTAGATGCGATATTAGGGTTGAAGCGGGAGTAGTGTTTGAAAATGTTCTTGTCTACGGTCGTCGGACTCCATTTGTGGAGCTCATAATAATAGTTATAAACGTAGTCCTTGTTCCATTTGATCTCGGCATGAGGTTGTGAATGCTCGTGAATGCAACCCAGCGCGTGTCCGAATTCATGCAGAACGACCTGTCTAAATCGTTTATCACGAGTGTTCTCGTTGATTTCTTCGGGATCGAGATTCATAGTGGGTTCGTCAATGGACTTAGACTTGCAATCGGTTCCGACGATGCACGAATGTCCCTTTCCTCGTATGAAACCGACGCGGATAGTACCACTCTGATTGTTAACGAAGTCGAAGGTGATGTTGGCATACTGGCTCCATATGTTGGCGTATTGTTTGACTTTTGCAATGACGGCACTGGAGACGTGTGGGCAGTCCATGAAGGACACTGTAAGGGTTGTGCCTATCTTCCACATCCTTCGTTTGTGGAGAGCTAATTTGAGTCTAGAATCTGCGCTCTCCTCGTCGGATATATAATTGTCATCGTCCGTAAGCTCTGCGCAAGGAATAATCCTCGTGGGAGTCCTTTGAGATATGGTAACGTTAGGGGCGGATCGATCCCCATAATGCGAATTTACATTAATGGGCGACCCATTATGGACCTCACTATTCAGCAAAATGTTATCGTTCAATCCCCCTGTCATTTTTATGAACGATACATACAGAACGGTCTGTTTTCGTTCGTCTTCATCGGATGAAGACAGCTTGAGTGAGGAAATGGACAAGAGAACGTCGTCCCCAGTGTCAGGCCTCACATTCGAAATGGTGAGCAGCATGTCAGATGGGTCTAAGATCGATCTATGGGCATCCAGTTAGTTTGTAAATACACAAGATTGCCCCCAGATTGAGAGAAACGCACTCAGGTTGTGAGTTTGAGGTTGACATCACAGAATCAACTTCAACTCACGACTCAGCCCGTACAGAGAGTTTGTCGTGGATATTGTTGAGACGGTGACGGAAAGAATACTTTGAGCAATGATTTTAGGTTCAAATCTGTATATCACAATCAACGTGTAGCGGCTTCGACATGCAAGTCAGCTGAGGCAAAAATGGAGACGCGATATCTATATCGAGTCCTTCCAGTTCCATGCTTCGTGTCAATCCATGGTATTTCCCGTGCTAGAGGCACACATGCATCGCTAGGAGATCTACAATTGCTAGTAGCCTAGCCTGGGGGTGATCGCATTTCCCCGATACCTGTGGCGTGAGGTCTGAAGCCCACATCTTGTTATGATAGACACAAGATAGAATATGATTGCGAAATGATTCACAGAGAGCCCAAACACCAGCAAGTTTCTTCAAGTTCGACCACTGGCAGACTTAGCAAGTTTGAGAGTCTGGGTTACCCGCCGACCCATGTAGCGGGCCTATTTACATTTGCTTGGCCATTCGCGATAAGATAAGATAATATCTTTGCCAGATCCCGAGCTAGTACTATAGTATTACTACAATTTTGGACATACCCACTACAAAACGGTGTATCTGATCCCGAATTCATTAACCGAACTTGAGGTAAGCTAAGTCACTGACCACGACCATGAGGCAAATTAGGACCAACCTGCATTCGATGCAGACTTCTGCTGTCAAAATTCGTTCCAGTGCTCTTATTCCGGTTATTCGGCCCTACTACGGTGCATATTAGGATCGCGAGTTTATATCCTCCGAGTCGGCGACAGTTTTGGCACTCGAACCTGAGCTTTGAGGCTCGAAGTTTCCGATGAGACCTTTCTTCTCCTGTGGACATCACCAGCAACTCACCAGCAATACTGCTTCCTAAAGCGCTGCAAGACGTACAATATCAACGTCGTAGTACCCTCGGTATGTAATACACCCTTTCTACGAGATCATGCGACGTCCATTAACTGCACCCGTCAGTAGTTACTGACACCTTAGGCCTCAGGCCCCACTGACTCGCTCCTATACAGTGATCAAATAAGTCAACGGCGATAACAATCACTACCCCGATGTTGATTTAAGGTTCGACTCGGATCAACCAGGCAACTCTAACTCACAAGTAGACGTTCTCGAAATCTGAACGCCAGATCACAAGGGTGTATACTCCGGGAGTTTTTATGTACCGACGAGTCTTTGTTGACAGTGTTCATAGAAGGTCAGAGACATGGACACTTCTTTCAATATGCAACACCAGTATCGTACGGCTATCGACATCGATTGACTAGATACACCCTCACAAGTCACGCTCCTACTGTCTTACAGCCTTGCGAACAGGGAGGTATTTAATCTCAGTTGCGGTCTGTGTCTGGTCAACGCCTTTCTCCTGGTAGATTGACACTCAACACCTCTTCGGTGGATTGTCTAATAACGTGCCCTTATCATACAGAGCGCGAAATGAACAAGTATGTCCGACTGTGGCACAGGACTATATTGTCTTGACCTAATGATTTGGACTCCCTTAGTATCATGCAGCCCTCTTCTCCCCCTCATTCCGATGGAGACACAAGGAATCAGCCAATGCTAATGTACGTTTCATTCAATATATCATTTCCTTCTTCATACAACTAAAATGTCCCATTTCTCATCCATAGTCAAAACCAGCATGTTGCGTAAGTCTACTATTATTCTAACGATCTAAATCTAATACATCACTGACATTCTGATCTTACACAGGATGCCCCCAAAGGTCATATCGTGCAAGCAGATTGTGGTACCCACTACCATCTTCAACACGCAAGATGCTTCAGTCAACAATGATTCGTCATTGAAGATGGCTGTCGAGGTCGCCAAGACATGGAAACCAGGTTCAACGTTGTCTGTCTCCTTCATAGGCCGTGCTAATGTTCCCGATGCCGTCATCGAGAGCGTAAAGGAATTCGCCCATATCTGGAGTCAGCATGGCAATATCTTCTTCAACTTCATCGGTGATGGACTCGTGGGCTTGATTCGTATCTCTTTTACCCCTGGCGGCGGGAATTGCTCCGCTGTTGGAACCGATTGCCAACTCAAAGACTTCAACGGACAGTACACTATGAACCTCGATCCTGAAGAAGACATCAACGAAAGGTCTCTCCAGAGCGAAGAAGGCAAAGCGGTATTCCGGCAAATTGTCTTACACGAGTTTGGCCACGTCTTAGGCTGCGTTCACGAACATCAACAGCCTAAGGCCAACATCAAGTGGGACAAGGACCGTGTGTATACTGCATTCGGCGGTCATTCGAAGAAGAAAAGAGATCTCATTGATGTCAACATCTTCGAACACTACCCTCAGAATCCAGCTATCGTTGCAGGCACCGAGCACGATAAAGATTCGATCATGCACTATGAATTCACCCCGACTTGACTGTGGACAATTTGGATTTACCAGGAGGTCTCGATCTTTCACCAAAGGACAAAGCATTCATCGCACAATGTTATCCCTTCCCATCCACCATCGATACCGCAGTCGTACACTGGAATAAGCCCTCCGCGAACCCCGATACACATAACAGTCACTTACGACGGATGTCTATCCCATTCTCTCCGTATGCCGGGACGGGCCCTTCCAATGTTCCCCGGTCGATCCTTCTCGGAGTTAGTTGGTTGAATGCCCAGAACCAACCGCGCTTGAACGTCAACTGTAGTGTGTCGCAGCCTAATGGGCAAACCCCCGTCATTGATCTGGACGCGTCGATCGAGGAGGAGATAGGTTCATTTGGATGTACCTGGCTTGCATTGCCCACTTCGGACTCTGATTTCCGATTTGGTCAGATTACCATCGACACAAACCACCCAGCTATCCAACCATCGAGCCAGCCTTACTTACCTCGTAATACCAGTATCCCGATTTCATTCACTACTCCCTACTCCACCGGCAACATTCCCAAAGTTGCCGTTTGGATCCATGGCATCGACTCCGAAAGTGAATCCGGACACGACTTCAGGGTGTCTGCGAGCAACGTCGACCATAAGGGATTCAGGATAGATTGTCTCGTCGGGTTGCAAACCCAATGCTGTGTCTGCCAGATAGGTGTGACATGGCTCGCGTATCCGACAACGAGGTCAGACATCTACAGTGGGTCCTTTGATACGACGGAGGCAGTAGGTACGCGAGAAATTGAAGACAAAACACCTAACTCGGGATCAGGCCAGACGATAGCTTCCTATATGGGTTCGACAGAGTTCGACATCCAGTTCACGAAGATACCAAAGGTATTCATGGGTTTCAGTCAGCTTCACATTGGCGAGGGGGATGCTCGTGTTTGGTTGAAGAATGGAGTCGTCACGCCGGAGATGTTACCCTGGCAGGTTGATACTTGGGGGAAGACGATGTTGGTAAACGCACAGGGAACCTATATCGCTGTTGACTCGACGTAGGTTCCTACACACATTTTCAGTGTACATTAAGGTATCACCATTATATCTCTTTCGTTCACCATTGGACATGTCGAGAGTATGTTCTTGGAGATGGAATTATGGTGAAGGAATTCAAAGTACTGTTAAGTGTCAGTACGAAGCTTGAGATCGACTACAGAACTCAACGTGTCAGTGCCCTCATGGCTGAAATCACACATGACGTAATCTACGACGAAAGAGTTATTTTTTCATACATTCATATGTATGATACACATAGCATGGAGCCTACGAGGCGTACGTATGTAGCGTATGAAGGAAGAGGAATGTGAGCGGAATATAGTACATCGGCCGAGAAAACACAATCAGTAACACTGCGAGTAGTCTGTCGGTGAATAAGTTAGTACCAGTTTAGAACAGAGAGGACGAAGAAGACTCACAGTCGTTGAGTACATGACAAGTGAAAGGAGAAACACAGGCAGTTGGACCACTGTACCCGATACCACCGCACTGACCCCACTGTGCAACAGTACCGGAACCGCTAGTAGGGGTGCTACCGCTACTGGTCGTAGGGGGAGTTCCTCCACCGGTGTTGCCTCCACCAGTGGTGGAGTACGTCGAGTCGATGTCACCAAATCGGATGTTGGAGTAGGTAACGGAAGCGCTTCCTTGCTGGGATTCGACATCAGCAGGCTTACCACCACTGGCTGGGCAAGGACCACGGGTGACTCCGGGAGCGGAAGTGGCCTTGTCAGGTGGGTAAGAGCTATCGAGCCAGAGCATGCTCGCGGCGTAGTCGTCCCAAACAGAAAGAGCCAACACCATACCGGCATCGAGAGCTTGGCCCATCTTGGCCATACCACCGAGTGTTCCGAAATAGTTCTTGTCGCCGAAGGCTTGCTTTTGTTGCACGCAGAAATTGTCGGTGATGGAGTTGACGGGGTCGATACCAGGGATGTTGACCTTGGAGTTCTGGATAACCTTGCCATCCTGAACATACAGACGACGGATTTCGGAGAGAGCGCCGGAGGCGGTACCGTCAGCCGTGACGAATTGGGTGACGATGGTGAACTTGCGACCAGTGTCGACAGTCTTGCCCTTGCCAAGGAAGGTCTGGTCACCCATACGGAAGGAGTTGAAGTCGCAACCGTCCTTGTCGCAAATACCTCCGTAACGGTTGTCACCGTCGCCACATTGAGTACCTTGGCATCGAGTCTGGCCACTAGCAGAGCAGACATGAGGGGTGTATGCGGCTGCATTGGAGTTGGCTTCCCAAATATCCATCTCACTACAGCATGTGCCGTACTGTCCAGATCCAGAGTTGGCAGAAGTGCCATTCCACCCGAGGATGTTGGCCTACAAGACAAAGAAAAAAAATATTGAGACATAATTCATGAGAGGCTTAGAATAAGACTTACCTCGCCATTGATGAATTTGATGTCGTGAGGGCACTGCGAATCGCAGTAACCAGTACCGTACTTGGCACCAGCTTTGTTGGTGGTGAATTTAGACATACCACCATCCTTGTCCATCTGAACGAGGTAAACGGCACCGTTCAAACCACAGCCGAGGTTGGACATGTCAACATCGAAACTGAATTCCTGGTTCTTCAGCTTGAACAGCTGGTATGTGCTGTCATCTTGCAGAAGGTAGACACGAGAGCCGACGTTGCTCCCAGTGACGAATTTGAGCGTGAGGGCATCACCAGTAGAGGTGATACCGTAGGTACCAGAATAGTCAGCACCGTCGAGAGCGCAGTTCTTAGCGCAAGTCGCGGGATCTGGGCAAAGAGAGGCGTCCCACGTGTTACCGGTGTAGCAGTTAGTGAAACCGCTGGTAGTGTGCAACCAACGCCAGTTAGCGTCGAGCACGACTGAGGTTTGGGCTGTGGTGCAGCCACCGCTTTTAGTGCAGTGTTGTGAAGTGAGTTTTGGGTGGTTCTCAGCCTGCTGTGTACCGACCTGTTGGCCATACACAGAGGCAAGGAAAGAAAAGGCGATCAAGGCTTTGGCACGGAACATAGCCTACAGATGTTCGACATTAGATATTGCGTCGAGAACGAAAGCTGTATATACATACCAACAAATCAGGAGTAGTCCGGAAGAATGTGGAGGGGGTATGAGTAAATCAGCCTAAAGAAATTTTGTTAAACGATGTTTCCAACAATGAGAAGAAACAAGTCGTACAACTGTGTGGTGCGACCCTGGGGTCTTGAACGACCTCAAGAGTCTCCTTTATACCTGTAGAGGACGGTCTGGATGTCCGTCTCGTCTGTAAACATAGCGATGCGGATAAACACAATGTCTTGAAACCGACGCAGCTGATTCACAGAGGTCACAAGTTAATGAAGGTTATTTGTCGTCCAAAGACATTTGAATTGCGGTTACACAGAATGAATAGTCACGCCGTCATTCTTCGAGTGTAATACCATCCGCTTCGTCAACTCTCTGCATGGTCAGGTCAATTACGGCTGAAATTCGGTGACGGGTCAAGGTATGTTACTGACTTTTTCATTCGCTTGGCACCATCATCAGGCGAGCCGGGCCTCCAAATCAGTTCCGGGAAATAACCCGCTGAAGACTGGTAGTGTGCCTTCTCTCGGGCCTGAAAGAATGTGTACCGGTGTCAGTGTGTATAAAATGTAAAAATACACCCGTGACCAAGACTTCTCTACCTAGATCATTCGAAGATCCCATCGACGGCACAACTTCGGGCACATTCGTCTGAGAACCTTGTTGTGAATGCCACGGTCCATGACATTCCTCGCCTCGAGGGCTTTTGAGAGAAAGCACAGAGTCAGGGCACACTAAGTGATCAACCGAGAGTATGAGCCCGAAGGTCAAAAAAACTGTATTAGCATTTTTATTGGCAATAACATGTCGCATTTTCGACACTACCGGCTGAGAGAAAATGGAGAGGAGTACGCAGATATCTAGTATATCGTACATTACCTCTAAATGAGGTCTAGACAGTGGAGTATGTCGAAGAGCGAAGCATTCCCGATCTCAAAATTGGCTTTCACAGCTTGCGAATCGGATAGAGTAGTGCGGGGTAACCAATCGTTGAGCTGGCAGATAACGAGCGATTGGGAAAGCCCGATGGGGATTCGCCGGCATGCGCCCCATGGTAGCAACGACTTCTCAGAAAAGTCTGCTTATTTTAGAGCATCCGTGAACATAAACGTTCAGCGAAGACAAGGAGTTTCAGTATTATGTCGATCTAAATGGCGTTGAGTATCACGGTGTCGCCAAAAGGGTGACTGAAAATCAGGAGTTCCGGTTGTCCGCACTGTCGAGTTGGAGAAATGCTTACACGATTGTAAATACCCCAGTTAAACAACAGGGGAGAGGTGGTCTCGTCGGACCTCAGGCTTCAAGCTTCGGGAAGACGTTGTATCCATAGGCATACCGCACACAAGCACCAAAGAAATTATTCCGCACAGATATTCGAGCACCATCAGGATAGGATTTGAGTGGGTCGCTCGTTTAGTAGTTGTGACAACTTGGCGGAAATCGGCATCGATTCAGGGAGCAAAGAGATATGAAGGGAGCAGATTCATTAACATTGATAAAGTTGGGATATTCAAAACAACGATGAGGCAATCGCAGCCAAAATGGCGTATAGTAAGTCGATAGTTGCTTGTAGAGGTGGATGTTGGTCAATTCAATTGCAAATTGAAATTACCAGTCGTCGGCATTAGACGCCTGTCTCCATAGGCGCTCAGCATGCTGTACAGTGCCAGTGACAACTTGTTTTGACGGTCAACCCCTAGCAAGTTCAGTTGTTGCCCAAAATTCATAGACTGACAAGGATCTTTTGAACTCTTTGACGACTATCGGTATGATAAAATATATACAACGCTCACACAAGACTAACAGAGTATATTTAGTGCCCACATTAAGTTTAACCTTGACGAGGACGACTAAATGTCACCGTGACCCGGGTGATGATGTTCGTGGACAACCACATTGTACTGATACTATGTTTCATTTCGAACTGTATGTACTTGGGGGATATTCAAGCTTCAAGGCTCTTCAATCTGCTGATCTTTGACTCTCCGAGCAATACTTCTCATGGACCCAGCTCTGAAATATCTTGGGTGATGGATCTGAGGGCTAAGATACTTATAGAGGCTAGCCCAGATCTTTCATGAACATCTACTGGAATATATACTGCTTGGCCGGGGCACTCGGAATGACACGAGCCACTCTACGCGCTTTTGATCCCACCCAATTTGACTCTCAAACAGAGCGGCTTATCTCGTCATCCCTAAATGGATCTGAGAACTTCTCCCGAAATGCAGGATATTCTTAAAGCTGAGGGTCTTACCAACGCGTCTTGTCGGATTCCTTTACCTAGACAGTCCAACCCATATACACGACTGTGCCAATCATGGACAACGGTGGTAAAACTAGTCTTTGGGCGATGCTTACCACAGTGAAAATCAATCCTGAAAACCGCAAGTGTACAACTCTGCCTATTCTTTCCTTGAGAAATCAATATTCTCGAAACTTCCACCTGTATGTCTTCTCACTTCTATACGCATGTAACGAGATCTTATCTACAGTCTCCAGGTCATGGTTGGGTTTCTGGGTCGCCTTGTATGTGAAGTCTATCAACACGAATACGCGAGATACTGACTCTTATCACTATAACAGCTTATCATGGTTCGCCTTTTCCCCACTTATCCCAGAGGCCGTCAAGACGGATCTCAACTTGACAGCTGAAGAAATTGGTAGGTAACTATAAATATATGTTTGTTATCTTTCTAACTAACCTTTATATAGGCAACTCAAATATCATCTCTCTCTGCGCTACCCTCGGAGTTCGTCTGATTGTTGGCCCTCTTGTTGACAGTGAGTTATCGTTTGATTACTATTCAGTGGTGGTTGTTGAACTGCCCCGTTCGCTAGAATATGGTCCCCGAAAGGTCATGGCCGGTGTCCTTGCTCTTGGCGCGATACCTTCGGGTCTGGCAGGTACGGTGAAGTCGGCGGAAGGTTTATATGTTGTCAGGTTCTTTATCGGTATGCCGTATATTCTCCGTTCATCGTGCGTTCATAAATCAGTATTAGGTATCCTTGGCGGAACATTTGTTCCATGCCAAACATGGACGACCACGTTCTTCGACCAAAATGTGGTCGGGCGAGCTAATGCACTAGTGGGAGGTTGGGGAAACTCAGGTGGAGGCTTCACCTTCCTTATCATGGTGGCTCTGTATGATCGTTTAGTTTCTCACGGTCTTTCTTCCCATACCTCATGGAGAGGTATGTATTTTCGGTATCTCGGTACTTTTATTCGCTCACTCTAATTCTTGCAGCTGCCTTCGCTATCGTCCCTGTTCCTGTCTTACTGCTTGTTGCTCTCATCACGCTTCTATTTGGAACTGATCATCCGAACGGCAAATGGAGTGATCGGTTTTCGGATCCTAATGATGGTAGGTCCCAAGACATAGAAGACAACTCATTCGTCGACGGTGAAACCAAAGATGAGACGAGAGCCACGGCGGTGGTTGCCGCAACGAACGAAGGTTAGAAAATGACGAGCTCATCATTTGTGGTAATGTTAATATTCGAGGACTTTTCACAGATACCAATGCGCTGGGACCCAAGGAAGAATCACTGGGAATGATATACCTTCGCTCATTGAAGATGCCTTCGACCTGGCTCCCGGGTTTAGCCTATCTGAGTGAGTTGGCTTATTCCAGCTACGATGGAATAGCGCCAGTACTGAATATAACATTAACTAAAGCGACATTTGGATACGAGCTGGCAATCGACGCGAACCTTGCCAATGTTCTTTTTGGTCTATTCCAATCTCCTACCTTCGGACAAACGAAAGCGGGTTATGTACGTCTCCATCTTTTTTACACTTCTGCACCGGATTTACAGGATCTCACTTGTCAGGTCGCAAGTATCTTTGGTCTCCTTAATGTTTTCACCCGGCCACTTGGTAAGATTCATTTTTCTTTTGGAAATGCAACACGCTCAAAACAACCACTATTATGTAGGTGGCTATTTTGGTGACTTGGTCTTCGCAAAGTACCGCGTGCCGGGAAAGAAGTATCTAACTTTGGCCTGCGGGTTGTTACAAGGTCTCCTATCGCTCGCGTTAGGCCTCTACATTGATAATACCACGAACCCGTCGCGTGAGCAACTTACACTTTTGTAACGCCCCGACCCCCACTCACATTTTGCTCACGCTAGTGACCGTCATCATTGTTATTTTTGTTTTATTAGCGATCGCCAACGAAGCCGGAAATGGTGCCAATTTTGCACTCGTTCCACATTGCAATCCCGGTAAGCTATTTATTCTGCCAAGTTCGCCGTCTGCTCATGGTAGCATTTATAGCTTATAATGGTTTCATGGTACGTGATTGTTCTTTGTCAAAGTACCCACGGATAGGGGCCTGAGAAAGCGTCCATAGAGCGGATTTGTCGGTGCGATGGGTAACCTTGGCGGGATCATCTTTGCTTTGATATTTCGTTTCCAATCTAGACCATTTGGAAAGGCTTTCTGGGTATCTGGGGTGGTCGCCGCAGTCAGTGTCATTCAACTTAAACTTTCCTCCTCTCTGAGCTAAACCCGCCATTCTGATAGGTTATCAATATACTCCTGGCGGTGGTGCCCGTCCCAAAATGATGGGAGCAGGAAGCTCAGAACCCGCGCGGACGCTCGTTTTTCGCTACTTATCGTTGAGATAAGAGAATGTCGCTTGTGATAATAATATAGTAATACATCCTCTGATTCCCTGAGCTGTGTTCCTGCCGTTTGTGCTTTCATTTGGACGACGAGCTGCCCACTATGTCCAATGTACAATCTGAACCTATTACACTGCCTCAACCGTTTATTCCGCCCTCCTTGCAAGAGCCTTTACGACCATCCCCGAGCGTACCATCAAGCCTCCCACAGCTCCCTGTTGATGATACACCTCTAAAAGTAGCCGATGCAGTGAGTTACACGCTCGATCATACGGCTTTTGATTTGGACTCACGCTGCTCTATTCTCATAGGATCTTCGTACCCCCGATAACTGGATAAAGCGAAACCCTAAGCTTATCAGGTTAACTGGCCAACATCCATTTAATGTTGAGCCGAATTTAGACGACCTGTTTGATGCCGTATGTGTTCTCTGTCGATCTCCCGATATACGATCTAAAGAAGCTCCGTCTTTATCTAGGGCTTCCTTACTCCGGCACATCTTCACTTCGTACGAAACCACGGTGCTGTTCCTCAAGTTGATGAAGAGAAATTACGGAATTGGAGGATACGTGTTCATGGACAAGTCAAGAATGAAGTTTCATTGTCATTGGACGATCTACGAACGAATTTTAAGACTGTTACGATCCCGGTAACTCTGGTATGTGCAGGTAATCGAAGGAAGGAGCAGAATGTTGTGCGCAAGAGTCTAGGATTCAGTTGGGGTGCTGCAGGGGGTAATTAACGTCTCATTGCACTCTTAATCGCTATTCACATCACATTTCTTTCAGTTTCGACTGCATTGTGGACTGGAGTCTACTTGGCCGACGTCTTGAAATATGTTCAACCTATCCGTCCTCATGCTAGACATGTGATCTTCGAAGGAACTGACGACCTCCCCAATGGTCGCTACGGAACATCGCAGAAACTCAGTCAGGCTATGAACAGGGACAAATGCATGCTTATTGGTATACTGAATAATTATGGCGATGTTTGTGCCCCTACTGATATGTTTGATATAGCTTGGGCAATGAACGGTCTTCCCCTCGAACCGGATCATGGCTTCCCTGTACGCGTGATCATTCCAGGACAGATTGGTGGTCGAATGGTGAAGGTACATATCACAACGTCTAATCAATGAATCGAAACTTATATTATTTTTATCTTCGTACCAGTGGTTGAATCGCATAGAGATTTCGGAAAATGAGAGTCAACATTATGCACGTACAATCAAGCATAATTATGATCTGCATACTAACACGATATTGATACTAGCTTCACTTTTGGGGTACATCATCTGGTATAAATTTGTGTCATGCTTCGTGCTTACTTGCCTCTCCTCAGACAACAAAGTCTTGCCGATGGAATTGTCACCTGATCGCGCACGTTCGGAAAAGGACTGGTGGTATGACCCCAAGTAAGTAGGTGAATACATCATATAATTTGCATGCTTACGCAGATATATACAGTTACATTATTACGTGAGTACTATCTGAAAAAGTCGTTCACTATGGCATCTCAATCCAGGGTATCTGCTTCACAGAGAACTCAACGTCAATAGGTGCGTATGCAAGGCACCTAGTTAATTAGAAATCTCTGAACATGTCCCAAATACAGCGCAATAGCGAAACCCAGCCACGATGAAACACTTATAATAACGCACGGCGAAGATCCTGGGTGCTATACACTCAGGGGATACGCATACACTGGGGGCGGCCGTCGTGTCACCAGAGTGGAAATATCACTCGATGCGGGTGAGACGTGGACCCTTGCCAATATGTGGGCAATCGAGCAATACCCTCGTATACGTTATACTCATAACATCGTAGCGATTACCCAGAAGATCGATACCGCTCTGCCTCTTTCCAGAGCCCCGTCTATGGTACACTGGATCTCACCGAAAGCGATTTCTGCTAGTGAGTCCCATTCTTCCTTCGCACTTTTGCTTGGTAATAACGCGGATCTAGTTGCTGGTGTTTCTGGGATTTCAAAGTACCGATAGTTGATCTCCTATCGACACACTCAATTGCCGTCCGGGCAATGGATGAGTCGTTGAACGTTCAATCCAGAGATATGTGGGTAATTTTGATTCTGTTGTTGCGACTCTGTCTCAGTAACTACTCTTTAGGTATTTAAATGCGACGTCTATGATGAACAATTGGTATACAGGGTTTCTAGGCGTTTATGTCGCACCTTGTTAACCAAATCATACTAGGTGGTTCCGTGTTGCTATTCATAGAGAAGATACTCGGCGAGGCTCGATCCTCAGATTTGAGCATCCAACTTTGGCCGGAGGTCGTTCTGGTGGATGGATGGAAGTACGTGTTTCTAAATCCATCAGTCATGCTGTGTGTTGATCTCGCTCCTGTTTCATAGCGTTTGAAGGCTTCAGGCTTGAATCCTCTTCACCCTGATTTTCAGCCAGCCACTTCTAAACCAGAAGTGCCACAAGTTCCCACACAACTCCCCACCAAAATTACGGCGACGAAACCTGGTATTGATCGAAAAATCACTGTTGCTGAATTTTGGGCCCAAGATAAGTCAAAACCCTGGGTACGTAACGAAGGCGTGCATTATATACGCTAGCACTGAATTCAGGCTGTGTTAGTTCATTGTAAATGGCGAGGTGTATGATGCAACAAAGTATCTTCAGGACCATCCTGGCGGAGCAGATTCGATTATCCTTATGGCCGGTGAAGATGCTACTGAGGACTTCACTGCGATTCACTCTTCCGATGCTTGGACAAAGTTATCAGATGTCAGTTGAACATAATTTATACTCCTCTTTTCCCCGTTCACTTATAGTCCATCCCTATAGCTTCACATAGGAACATTGGTCGGATCCCTTTCTGCGCCTTCCTCTACTGAGCAAGCAATCGGAGCATCCTTCCTTCAACCAAAGCAATGGAAGAATATGACTATTACTGAAATCCGAAGGGAGAATCATGATTCATGGTACTTCGTACTTTCCGCATCCAACCCCGAACACGAAATCGGCCTTCCAACAGGTCAACATGTATTCTTACGGGTCAAGCGCAGGGATACAGGCGAAGTTGTACAGAGGGCATATACGCCTGTATCACGGGAAGTTGTTCGCGGGAGGATCGAGTTCTTGATCAAGTACGTTCTCGTTGCTCAGTTAACACACGATGAACGAAGTGTTAATAATGATCTTGATAGACTGTACTTGCCTACGCCTGAATATCCCAATGGAGGGAAAATGTCCGTTCAACTAGGCCAGATGCACGTTGGAGATACTATCGAAGTCAAAGGACCGCTTGGGTCTTTCACATGGTTGGGTCCTGGAAGAGTGTCCTTCCATGGTCAAGAGAGGAAAGTCAGAAAAGTCGGTTTGGTTTGTGGTGGATCTGGTACGCCATTCCATATCCTTCTGTCATGTTTCGTTTTCTCACAACTACCTTTCTCAGGTATCACGCCCATCCTCCAGGTTCTTCGCGCAATTCTCGAAAATCCCGAAGACCAAACTCGGGTCTGGCTCCTCGACGCTAATAAATCTGAACTCGACATTCTCTGTCGCGAAGAGCTCGACGCCTTGGCCAAAACTCATGGGCCGGAGCGATTCAAGCTTCACTACGTCGTGAGCGCGGCCCCTAATGGGTGGACGCATAGTATTGGTCGTATCACCGACAACTTGATCAAAGCCCATTTACCCGCCCCATGCGCTGAAGGTCTCATATTGGCTTGTGGACCGGAACCTATGATCTCGCAAACGTTGAAACCGAGCCTGCAGAAATGCGGTTGGGATATTGAATCATCACTCGTTGTATTTTGATGTTGTTCATCAGTGGATGACATGCATGTCATAAACTTGCGAGTGAATTGTTCGCCAAGAAAATAGGGTGTTATTACAATAATGATAAGCATGTAGAAGAAATAGTAGTGTGACAACAGCTCTTTTAGTTCGCCTCTAGATCCACTTAGCAGTTTTCCTTTGACAACTCCAACCATATGTCTAAGTTCTCCCAAAGCTTCACTCGCTCTCTCGTCCAATGCTCCCTCCAGGATTTGACACATCCTTCGCAGAAACCCAAAGTCACCCAGTCAATCGCCGACAGTTCTTGCAATCCACATAACGGATCATAGAGATGACTCTCGAATATACCAGACCTCTTGACCTTTTCATCCCAATGTTGCAAAGCTTTCTCGCAAGCGGCAGCACAAATCTGCTGGTCCAAAGAAAGCGGAGGCGTCCCAGGCTCTTGAGACGGGTTTTCTGGCATAGACCCCAAAGGACAGGGGAATAGATCGATACTGGGCGGTCGATCCGCTGATAAATACCAGTTAAGAACCAAATTTTCCCGTGTTTTGATGAGCATGACAAGGTCGTCTCTTGAGATGGTGCGTTTGTCAATGTCCTCTTGCGTTTCCCCATCCTTTTCGTCAGTGTCTTGGCCTAAGACAGCACTGCGAAGGAGGTCGTAGTACGCCCGTTTCAGGATTTCGGGCATATCACACTCCCGAGCAAGGAGGATGGTGGCTGCAGCGTTTGGTACGCGTTCGGATGTAAGCTGGGTGAGATCGGAGGGCCACATCGCACGAATAGAGCGTAAGGCGAACTGATATTCTCCTGTGAAGTTAAGCTTGCTAGCAGCTCGCAGGACCGAAGCCAAGATGTGGAACGGAGGAGGCTCAAAAACATAAGCACTACAAAATAGTCAGTACGGAATAAGCATGAATGATCACAAAACTTACACGCCAGAGTCGATGGCTTTTAGCAATCGCTCAAAGTCCAAGACAGACACGCCAGAGTCAGAGATGTCATGTTTTGGGACATCGTCACTTCCACGCATAGAAGACATGAGATCTTTGAAATATCGTGACTTGTTCACGAGCGTGGAGCGATGAAGCTTGAAAAGAGTCCTTTGGACGCAGATGATCACAGAACCATCGAGAAGCCAGTACTCGTTATGTTTTGTCTCCTTTGGATTGATGGTGCTAAGGGAGGTTCTTTTTATGGGGGAAGGAGTAGGTGCAGATTTACGGGAGCGTTTGTTCTTACGAGGCTCCTCATCTTCTTCATCCAGTGTACGATGCTTTCGTATTTTCGGTGCCGGTTGAGACACAGGCGTGGCCACATGGTTCTTCGTGGGACGGACAATTGACTCTGCGAACGCTTTCTGAGATAGTGAAGCGCGAGGTTTCGGGGGAGGTTTTTTGAATACGCTTGGACTAGAGGTGCTTGGTGAGGATTGCGACACGGGTGGGAAGCTTACACCTGAGCCACATGTTAGTTTCTCTATCAGGTCTGGGACTTCAAACGTGTATTCAGCTCACGAGAACGGGGTTTTACAGCGGGCTTTGGACTCGGAGGCGGTAAGAAAGCCGTGAGTGCTCGATGAACTTCGTCTTGACTGCTCTCTTCAATCGGCCTTCTGGGAGAAAGCGCTTCATCGACCATTTTTGCGTCTTCATCATTTGTTGCATCATCCGGAGGATCTTCATACATATCTTCCACGTCAGATTGTCCGCCTTCCTTCATGTCGACGTCTACATTTCCTATCTTCAGATTCGGTAGACAATAGGAAAGTGTTTTGATAAGTACCTTCGGCATCCGATTCACTATCGCTTATAAGGTTTATTGGAGAGGAAGTCCCCCTACCACTACCAGGGGTAGGGATGAGAGGACTCATTGGAGTCGTATCCTTCTCCTTCTTTACTCGGATACCAGAGATGGTATCAGGTAACTCGTCCTCGGACGGGTCGAGCTCATCCTGGTTGAGGGCTTGCGAACTTTTGAATATTGGACTAGATTGTTCTAGAGTGCTCAGAGGGAGGAGGCGTCACGCTGGGTGACTCGGAGGCAAAGGCAGACATGGTTTAGCAATAAGTACAAGTCAAGTCTAGGGTTGAGTCTTTGTCTGAGACACTCCAGATCCTCATTTACGCGAATGTAACGCATCATATGACCGTGACAGACCGCGTATTCGCTGTCACTCACGACCTCATGAGGAGAGACAGAGAATCCAGGACTCGATACGAGCTTCCATGACAACAACAGTATTAGTATAGGGAATCTGATAAGTATGAGACTTTGATTCTCCAATCAATGTAGAGCTCAAATATTTGTCCCTACATGGCTGACTCGGACGCTTTCTACTATACCACCAAGCACTGGGCAGAGGTCAAGCCAATCACATCTTTCTTCCTAAAAATATATCCTTCGAAATTTATATGTAGGACTATCGGGTTCATGCTTCAACATTCGATAATTGAACGGATGGTTGTAGCTGGATACCCAAAGCATCAAGCTCTCCGTACAGAGAACTCTGGAAAATTTCTCGATGTTCTTTCAACACAAACAATGTCACTTCTGCCGCACCCGGATATTGAATCCAACTACTCTCCTTTGTATATGTAGGGTTGGGTTGTACAATCTTGATCCACCGCAGCTCTTCCAAGATGGTATGGAAAAACTGAATTCGAGAGGGAAATCCGAAATGGGCTGACGTCCAATCAAAGCTGGTCAAAGATCAGAGTTGCGTTTCACTTGTATGCTTGGATATATACTCACCGCCAAGTAGAATTTACATCCATCGTATTATTCGTAGGGGTAACATCCATAGTCATCCCTTTATAAGCGGCCTCTTCGACTAGTCGACCTGACTTCGCCATAAGTGCCTCGAGGTATTCAGGATCTCTCGCGCGAATTACACCACGGCGAACGTAGCTTGCGATAGATTCAATTGTTCCCTCCGAGTCGAATTTATCAGTTATTGGTCCGAGGTTGCCGTTACAGGCTGCGTTTGAGGGTGTACAGCCAACACCACGATACTAGAATTGGTACATAATGAGCATATAAATCACGAACTATGATGATGGATAATTGCACTTCACCATAAAAAAGTTCAATATATATTGGATAGGATTATTAGGGTCTGTCTTGGTTAATGTTCGAGCAAGTAGGGCGATCAAAGTGTCTTGCTTCGAGAAGACCAGTTGTTCATCTCCTGCTGTATTGTGGACGGCTAAGGATGTGATAGCCTCGTGAACCTTTGTAATCACGTCCGCAGAGAAATGTATGTCGACTCTAGACAATTTGCCCCTATGTCTCCCCATGATTGTTGGAGGACCTCCGACTACGAATGGAGATTCAAGATGTGGGGTAAGAAGGCTGCTTTCCAGGTACCTGGTCGATTGAGGGCCCTCAATTGCAGGGAAGGAATATGCATAGGAAGGTGCTGGGTCCAAGGGAGGTAATCCTTGATAGTTTTGAGAAACAAGCCGAAGGAAATTGAGTACCGTGAAACCATCACCTAAATGTTAGAAGGTTCTGAGTACAGAATTTTAATATGCGAAAGAAGAGAGCGGATATACCAATGGTATGATGTTGGGAGAAACCAATCGCAGTGACACCCAGTTTCACGAATTTAGTAATTGTAAACCTCGCCAAAGATTCATCGGAGTCGCGTTCAAGGATCTTGTTGATATTGGCACGTTCGACTAGAGCCACAGCACCTTTATTTTGAATGATATGATTGGTTGGCATCACCGTCTCTGCTTCGCTCTCCAGGAATTTTATTGGTACAGGTGAATTGGTCAATCGAATCTAGATGATCATATATGAATGTAGGAAAGTCGCTTCGGTTCTACAACAGAGACATAACGAACTTTCCATTTTCCTTTCGTGTCGTTAGGCTGCTCGAATCTACCAGCTGCTAACGGGTACACGGATAATGCTTTGGACAAAGCGTCGATGAAACGGGTAGTATCGAGTTCGCCGGGGACGACGTGAACAGTCTCGATCTATATATAATCAACGATGACTACTTCATATTCAGTTAGAGAGCCTCTTGACTGACCGAAATTGCACATATCAAGTCCAATGGCAATAGTTCATGATAGAGTTGAGACCCTAAAATTGTAGGTAAGGTTGGTTTCACTAAATGTTCCGTCATCACGGCTGTTATTCAATTGCTAGATCACAAAAGGTGCAATCACACCCTATAAACGTTGAAGCCTAAAGTGGGGTATTTATATACTTCTTTGTACACAAAGTTCACGCTGCCAGGGGACAAGTCGAGTCATATCAGGAGCTCGATATAAGCTCCATCAGTGACATTGTAATTTGTAAACGAGCACAGGTTGCTTGTGCGTCTGTGCAGAGGTGAGAAGCTTGAACAAAGGGAAGCCTGAATAGACAATAGCCCACGTCAAAATATGCGCATTACGCCATCCTTAGTGGAAGAAGCGGAACGTCGTGTAGTAAAAGCATGTTTTGTCCTTTTGTATTGATCTATGAACTACAAAACAAGCAAGGTTAGTTGTATCCCTACGAGTTGACTGCTCACTCACAAATGGCTATACAGCATACATGTCATTCTACTACGAAAGCACGGAATGAATAATCTCAGGCTTTTCCTCGATACCAAATTCTTTCAACTCCCCTAATATAGCCTCTTCAAAAGCGATTCTCTTATCCTTGAGAACACTCAAAGTAATTTCCGCATCCCCAGCATAAGTTTTCCAAGTCCCATCCGAAAGACAAGTGGGGTTCGGCTGGAATATCTTGATGAACCTTGGTTCTGGTAGAATGGTGTGATAAAACTGGGTTTGGCCTGGATATCCAAAGTGCGGTGAAGTCCAATCAAGCCTAGTTACAAGAAGGAAGTAGAATCAAAATCAGTGGGGATCCAGTGAGAATGTAAGGGGCAAGACTTACTTCCAAGTCGAGTTCACCGTCATTTGTCCATCCCAAGGTGTGAAATCTTGACCCAAGAGTTTGGCCGCTGCATAGGCCATTAATTCTGTAGATTTCACTCTATATGCGTCAAAGTAGTCTGCATCACGTATGCGTTGTAGTGCTTGACGAGAACGTAGAGCTATCGATTCTATTGATTCGAAGCCGCCATTGAAAGAGTCGTGTTGGAGTGGATCGCTGATAGAGGATATAATGGAGTTGCAAGCTGCTGTCGGAGGAATTATACTAGTACCTCGATACTGCCGAAAAATGATAACGGTGAGATTACTTGAGAGAGAAAGAATAGATGAAGTAAACGAACGTTGAAGATACTGATCAGATATATGATAGGATTTTCCGGATCGGATATCGAGAACACTCTTGCTAGAAGGGCGAGAAGAACATCTTGCTTTGATAACACCGCCGTTTGTCCATTCGATTTTGCTCTAGAATTAACTGCTTTCTGAAGCTCCGCGATTAAACTAGCACCCAAATGAAGAACAATCTGCGATACGTTTCCCTTGTTTCTCCCCATCAGATGGGGAGTGCCACCATAAGGGAACGGCTTGTCATTCATGAAAGTAGGCATGGTCTCCAGTGGGTATTTGATGGACGTCAAAGGGTTGATAGGTTTTAGGGGTGGTGTATCGTAACACGGAGAGGGGTCTAGAGATGGAAGACCTTGGTAGAGCTGAGATAGAAGCCGAAGAGTGTTGGCTACCGTATAGCCGTCACCTATACATGATTGTTCAGAATGAGATGAAGTGGTTGGAATACATTCTTACCGATTGGATGATATTGTGAGAATCCTATGATAGTAGAGCTAGCTCTAGGAAAGCGAGTTATGGTGAAACGAGCCAGAGGTTCATCTGATTGAGTCGCGAGAACTTTCTTCATATCTAAAGCTTTGACAAACGATGCAACGCCTTTGTTCTGTACGACTCGAGCGTTAGGCATAACCTCTTCAGCATCGCTCTCTAGGAATGTGACTGGAACTCCGGAATTTGTTAGACGTATCTATTTCCATAAAGAAGTTAAGTATCAGCAGCATCGTATCCGGTTAGAGTATCACCTTCCATGGGCCTGACTCAGAGGTTATTGGACGTTCGAGTCTTCCCGCTGCTAAGGGGTAAACTCGCAAAGTTTGGGCTAACGCATCATTAAAGAGAGAAATCTTTAGTTCGCCCGGAATAACATGGATAGTTTCCACCTAAGAAAGTGAAGTTTAATATCAAGGATCCAGACAGCGTTAGTCGTATGACATTGAAAATACCGTACCGAATGAGCGATTAATAGATCGAGAGGGGTCAATTCGAAGTGAGATCGAGAACCAAGCACAGTGGGTTCAACAGGCTTAACGAGGTGCTCAAGATGCTCGATTGCCATGAGGGAACTGTTATGTCCTGTGCAATGGAGTTGCAATAGTGGGAGAAAGTTAGTAGATCGAGTGCCGATGGCGCCCACGTAAAAGACAGTGGTGACTCATAGGTTTGGTGCTCTGATAAGGAATCCCCTCGGCACGGTTAAAATCATATGCCCGTTACTGAAGTGAAGAGCGAAGCAATCATATTCCGCCATGATATATAGTATAGTAAATAGCGTACTTCAACACAGTGCTAAGACCTCTAGAGGACTATTTTGTGGTTGTCTCCTACCATTCTTCCGAGAGCTCGTTTCTCAAACTATGGCTAGAGGATTGGGCAAGAAAATCGACAGCGCTCATGAGCTCAAGTTCGTTTGGAAGTCGTCGCCAAAGTTGCGCAGTGGTTGAAACGATGCATGGCCGTAAAGCCCGAGGCTGAGGGTATTGAGACAACTTGACAGGTGTATGATTGCATGGTGTTTCCTGAAATATTGAAGAGCAAGCAGGCATGATATACAAGCATAACACATTTTGTAGTGGTGGTAAGAGAAGAAACAAGCGTGGTGGTAAAGTGCCACTCGCCGAGCCTGTTTGACAGGAAGCGCCGAATCCTTGACCTTGTCTCTGACGTTCTTGCAAGTGCTATTGCTAACCCATCCGTCTGGTGGTGAGTTCTGTTGTATATATTGTTACGGGTTCCTCAATATTGACGAAACGAATACATCCAAAGAGCATTCACTCCGGACCCAAAATATTGGCAACGCGCCTCGATCGGTGTATACAGTCAAACATCCGAATTTAAAGACGCGTTCCACTCATATTGTCATAACGCGTTGTTTCCTCCCCAAGAATGGCCGATGCACTCTACTCATCTTGTGCGGAGGTACTCTCTCTAGCCCAGTCTCACAAAGATGACCTGAATGCGCTACTCGATCCTGTGGACGGCTTTGCGCCTCGTCTGCGGCAAATATGTCAAGAGAGGTACCACTTACCGAATAGCCAGCTAGGATTACTCTAACAATGAACCCCTCTAATAGATTAATTGACTTGGAAGCGAACCCCTCTGCGTCGCAGGAAGAGTTGGATGTGTTAAGAATGGAGAGTGATACTTGGGGTCTATTACAAGCTATTATGCCGTAAGTCCATACACTGACTGTATTCCTCTGTTATCTTTACCTTGCTCTACAGTCTTCGAAAA
The DNA here is from genome assembly GCA_038087015.1 of Cerrena zonata. Taxonomy (NCBI): domain Eukaryota; kingdom Fungi; phylum Basidiomycota; class Agaricomycetes; order Polyporales; family Cerrenaceae; genus Cerrena; species Cerrena zonata. The sequence goes on from JASBNA010000037.1 coordinate 216,111, forward strand.
CTCGCCCCGCAAACACAACCCGACCCTCAATCCCTTCTCATTGATAACCCCTACACACCAACTGCCGACCTCGCCAATGCCATCATGGGCTCATCCCCGTTCTTTACAGAACTCGTTGCAGTACGAGAGTGGCTACACGAGACAGCGCCATACCCACCAGCAGATCCGGGACCTGTGACAGGGTACTGGAAGTTCACGAAATACGAAGTCTTGCAAAATAAACGTCTGGGGAAGGGTAAAGAGAGAGAACCGGCTGGTGGTTATGTATTAGATCTGGACCCGGACGCACCAAATAGAGGGGAAGGGAGATCTTTAGCTGCTGACGATGCTGTTAGTCTTACAACTCCATTCAACTGTCTACTATCTAATCAGAATTGCTGTAGGTTTACGACAGGGCACTAGTCCAAGCGCTCTATGTTCTTGTACGAGCTGGAAAGCTGGACGAAGCTATTGAACTGTGTCAGACGGCACAACAACCCTGGCGAGCAGCTACTATTCGAGGTACACAGCCGTTCCAATGGAGGGCACTCAATCGTAAGTCGTTCATCCTGTCTACTTATAGACCCTATGACCGTAGCAAGAACTTACCTCTCGTAGAAAATCAATCAAGAGACGAAGATGCAATGGAAGAGGATGATTTCGATGGTTGGAGAGGAAATCAACGCCTGAAACTCTGGAAATACTCATGTGAAAAAGCCGCGCTGAACGTATGTTTCTAATTCTATGATCCACCCCGTGCAGTTCGTACTCATATTTTCCATCCATCTTCTAGCCAAACCTCTCGGATATCGAACGTGCATTATACGCCGCCCTGGCACCATGTGCTCAAACCTATACATTCCTCAAAGCAGCGTGTCGAACATGGGAAGATCACCTTTGGGCGCAACTTAGTATCCTTTGTGAAGAGAAAGTAAGCGCAGAACTGGAGAAACTGAAGAATATGTTCTGGGAGGATAGTTTGACCCTCAAGGAGACTGATGGCGTGGATGTGAGTATGAATGTGGAGGAGGATGAAGAGGAGGATTGGGCGACTGAGACGATGGCAGCGTTGGAGTCATTGTCGGAAGTCCCCGTGGAGGAAGGGTAAGTGTTTTTTCAACATGAGTGTTAACGAAAAAAATCCTTATGTTGAGGTAGGCCACCTGCGGACGATCCATATCACGCTACGCAGCTGCAGATTATCCTTGACCGAACAGATCACTTGTTAGAGTCTTTCGCTGCGAGTTTAGATATGGGAGAACACGATCCTGAATCTCCACAGTAAGACCAACCTTCCTATACATCATCCAAGTACTAATGTTATGCTAGGTATCCTGCACTGACCCGTTTCTTTGCACATTTATGTTTATATCTCCAAATGATCGACATGTCATCACCACCACTAGCAACCCAACGCGTACTAGAAGCATATCTCCAAGTACTCGAAGTCAGTCGGTTCTTTCTTCTTCGATAATGTATTGTCTGACTTCATGCATATTACTTTCAGTCTACAGGGCAACGAGATCTGATCGCTATGTACGCCGGTGCATTGGGAGACAATGCAGTCGAGCGATACGCCATGTTCCTCACATCATTAGGCATTTCCGGCGAGAAAGATGACCGAAGACTAGCATTGATCCGAGCGAAAGATCACGGACTGGACATGAAAAAGGTCGCGCTTGTCACAGCCGAACGAACTGTTGAGAAGGCCCTCGCGGTAATTAATCTATGTTTATGACGCAATTAAAAGTCCCATTCTGACGACAATGCTCTCTGATAGACATTATTGCCGCCACCTGAGGGTTTGTTGCCCGACTTCTCTGAACACCAACCTCCAGCAACGGACGAAGAAACGTTCCTCCTCCGATCCATCGAATGGACCACCCTTCTCGAATCAACCTACGACATGGCTCTTGAGCAAGCTAATGTCATTCTTCGTTATTTCCTTGGAAGGGGCAGATTACTGCTCGCCAAGAAGTTCTTGGATGGACTTCCGAAGGATTTGAACTCGTTAAGAGAACCTGAAGCACCTGCGACCGAGTTCTTGCATTATAGGCAATTGTTCATGGTTTGGGAAGTGCTGGATCGGGTGGTTGAGTGCCAGGGGCTTGAGAAGCCGCATATGGCGGTCCAGACGAAAGCTGATTGGTTGCAAGATTATAAGGTTTGTCCGATGAGATGGGTTTCGTAAAGAGTTTTGCTGATGCGTGTTGGACTTTTAGCTGTTGACACAACAGGCGAGAGAGCAAGTGACAAGGCTACTGACCACCGAGTGGTTACTTTCAGAAGATGAGAGGATGAAAGGTAATTTGCTTCGCCTCTCTGTAGGAGTATGTGCTGATTCGACTTGTTTTCAACCCTTTTAGTGGACTCTCGTCGTCTCCTCGAACTCGTCCGCATTCGTCAGATCTACATCCCCATCGTGATTATGCGCCTACACAACGTCCTATACGATTCACGACGCAAGATCTCAGAGTACGTCACATCATATTCACACATTCTCGTCGAAGCTCTCATATCATTTGTTGAATAGGAACCTTAAATATGTATTACTGCTTGCCAACACTGTCGCAGACTCGAGATACAAGCTTTACGAAGATTTCGTTGCTCAGGATGGCCGACGGTTGGGTGATTACCTCCAGTTGGTAAGGGAAGCGACACTTGGTGGACTTGAAGGTGGTGGATCGGATCCGTTTAGAATTTTGCATACATTGTAGTGTAGTTGTTTTGAGTATACAGATATCTTTTCATATTGCTTACAGTGCGTCAGGCCGTGATGGCGACCTCGCTAAAGTACATCTTGAGAAGATCGGTTGTGGTAAGAATACATTTCATCCCAAGAAATATTCGAGTTCAAGTTACAATATCGATACATGGATTCATACGTTTACGCTTTGTGATTTGATGGTAGGAGCTCAGAGAGGATCAACACACAATTTAATCGTACACTAACTTATCTGGTAAAGTCCGATGATTCGTCATTTCGAGGCTTTATACCTGCTCGGGACTTTCCTATTGTAAAAGTGGGCCATCATAGCCTCGGAATGAGTCACCGTAAGATTGAACAATGGATGGGTGGCGTTCTATGTAAAGAACAATTCATCTTAAGTTCTGCCTGAAACTGGATATGAGAGTGAAATAGACGTACGACCCGATTGCTACCAGTAAATTTTGAAGTACCTTCTTCTTCAAGCCAGCTCAAGGCGAATGCGAAGAGCTCCTGTCGTAATGGCTCGATCTTGTCTTTGCTCACTGTAATCGTGAGTCCACAGGTGAGTTAGATATGCGAAGTGTCGAATAAGTGAAGGGCTCAGACTTACGCTCTTCCTCTGTCCAACATGCCAACAGTTCTTTCTTGCGGCTCTCATTTGGTATTACTCTATGCTGGGCCGCAGAGAGTCCAGAAAGATCGTATAGTGTATGATAAGCATCCGCATTTCTTGAATCGCTGTGTCAGTATCCCGTCCAAAACTCGTTCACAAATAGGATCATGTACTTTGGTGGTTTATCGACAAGACCGCCTGCTGGATGTTGACCAGCATAAAGAATGTACTCCTGAAGGGCCTGTCTGTTATACAGAGAATCTGAATGTAACATTAAGAAGCGTTCCAAGCTCATAACAAGAAACATACCATCAACGTCATCCCAGGCCTCTTCTGGTTCGTTCTTCTCCGCTTCAGCTTTTGGGACATGACTTGATTGCTTCCCATCACTTGCCAGTAGCCCCTCAACAATACCAACGGCCCCTCCAACCCACCAGCTATAACATCCATCGACCAACTTATTTGTTCTACCTTTGAAACCCCCTAGTTCGATTTCAGTTCCTTGCATCAAAGTCAGCCATCGTAGAAGTGACTTCATGTTGATACTTGGTTTGGGATAAGAGGGTCTATATGTCGGGTAGTTGTTTATATAGGGAAGGAGAAGAACCCATGATGCGAAAGCACAGAAGGTATATCCTCCATGCGCTTCACCAAGTGATGGGCGGAGAGAGGTTGGGTCGATGAGAGGTTCACCCGGAGTTGGATCTACATCGAGTAACTTGTTAGGTTCAATTTTGAATCAACAATATTAGAAAAGTACCATCATTAAGAGCCCAGCCTGGGAACGAGGCGCTCCCAAATCCACCTTCGTATGTTTGACATGAGGCAAGGAATTCAGGGGTTCCGGCAACAAGCTCGGGTGTGACGATATTCAGCAGTGTGGCTGCTGCAAGTAAGCAATATATGCCGCTGTTTGTGTTGTCACTATTTGTTTAATCTAGGGTATAGGAATAGAAATACCAACCGAACATCCACTTCAGCGTCGTAAGAGACTAGGAAAGACCCATCTGGTTGCTTTAGCGACATGAAGAAGTTATACATGCCTTCCCTGGAGAAGAGTTGGATAGAATCAGATCGAATCGTACGAAGACATACCGATCAATCTTCTCCCAACCGCCGTCCTCACCTGTGCCGCCCGCAATGGCAAACGCGCAAATCGCCGCATAAGTTGGTAGCAAATGAGGTGCTTGTCCAGGTCCACCACAGAATCCGCCCTGTGGATGTTGCAAACCAAGAAGCGTCTCAACAGCTCTACGCATATCTTCGTTCGTCAAAGTTCGAGCGACGTAGCTTACTTTGCCTCATACCTCTTCTTGTTCCGTTCATCGAGAGAGACACCCAGAACACTAAATCCTTGCAAAGTCCAGAAAATTAACCATGGCTGACTCGCGTCCTGAGAAGTATAGCGAGCAGGGAATCCCTGGATGAGGTTTCGAAGTAGAAACTGAAGATGTGAGTTTCGTTGAAGAACGCCTGAGGTACCTGAGTCCGACGGAATAGATGGATGCCTTGCTTTGAGGATGTTCTCTGTTTGTATTTGCAGGTCCGAGGTTGGACTCGGGAAACCGTCAGTGGGGGTAGGCCGTAGGTTGTGAGCAGCCAAATCAACCATTCTTGGATGACTGGATTAAGAGGATTGCTAGTAACACAATATTGTTGTATGGAACGAAGGTCCACGTCTTCAAGGTGAGACTACAGACAATAATACGATTGTGCCGAACATGTACTTGCAACGCACCGTCCAATGATCGATGATCGATCGAACTAACATCACGGAATAATGAGTCGGAACGGACTTTGACTTGACCTTTACTCATTTCCACTATAGCTAATCAGACAGTGAGAACCTTCTAAACATGCGAGTTGTCTATCTTATCAGATTTCCCTCTGTACTGATGAGGTTGTGTTTGCCCCCTTTACAGGCGTTATCGTTGAATTCATATGTCATCTTCATCCCGCTCACCTAGCCCTCTCACCTCTCTCAGTCATGATAGCGACTCTGATGACAATCCAACGCAAGATGATTGTATCTCAAATAAAGACAGTATGTAGCCCCTAAATTCCTACATGAAGGGGCTGGTATTCATTTTGCGCTTAGGTTCTCTGGCAGATAGCTCAAACCAAAGGCTAAAGTCAAGAGAACAGAGGCCTTCCCTTGCCTCTTTGAAATCTCGTACCAATAATGGCATTCGTATCGGAAACTCTCCATCAAAACCGCCAGCAAAAAAGCTCAAACTCGAGGTCGTCATGACAGTCCCACGTAGGCGGACATCAACTACCACACAAAGGACTGCATGCTCTAGTGGTCGTAGTAACCACAAGGATAAATCAAAGCTGGTATCTGAAGAACTATCGAATGTGAGTAGAGCAGTACATCCAAATATTGGGACATCTCCGTACATACAGTTTAGTGGTGTGCTCACCAACAGATATCCGACAGGCTTCTGCAGTCTCTAATCAAAGTATCAAGGGACCGGCTCCAATTGCTTCTGTTCCTACTATCCCACCAACTAGGCAGATCCTTGGTACGAAAAGTTCCAAATTTTCTAGGTTGTAGAGCTGAGTGACCCACGTTATCAGGCCTACGTCGCGATCCAACGAAGCAAGATCATAGCATCTCTGGCAGGACAAGAGATCTTTCACTTCCAGGAGATATTTCCCCAGCACAACTCACGCTCCGCCAAACTGTAGACAACGGTTTCGCTACAAATTCGCCCCAACCCAGCAAACGGCCGCGAGTAGACGAACAAGTCGAGATATCGTTGGATAATAACCAGACATCCGGTCCAAATTCAGTATCACCTGCAGCCGACATCAATCCATCAGTATCAGCCCCACAATCTCTCCCTATCATTCATGAATCTCGTTCGGCGGTGGCTGGTTATGTCGGATCACGCCCCGCGGGTCCTATCATCTATGTCCATGTACGGGGGGATGTTTTCGAATTCCAGAAGTCTAAACTTGCGCAGCAATCAGCATGGTTCTCTCAAAGACTGAATGCTTCAGGAGATGACAAGACTATCCGCTTCACATTAGACCATCTCAACCCACTCGATTTTCGAAACCTGGTTATTGCTTTGGATAGAGCCTTGTGAGTCTCACACAGTGTTATGTTTACAATTCGACTTAACTATTATGTAGCGAGTTGATGCTTCACCCACCACAAACGCTAGACCTCCTGTCTATCTTCAGAGCATCAAACTCACTAGAATTCACTGCAGTCAACGCTTTTATTATTAATCGTCTCGAAGATTGCTGGACATCAGACTGTTCTCTTGTTACTGAGACTCGACTTTCCCACGCAGTTGAGGTCATCTCTCTCGCTCGCCAGTCCAATATACCCAAACTGCTTCCCCGTGCTTTTTACGAGGTTATCAGGGATGATGCGGATGTCAGTGAGCGGAATTTATCAAATCAAGATTGCATGATCGCCCTGAAGATGCAAACGTCTCTTCGGAAAGAATGGATGCTATTTGTGAAGACACCACCCCATACGACATGTGACCAAAACCAAGCTGGATCCTGCTCACCGCGATCTGATCGAAGAGAAAAATGGACATTGAATGTCATAGACAGTTCAGTATATGACGCGGGCATGCAAGACCCTCTTTTTGCTCTCAGACGTCTCATGGATTTGGACTGGACTCAACAAGGATATTGCTCCCCTTGTGCTAATCATTGGTATACTAGTCTCGTAGAGAAGAGGATGACCTGGTGGGATCTTTTGAGTTCGTATATTTCTTAGAATTTGATCGAAATACCTTATATCGTCTTATATGTAGAGCTTTTAGTTAGATATGGCATATGTTATTCATATTTATATATATGGCTATCTAGCAGTAATTAGCGTTTGCTTCAGTACTTATAAATAAATAATATTACTTTGATACTTTATAGCTATGTATTTAATTAGATTGTGGTGTAGACGCTCGATCTCAAGCTTCATTCCGAGCCTCGATTCCAGAACAAGTCCGAGGTATACTATGACTAGTACGCCTCACGACCCAAGTATCCACTCTTCACTGATCTGTCAGACCAATTCACGAACCTGAATTCAACACCTGAATATGAAATGGCCCCGAGTCTTGCACTGCCATATCACACGCGAGTCGCCCGTCAACGGGATGAAGTCTCTCTTTTAGGTGCTTTCAAATTCTATTTGCTAGAAAGTGTAGAAGTCATCTTACAGCTTAATACTCTTAGACGAAAATGAAATGCAATACTACACCTGCCTTAAACATGCATTTTCAGCATTGTTCACTGTGGTTGACTATGTCACATTTCCGCTTTCCGGTGACGATATAGCTCGCCTACCCCAAGATAGAATCGGGAGATCAGCTGACGGTACTTATGCTGCTTGTTCTGCGGTCTTCCAGGGACCTATCCTCCCCCTTCCTATCATGGGCAAAGTCAACGATTTCTGGGTATGCACTGTTTTAGGGGAGGAGGCGATCTTTTACAAAGGCCAGGAGGGCTGGATACGCTGGTCAACTTCAAATTTCTCGGATGCTGTCGTCAGAAGGGGACGCGTAGTCCGATTTTCAGCTTCAGATGCGAGTCCCTTTAGTTGGTACACAAAGGAGTCCACCCCTGAGACACCGCTTCCGGTCAGCATTCGACTCAGGAACTTAATGATCACTAGTAAGGATTATCATTATCCCATACTGGTATATTCTACTGTATCTCACTGGCGGATCATTGCTAAGCCCAAACCATAAGACAACATCCTCAATACTTGCTGGACCCATTGGTTGCAGGAACTATAGGTAGACAACTATCTTTCTCAAACACATAACATAGATCCACTAAGCGGAACTTTCAGATATGTCCCTAACGCTTCTCCATTATATCTCTGGAACGCCCATTGAACAGGCATGCAGTGGATATACTGTTGCAGAGCTCAAGGCTCTGTGCAAATCACCCGACAAAACTGTGTTTTCTGTGGATGATTCTCAGCTGTCAAATGAAGCCGCCGTACCTCGTCACAACAGTCTTCCCATGATTAAGGATGACAGCAAATACTCCAGCTACTGCCCTAGCGAGTCGGCCATCGAGTCTAAACCTCCCGTAGGGGTCCGTCCATATTCGCCGCGATCACAATCTTCTAGCTCTCAAATAACAGGTTTGACACCTCCAGATTCGACGAGAAACCACGAAGAAAATAATGTATCACGTAAACGACCAAGAGATGACAGCCGTATGCCTATTTCTGCATCACCTCACAATACTCTACATTTTGGGTCAGGTATTGGTCCCGGTACTACATCTTCGAGGCTTAGCGCAATGCGTTCCCAGTCCGCTTCGAGGCAAAATTCCGCTCCCCTTCCAATCACCGTACCTTCAAGTCCCCGGGCCCCTATGAATGTCAGCGGGGATTGCGGTACATTGGCAATGACTCACTCGACAGACCAAATACCTTCGAACCATCATACGGATAACGACTATGATACTGAACCCCAGAATAAGCGTGCGCGGATTGAGCAACAGTTCGCTCAGACCAAACCTGCGTTGGTAAGCTATACCAGTGTCGCAGTTGAGACCGAAGCAGCAAGTCCCACTCCTCCGGAGACACCTCTCTCGGATCCTGTTATCCGTGTTCAGGTCGAGAATGAAGTATTTGAACTCCAGCTATCCAATCTAGTTCATCATTCAGCATGGTTCTCGCGAAGATTTGACAACGGCGGGAAGCGAGACACTCACATCGCCTTGACAAATGTTTCAGCTCATGATTTTGGCAGATTGGTTGGAGTGTTAAATCGGACATTGTGAGTTTTCTTACATCATGGTTATTCTTCCGATAGAGTACTGACTAGTAGCCTAGCGACTTCTTGGCATCCCCTCCTTCGCCCTCTGTCCTGTCGGCCATTCTCGGGGCATCCAAAGCGCTAGAATTCTCCACCATTAGTGACTTTCTTGTGCAATATATGAGCACTGTTTGGTCTTCCGACTGTTCCCTGATTACCGAGGGACGACTCGAGGGCGCTGTGGTCACTATCCAACTGGCACGGGAATTCCGCGTACCCCAACTGCTTCGGCGTGCTTTCTATGAAATAATACGAGATGGGACTGATGTCACTACACTGGGTCTGGCCGACAAGGACACCATGACTGCCCTCAAGATCCAAGGTTTATTTCAGAAGGAGTGGATGTTATTCGTAAAGGCTTCACCACAGACAGCCTGTGACCAAGGCCCGTCCGACTCTATGACATGTTCCTCTCGTTCCATTAGGAAGGAACAGTGGACGTTGAATGTCACTGACAGTACGATCTACGAGCTGGGCATGCAGGATCCTCTATATGCTCTCAATCGTCTTATAGATCTGGGTTGGACCAAACAGGGATATTGTCTATCATGTGCGGGTCATTGGCGTATGGGTCTGAGAACGAAGAGGGCTGCATGGTGGGATCTTCTGGGGTCTCACGTTGGCGAGAAGTAACTGCAATTCCCATACTGCTCAGAACATGCGCTCCGACCATACATTATAGCACGATATAATTCATCTGTTTTGCCACGTTGAAAAGCAGGATTAACGTCACGGTTCAATGTATGCTTGACGAGCGAGTGCCTTCCCCGATTCGTTACCTGATGATCGACCGTTCGGATGATCGATCGACCTCAGTCGGAGTCAGGCAGTCGCGCTGCGCCCAGCCTCACATTTCACTTGGGTTCAGACCGTCAACGTTTCAACTTGAAGAGGTTGGGGCAGACAATTTGCCCGATCCCACTGGTAAGAGTCTAATCTACATACCCTCTTTGCTGCTCGATTCTCACGTTCTTGCTATGTCTATTATACATCAAATTTATCATTGGTCCTCAAAATATTCCTATTTTGTATTAGTAAAGTTCAGTACTCAGAACTTATCTATTCGCAGCAAAAACTCCTTCCAATAGTTCCTGGTAATCTCGAACCATAACATCTCGCTCGGATTCCTATACTAACGATGTATGTAGTATCCCTCTACCTTCTATCCCATCATTGGAATCATGAGTGTCAGGTGAGTATCTTGTTGCAGAGCAAGCTTGAATATCATTTAATAGGTTTCCAAGCTCGGATATAGAACCAATCTCGGATGCACCAGCCACTACCCGCACTTCTTCCAGCAGTGAATCAAGGTTAGACATTGCTTCTTATCCCACTTCAACCAATACGTGTTCAGTCGTGCTAACTAATTGAAGCCTCAGCATTATACCAGACCATGACGACTCTGATTATTCATCCAGCGGATGCGACATCGTAGTGCAACGAGCCTCATCACAGCCTATCTCTCAGCGATTACGATCTGCTGGTTCAAAGGTGCTAGAGGATGAAGAAGACGAAAGTGTGACCAGCTCGAGAGAAAGTAGCGAGCCGAGGAAATCACCACGTAAACGGCTGAAAAGGGGGAGTCCAGCACCGACTCCAGTAACTCCCAGTCCTTCCCGTAAAGGACGCAGCACCGGTACCAACCCATTCACTACACCCTCAAAGCCTAACGCAACACTCCCCCAGTCCGCTTCAAAGCGACAACTTCCAATCCGAGATTTCTTCTCTCCACCGAATCCCCTTGGTAGTAACGGAAGCCCCCGAGTCGGTTCATCGCACAAGAATACCGTCACGAGTCATGGCTCCAACCCTGAACATCAGAATAAACGACGAAGAGTTGAGCAACCGACGAGCCACGGAAGTGTCGCGCTCGAGCTGGACGCCACAGATGTAGCTCCTTCAGAGACGCCTCTGTCTGATCCAGTCATCCGTGTTCATGTCGAGAACAAAGTATTCGAACTCCAACTGTCTAGGCTTGTTTTCCACTCAAAGTGGTTCTCGCGACAGTTTCATCAGAAGGAGAAACATGATACGCACATTGTCCTGACGAACGTCTCAGCTTGTGATTTTGGTAATCTAGTTGAGGTGTTGGATAGGACACTGTGAGTTGAAATCATGTTTAAAGATCCCTCTGACGATTAATTGCTAATCAACTATTTATAGTCAATTCTTTCTAAACTCTCCCTCGCCCTCAGTATTTCTTTCCATCCTCCACGTAGCCGAAATACTGGAATTCGAAAGTGTCATCACTTATATCATTCAATATCTGGCTAACGTTTGGTCATCCGACCCTTCCAAGATCTCTTCGGACCACCTCGAAGATGCCGCCGTCGTCCTCCAAATTGCACGGGAATTCAAATTACCTCAACTCCTTCAGCGCGCTTTCTATGAAGTGGTGAGAGACAAGAAGGGTATCATTGCACAGGAGCTATCGGATACGGACAACCTAATTGCCCTCAGGATACAAGCTTCTCTCCAAAGAGAGTGGGCGTTGTTCACTAAGGCCCCACCCCAAACGGCCTGTGACAAAGAGTCCAAGGAAGGACCAAATTCATGTTCGTCTCGTTCTATTAGGAGAGACCAATGGACGACAACTATCATGGAAGGTGAAGATTCCATCTATGAGAAGGGCATGGAAGATCCATTCTGCGGGCTTGATCATCTCTCGCAATTGGTCTGGAAAGAGCAAGGGTATTGTGCGTCATGTGCGACGCTTTGGCTTGCGGTTATAAAGGAGAAGAAGACTGCGTGCTGGAACAGTGTTAGAGAAGTATGTTTATTAAGAGAGACTATACGCTCGGAGGGCCTATTTCGTGTCGCGGAGTCGTTAGTCGTTAACGCTCGATTTATCTGAGTGTCTATACCAACCCTATATCGTACAAAATCATAACCTATACGTCGATGATATCAGGGTATAATACACCCTCAATGGAAACGTGAAAAACACATTATAACCATAACGAGAAACGAAGTCAGAACCCTTAATCCTGCCTCTTCCTGAACAAGACCTTTGCAGACAGGTTAGGCGCATTCGCTGAAGCGGCCCAGAATGGATCCGGAACGACGCCCTCCTTCTCGAATTTGACATCGTAAGTCACAACGACGTGGGCTAGCATAGCTTTCAGTTCGTTCGCAGCGAAGAATCGTCCAGGGCTATTTCGGGATCGAGAATATTGAGTAAAACATCCATAATCGAACATTAAGAGACATACCAGGCATGTTTTCCGTGACCGAATGGAATGTATTCCGAACCGGTAGAAACCATTTGGTGTCTTAGACCCTCTCCGTCTTCATCTCGCATTTCAGAGAATCGCCAAGGGTTGAAGACTTCGCCATCGGAATAATAATCGTCGTCGTGGTGCATCGGCATTGCAACCGCGGAGACGAAGGTGCCCTCAGGAATAAATGTTCCATCTGAAAAAGTAAAATCCTTCAACGCGAGGCGAGTCATGCTGACTGTTAATAGTTTTTTCACGTAGTAGTTAGTTGGATATTGCGGTCTATCAAGATATTAAACTTACGAGCACCAAGACCATAGTAGCGCTGGGACTCTTTCATGAAACTGTCCACCTTACGCATCTTTTGCATTGCGAGTTTGGTCCATCCATCAGCTTTTACAACACGTTCGACTTCCTCCCGCATGGGCAGTATCCACTCAGGGTTAGCAGCTAATCTGTACAACGCATGCGTAAAGCTCTTTGTGGAGACAGCCAATCAATTTTACGAACTCGGGTTATTGTATGACGACGTACTTGTGAGGAAGTGTGAATAGCAGCAAAATTGACTGTCAGAATGCGCAAAACCAGAGCTCTCTCCGTTTGCTCTTCGCCTTCAGCGTCATCCATCAACCAACTGAGGAAATCATTCTGTCAGCCAGTCAGCATGATATATCACTTGATACCGAGGCACCACTTGCCGGCTTGTTATCATAGTCCTTTCCATATTCCTCCATCATCTTTCGACGATGACGAATCATTGGTCCCAAATGCTTTAAGCCACGATCAATACTGTTGGGCACATTTGTAAAGAGTCGCGCAGCAAGTCTTGTAAAAATAGACAAATATTGAGTTCATGAAATATCTGAAACGAATGATAGGCTCACGGGCGCAGGAAGGGCGGGAACATGCCGATCTTGAAGGCACCCACGACCACGTCTATGGTAAACTGAACATTAAGTTTCATCCAGTCAGGGTCGCGACCTAAAGAACGAAACCTTAATGGACAATCAATACAATTATAGACAAGGCTTACATTTCGGAAGACCAACGAAAATCCTGTTACTGGTGCGACACACGATCTTCATCATGTTATCCACAGCGGGATAGGCAACCCAATCTGTGTGTGTCAGAAGATGGTAATGTCTGTACAAGTGGCATAAGATACATACCATTTGTAGGGGGGATGATTTCGTTGAAGGCTTCCTTGATTTCATCACGGACTTCAGGAAACAGAATCGGTAGATTTCTTGTTAAAGTAGTCCGAACAATCGGAATGTGGTATGGGTTATAATACACATTGGAACCGAGAGTATAGTCAACTTGAAGTGTCTATAATTACGACAAGAATCAGAATCCATGACGTTGCTTCGCTGAGAGCTAGAGAAAAATTTAGCGTACTTGTCTGGTGGCATCATCGAAGCTAAGGACATCATCCGGCGCCTTGCGTATTTCTTCCACCATCTTAGGGCCGGTAACCATAACATGCCAACGAAAGATTTCTGCCACTTTGAATGCCTTTCCTTTGTACTAAAAATACCCACGTTAGTGACCGTCGATCAGACTTCTTGCGTTGACACTCACCTTCGCGTAGCCTTCCTGCATAAGTCCCTTGTTATCGACCAAGAATCTGTATGTGCCATAAAGCGACAAGATAGGTGCAGTAGGGGTCAGGGCTGGTATATGTGGTAACTGAGAGCAGTGAGCTCAACGCCGGTTAACATTGATCAGATCACTTACCGAGGACGGGGATGGTTTAAGCCATTTTACCAGAAGGACGATCGTCGTCAGTGCTAGCAAGCCATAGGTTAATAGGTCGCCCTTCATTTCGAAGGGGTCAAGCTAGTGGGTCAAGAGGTAGTATAGCGGAAGAAAGGAACAAACGTCGAGTTGAAAAGGTCAGGCGGTGAACACCGTTGCCCGATTCCGGGGAAGATCAGGCCCTGAGAAGCAGAGGGAATGTAGGGTGGTGAGAACTGGCCCTAGTCCCAGCTATTTACAGAAAGCGTTCATGTGCAGGTGCTTCCCGGAGGCACTGCGATAGAATCACACACGGCTCCCAGATTGCCAAGTTTCTCGTTCAATCTCCAGTCGTGGGTGCGCATGTCATGGACTGTATGGTATGAAAACTTTCCAGACAGCTGGAATCGTGACAAATGACTACTCCCATGATCTCTCTGGGACTCGGAGTCCGCAGTCCCGGATCCAGGATACGGAATTCTAATAGACGCCAATTGCGATGTTCAGCTCATATGACATTATAGAGGAGAATTCAAGTTACCGACAGCTGCCCATCGAGTGTGAAATCAACATGTACATCCTCTGCGTTGTGCGTGGTGAACAAGGTATGAGAGCGTATCAAGTGCCAGAAGTTCGCCACCTGGCATATCGTACGCCTTTTTAGGCAAGCAACTTGTTTGTTGTGTCGGTGTGGCTTTGCTTATGTGAGCGTTATGATCTTTCTCAGTTGATGTGAAGGCCATAACACCGCCGTGGCGGGCGACTTACTTATGCAGCGTTATAAGTTTGACCCACACGACCATGAGTGCTGGCGGAGGTGAGTATCCATCTTCCCAAATCAACACGAAGGTTTAGAGCTGATACCCAATTTGTCATTGCGAGCATAGGTTCGTGGCAAGCTAGGTAATCGTTTCTACGGCCATCGCTGCGGAACCACCTTGTCTGTAATGCCCGTTATCGCACAGATTCCTTCTTCCATAAACTCGACATTTGATATCAATGTCAAAAGAAATCTACTGAAGGCGCCTGCTACTTAGCAATATTGGGCGTGCCAAATCCGTCACCACATCGATAAAGAGGCTCGGCCTACGTACTAAGACTTGCTGCATGTCGCTGCTTTACATAGAACAAGACGCACGGCGAGCTAACCAACACTTGATTCGTCCCTCTCAGTTCCTCTCAGAGAGCTATCCAAATGTTCGGACTAGGAGAATCTACATACTCTTCACGCAAATTCATTGACCTGATTTTTACCGCGTCCTCAAAGTGGGCAAACTGGGACCCACCAAAACAGATCAAGGTGCGCTGCCAGCGTACTGGATGTCTGTACGCCGAGACTCAAGGGTATGTCTGACTTCGTATGGAACCAGGTAGGAGACTATGGCACAATACAGCGAAAGACTGGCGAGTTCGAGAAAGAAGGCAATATCTATGAGGACGACGCGATGGCGGACATAGTCGCCGATCATCCCCCTCAGATAGCGTCAAAGGACACCGTATTTGAAATATCATCAAATAACGTCAGACGTGTCGAATTCGGATTAGAACCTACAGCGTAAGAAACACAATCTATGTCTGAGCTTGCTATTTGTAGACGTCAAGATTTCATCGTTCATAGGAGCATTCCCGGGGTTGCCGAAGCTTCTGTTAAAGGTAGCTGGCAATTTGACACCAAGCGGGGTGCTTTGTTGGTTATGCACGAACCTTGCAACACTTACATACCTCCGAAAGCCCTACTCAAGAAGTTGTTGAATGTCCCGGTCCTCAAAAATAAATACCTCGTTACTGAAATCTTCTCCTGTCCTGCATACAGTCTTTACCTCTCGAGCGGCAGTAAGTTCTCGTGGGACCTACTGAATCATCGTGATCTAATACATCCATGTTCTATCCTATCTTGAACGCAGAGGCAGAGGCAGTCAGTCTAGCACTACTGGCTTCCGTACCGGTACCTACTGCCCTGCCGGTCAACGTAGGCGGTTCGATCAAGTCATCTTGGTTCAACCACAATACATCTGGGTTATTCAGATGTGCCTCCGACGAAGTGTACAGCTACACTCCCTTGTATGCACTCAAAAGAATAAAGAAGCCTGGTCTTTTGAGACGTGATAGTCCTCTTCCACCTGCTCAGGACGATGATCTGTCAGTACTTTTGTCCCATGGTAACTAAAAATCGTTTACAAATCGACGTGGTGTCTTTGTTTTAATTAGCTGGGAGGATGCTACGCAGCCATGGGACCCTTTGAACAGCGACGGAGAAGAGGAAGATTTCGAGGACGAGGTAATTTTCACTTTTTTCGCTTGATCTGTTGTTTACTCATGAGACGGATAGGTCTTCGATGACTAGTACTGGCAGCTTCGCCTCAAGGTATCATAACGGTATCATGCAAACACTTAGGTGCAGATGAGTCTGTTTGCTACCCTTCTTCTACGCAGCAATTTTCTTTCTCGATACCTTCGATATATACCAACGGTAAAACCCATACACTACGGCGACGTTAAGCACCTATATGCACAAAATTGACCCATCGATCTAGAGGAACCTTTCTCCTTCTCATCTCCTTCGTTACGATATTCAAAGCTACTGCTGATTCCTTGAAAGAGACTACATTTCCATCCTCAGGGAACATATATCCGTAGAATGAATCAGCCACGTCTGGCCCGTCCTCGTCAACCATCGCCCACAGAGTCCCAATCACACTCTGAAAGCCACAGAATTGAAGGGCCGCAGCAAGATGTATGACTTCATCTGGGGTCCCTTGTGCGTCGACTGCTGCTGTGTGACAGGCAGAAAGGAAAGCAAGCTCAGCGTTGGGCAATCGAGCATGTATAAGTTCGATAAGCTCTAGCCTTTCGTTCCCGTATAGTTGGAACCAGGAACGAAAAGATTCCTTCTCTCGGTGGCCGTGACAAACAAAATGAACCCAATGGTGTTGGGGTAAACAAGAAAGTACGTTATCTCTATTCGCATTTTCGCCGAAAGCTATGGTCGCAGCTCCGTTGTGCTTTTGAATACGCGTGAGCTCTTCTTGTGCGCTGTGGAGCTCTGCCCCAGGCTGGCCGACATCAGTGATAACAAATAAGTCCGGTCGTGAGCGTGCAATGTCTTGTCTTTTCTGGGATCTGGCGGTAATCAGGACTGACAGAGTCGAAGTGTACGACGAAACATAGATATCTGGAAGATTCCTCTGTTTTGGCAGATATGGACCTGCCGCATGAAGAGGGAGAGCACATAGATAGGACGTCGGGCACCACCAGATTCTTGACTTTGGAGTCAAGGTTAGCGTAAGATGGTCAACGATAGGCCCAACAACCATCTTCCACAGTGTTTGCAGAACCTGACGAAGCCATTTCGGGAACTCCTCATCTCTCGTCTTGGTGGGATCGGCGCAATATGATGCAAAATCAGCGAGAGTTTCGAGGTGAATATCGGAAAGCTGCACAACGTATGGATCCTGAGTGTCATGAACAATAATCGCATCACTCCGATGTTGGCTGATATTAATAACAATGACGGGACCCTCGACGGCGGCCATACGAAGGGTTTGAAACGACACCACCTTGAGAAAATCAGCGAATCCTTCTAGCTTTCTGACCCGTGTTAGTAGATCGTCCACGCGATCCGAAAGGATGCGATGCTTTTTCTGTCTAACTTCGAGTGGTACAGGAGACTCGTTCAAAGTTGACGTTGCCTCGAAGGACGTAGCTTGATGTTCGAGCTGAGTAGTCAGCTCCCGGAGTTCATCTGCTAACGTCGGGCTGACCTCGCGGAGCTGTTCAAGCGGTGGCCTGAAATTACGCATCTCGGACCAGAGCATGCTCCTTCCCTGCTCTAGAAATTCCACAGCAGTCTCCAGCCGTCCTGCATCCACAGCGGCAGCAGCAGCATCGGAGGCTAATGTTTTAGGGATAGTGGACGTGGATTGGAGAAATTTGTGCTGCAGTTCGACACTAGGGGTGGCGAGGAGGAAACGTGTGAGGAGAGTTAATGATATCGCATACGCAGAGATGAGGGAGCTATCTTGGTATTCTCTCGCCTTAGCGATCCATTCAAGGCAAGCGGTAAATCTGGATTTGACGCTAGCCGAAGAATGGTGTGTAGCCTTCTCGAAGAAGTCAAACGCTGTATGGAGGTGTTTGTCGTTAGATGGATCAGCTCTGTATAGCTTGAGCAGGACGGAAGCAAGGGCTAAACGAACATCTGTATGCTTCGGATTGTCAAGAGACAACTCCTCCTCGGCATTAGAAACAAGTTCAAATGCCTTGTCCAGATCATCCTTGCTACCACCGTGCTCGAAGCGTTGAACTAACGCCAACGCTACATCCTTCAGCGAGTTAGAACGTTCCGGATGACCAGGTGGCCAGAGCGTGAGTACCTCTTCGTGCAGTAAGATAGCTTTTTCTATGTCTTTCAACTGTCTGGAAAGCTGAAAACGCTTTGCCAAAGCTCCCGCATAACTATGAAGTACTGCAGCACGATAGGTATGCTCTGGTGGTAGGGCATCGAGAGTTTGCTGACCAAGGTCTACTGCCTCATCCAGAGCTTGCGTCGATGGTACCACGTCATAACGCTGAAGCACTGCGGCCGCCAGATTCATCATGCTTTCCGCGCGATACGGATGATCGTCAGGAAGGAGTGTAAGTGTTTGACGTAGTATGTCAATACCCTCATCCGAATCCTCAATCCTTCCCGCCTGTTGGAACCGGGCAAGAATGGCAGAGGCGAGATTGCTCAGACCCATTGCCCTGTCTGGGTGTCCTTCTGGAAAGAGCTCAAGTGACTCGCGGAAGAGCTGAATGCAATCCTCTAGGTCCTCCATCTTGCCAGTTTCGCCAAAGCGAAGGAGAAGAGCAACGGGGAGATTACCTAAAGTCAGAGGACGATCAGGATGTCCGGGTGGTTGCATACTGAGGGCTTGTCGGCTCAGGTCAATACTTTCTTCTAGATCTACCATGCCTCCCATCTGAGTGAAGCGAGTGAGGAGGATACCAACCAGATTACCGATTATCATCGAACGTTCCTGGTCCTCCAAGGGACAAGCAGCGAGGGCTTCCCGGCTGAAGTCAACCGCCTTTGCCAAATCGTCCATATTTCCTGTCTCTCGGAAATGCAAGCGCATGGAATTTGCTAGATCACTAAAGGCGCGGTGACGAGCGGGATGGCCTACTGGACGTATGCGTAAAAGGTCATGGAAGTGTTCGATGCTAGCCTCGAGATCCTCCTTCTTGCCGCCGTGCTCAAAGCGCACACCCAGGGCACTTCCAAGATTTCCCAACGACTTCGCACGTTGGTCAGAATCTGGCGACAGTGCAAGTGCCTGTTGAGCATAGTCTATAGAGTCGTTAATGTCTTTGAGTTCGCCCAGCATCTCAAATCGAACACGGGTGACGGTGGAAAGACTGTTCAAAGATATTACACGGTCTGGGTGCCTAGTTGGTCGAAGCTGCAGAGCTTCTTGGTGTAGAGAGATCTCTTCTTCGACATCTTCAACTTTGCCAGCTTGATCGTACCGCTTTCTGATAAGTATTGAAAGCTGGTCTAAAGATGCAGCTCGACGGTGGTGGCCATTTGGACACAGTTCAACGACCCGACGCATATGTGCGATGGCACTCTCCAGATCTTCAGCCATATTGTCTTTGTCAAAGTTCTTCAGAGAGCTGAGGCTCATGCGAGTGGAACGGGCTCGTTGAATGTAGAAAAGTGGTCTTAACAAGAAATTCTTGAGGCGACGTAGAGGGCTCACGGAGCGAATTACTTTCGACGAGGGCATGATCTGTGATGACAAAGTAAGTCTGCATAATAAGAAAATCTTGCTGTTGACTTACCATGTATCTCCAAGTTGGGTGGTGTAACTCTTACCTCGTTTCAGGGGTGTGTACCATGTTGTGTTATAAAAACGTTTCCACGCGATCTTCACCGTTGACATGATGCAGGTTGAATGGACCTAATCCTAGGTTGGCGTATGACCTGAGTTGAGTGTTAGCCGAGATTATCTAATCTCTTCATGGCATAGTGTCAACTCTCAAGGTAAGTATTTGATCGTGGTAGAACAACACTCGAAATACAACAAAGAAGTAGTACGTCTCTTCCATAAATCATGGCTCATAAGTAAAACACAAAGGATACTACATACAAAATCCCGATAGACTTCTCACCATACTACATGATCGATCGCTCAAACTTCCTGTTCATACACATCCCACTCCGCATAATCCTCGCCCTTATCACTACCCTCCGCATCTTCATCTTCCCCATCTTCTTCAATAATGTCCACACCCTTCCCTTTCGCCGCTGGTCCGGCTCCAACCCCTCCACCACCTTCCTCGACAACCACAGCATTACCCATGCCCTCACCATCGCTCTTCTCCTCATAAAGACCTTCATCCTCGTCTTCTTCCACTTCCATCAGCATTGCGGGAGTGGAAGGACCGGGGGTAGTAGACATTTTGATCAAGCCAGGTGCGGGTGATCCAGTATCTGTAAAAAGATCCTTGAGAGCATCATAATTGATTCGTTTACTATATCGAGGGTTCTTTTTAAGAAGATTCTTGACAGATTCAGCTGCTGTTGAGCCGTGAGGTGTCGATGCGTCTCGAGGACGATTGTTATTGCTGTCTTTCGTTTTCCGTCGCTATGGGCGCCAAAATGAGAATCAACAGCCAAAAAAAGTGCAACGGGCGGGAAACGAACCTTGCGACTTTTCTTTTGCTCTCCTCCACCGGCGGCTTCCAATTCGGCCTTAGCTAAACACCCAAACCGTTGAACCATATCAGAAACGCGCACGCATGGGATAGACACGAGTACATCAAACGATAGCGAACCTCATCGAGTAACAAAAAAAAAGAAACTGGAAGGGAAGAAATGAAGAACTCACCAGCTAGAGCTTCCAGGTAGTCTTTGTTCAACTCTACCCATACCCGTTCCTTTATCTTCACCTCGTCTTCTGTCAGGATGAATGCATCCAACTCATCTTCGTTTAGTCCTAGGAGTTCGTCGTCCCCTGTGAATTGAGATTGACGAATCGCTTCAGCATGTTCAACGGCTTGTTGTAGAGTAGAGCCCTGTGGTGTAGCGAAAAATCCAGACACTTCATTTGCGAGAAGAGAATCAATTTCTTGATCGACTGGAGCTAGAGAAGAGAGAGGGGGAGGAGACATGGAGCTGTCGTTGAGTGGATCTTCCATGGTGGTATCGACTGGAGTAGCCTGGGTATTTAAGATTTGTGTAGGAGCATCCCCTAGCAGAGGTGAATCGAGAAGTGCGGGGTCAATGAAGGCATTGGGGTCTGCAGCAGATTCTGCATCTTCGGGATCATCGGGAAGAAAAAGTGGTGTAGCCTGAGTGCCCCTGGAAGAGCTTGCACCAGCTGTTTGGGCGTGCTGGGAATCAGCCGGTCCGCCTGCCAATGCACCCTCTAGGATACCCTGATCGAAAAGTGCAGGATCAAGCGATGGTTGAGGGATCGACGATTCTGCATCTGTGTCATGATCCTGCTCTTCGCCGTCGCTTTCGTCCCCTCGTTTCCTCTTCCGCTTCTTCCCTCTCGCTTTCGATGTTGCCTTCCCCTTCCCTTTCCCTACGTACTGCTCGCCCTCGCCCTCTTCGTCTTCTTCCTGTTCCATTTGCATCGCCCTCAGTTCCCTCTCCCTTCCCTTTGTGAAAGCAGGCGGATCCATCGTCTCCTCCAACCACACACTCCTGAAATCCGCTACGCTCAAATTCGCACTGCTCGATTTCCTGAATTCTTCGACTCGTTTCCTGAGGGTGGTATCGGCAATCTTCACCACCTGGACAATTTCTTCGACACTTCTTCGGAAGTTGTTCATACGGGCAGCGAGGAGGAGGGCAGCTCCGCAAATACCCGAGGGTCGGCGACCAAGTGCCATCCAATCTCGGTCGAAACGTTGAACGAGGCGGGTAGCGTCGAGGGCAACCTGAGAGGTCTCGTCTCCAAACTC
Source organism: Cerrena zonata (assembly GCA_038087015.1). NCBI lineage: Eukaryota > Fungi > Basidiomycota > Agaricomycetes > Polyporales > Cerrenaceae > Cerrena > Cerrena zonata. The sequence goes on from JASBNA010000037.1 coordinate 238,128, forward strand.
GAGTAGAGCGGCGAAACGGGAGATATAATGTGATGGATCGACAAGTGTGAGTCGAAGACTAAGGGTTTGCATGAGTTGTAGATAAGTGTGTCCTAGTTCAAATACATTGACCTAGAAGAATATTCAGTAAATCAATGAGACGGTAACTTTGAGGGGACATACCTGGAGTAGGTCAGAAAAATCGATAAGCATTACATGTTTGTGGTCCTTCTGTCTGCAAGCAATGTACAGACAGACAGCTACCACGTTCATACTCTTACGTCCTCTCGTGAATTTGTGTTCTACAGCTAGAGTATACAGTCGAGTAGCAGCAAGCTGAATGATATCGGAGAGTCGCATTGCGTTGGCGACTTGTTGGATTTTGCGAGTGGCTGTACAAATTATCTCGGCAAACTGATCACAGAACGCATATAGTGAGCCCAACATACCGTTTGCGATGGTCTGTTCTCTGCTCTCGGTGCTTCCCCTGTGTCCGAATGGGCCGCCCATTCGCGCATGAGCTGAACGTGGGGGACGTCTTGTTAACAAAAATATTAGCCGAGAAAAACGTGCTTGTACTCACTGGCCCCTTGTCCGACAAAACTACCTTGCACCATCGCAGCACCGTTACTTGTCTCACCGAAAGTGACTTCATTTACAATGGTATTTTCCTCCAGGACAGTACCACATTGGACACAGAAACCATTACCAGCAGCAGCATCATATTCGATAACGGTACCGCCGCAATCTGTACACACCGTCTGTATGATCGAGGGGTGAGTTGGTCAGATATTTCAAATGTGCGAGGTGCGTACCATCGTTCCTGCTTGTCCCCCGACGAAATAAAGAAAGATAAGTTATTAGCCGTGGATGGCTGTTGAAATGAGGTGAGTCAAGCCAGACAAGCGAGAAGGACTCAGACTGTGACAATCAAAATCGGCGTGACATCCGTTACAGTCATGTGATAAAGTGTCACGAGGATTACATCATCGGTCTGTTGAGGGATTGCGTTATTGGATTGGGCAGAGTCTAATGCAGCCTTACTCAGAGTTATCGACAGAGGATCAGCTCAGATTCGCAGGATAAATAGCCCCAAGTCCTTCGTACCAACTCTCTCATCCCTATCCTCTCACTACCACCCGCAACAGAAAACATGTCTGGCCACACTCTCCCCGACCTTCCTTACGCTTACGATGCTCTCGAGCCATATATCTCTCGTCAAATCATGGAGCTTCACCACAAGAAGCACCATCAGACCTATGTCAACGCTTTGAACGCTGCCGAGCAGGCCTACGCCAAGGCTAGCACCCCCAAGGAGAGGATTGCTCTCCAGAGTGCTCTCAAGTTCAACGGTGGTGGTGAGTACCCATTACCTGACTATATGCGCGACCAGATCAAGAATCTTGTCCGTTGTTGCGCTTGAGCATGATCGGTCTTCGGCCGAGTAGAAGCAAAAGCGCTTCGTAATACAATTTCACCTCATTCTATCTTTCTTATCCTAGTCTATCGGCTGCACCGATGTCTTCGCATACATTGACAGACGTCGGCAAGAATGTGTGTAACGGTTGCTAACGTATAATCCTCCTATAGGACACATCAACCACTCTCTCTTCTGGAAGAACCTTGCCGGTTCCAAGTCCGAGGGCAAGGGTAACGGTGGTGTCCTCCCCGAGGGTCCCCTCAAGCAAGCCATCACTGAGGCTTTCGGCTCCCTCGACAACCTCAAGAAGGAGTTCAACACCACCACCGCTGGTATCCAAGGCTCTGGCTGGGGCTGGCTCGTACGTCATTCTTTTTATAGTGATGTCTGGAACGCGTATTGATGACTATATGCGTTCATATATAGGGTTTGAACCCTACCACCAAGCGTCTCGAGATCTCCACCACTTCTAACCAGGACCCTCTCCTCACTCTCGTCCCCATCATCGGTGTCGATATCTGGGAGCACGCTTTCTACCTCCAATACCTCAACGTCAAGGTCGACGTACGTACTCATTTTTGCTCTCGAAACTTGAGCTCAGTTAATTAAATACCGTCTTATCTTCAGTACCTCAACGCTATCTGGAACGTCATCAACTTCGAGGAGGCCGAGAAGCGTTTCACCGAGGCCCTTTCTGGCTCCAAGCTCTAAGCTGCTTCAAGTCGTTTGAGCTTTTGGGCCCTGGATTTTGGTAAAACTGGATACTCGCGTCGGAATATGCAAATCAAAGTGAAAGAAGTAAAGTGCTTGTTGTATGTGTAGTATCTAGCATCAAGTCAAGCAATTATCAAAGACTTGTACTTTACACCCTTGACGTATGAACCTCGAGCGGCCGATAAACCTAGAACAGAGTCTCTGACCTCAAAGGTGTGAATCTTAGTGACGTATGTCATCACCAGGTCTTCATTCTCGCTTCGAGACACTTGGGCGTGTAAACGTCAACGTAAGATGAGCAACTTTCGTGAGCTTCCATGTCATACGAATCACACCGTCTCGGGTATGGTGACAGGATATGCCACAATAAAGGTATAGTGTTCGCTTTATGCTATCAATACTAATATCCTGTTTACACGTAAAGTGACGCTCAGTAATGCTATATTCTAATCTCGCTCGATCTATCAGGTCCATGATTCAATATGTTCAGAAACCTAAGTCAGGTTCCCTCCCGTTAGCTTACACCAAAGTCTGCCCCAAAGACACTTAAGCAGCAATGAAAGTAAGAACCTGATAATAAGGATGGTGAGTTTCGATATCGTTTAGATACAAATGAGAGTGTGGTGACTTACTGCTTCCTGGGTAGCACCAAAGTTGGACTCGAATTGGGCAACGCTGCCAATGACGGTAAATGCGTTCGAGCTAGCAACAAAACGGATCGTTTGAGCAGGAACGCTTCCATCTGTGTTCACCCAGTTGGAGCTAAGCACATTTGTTGCAGTGTTGATAGACCAAATGGCAGATTCAACGTCCTCTGGGACACCAGCAGCGGCAGAGAAAGCGTTAGCCTGTCGCTGAGGAGTCGAACCAGCAGGAGCTGTGGAAACGGACGTAGTGTTATGACCAAAGATTTAATAAAAATTAGACGAAATACATACTCTGGGTGGTACCGGCGAGGTAGACGTAGTTGTAGTTGTTCGGCGACAGGTTAGAGTCGCTGTTGGCAAAGCCAGTCACCGCACCAAGGAAGGGGTAGGTGGGATTGCCTCCGTTCTGTGAATTTGGTCAATGATCAGACACTATCCCGTTGACGAGCTCTCGAAACTTACAGTGGGCTTAATATCGAACACGGGGCCCTCGCTGAAGCAAATCGAAACTTCCAATGCCTCGTTGAGGTTCTGAGTGTACTGGAACTCTCCGAAGGCGTTGAGAGCAGACGCAAGGTATCCAGTAGATGGAGCGCCATCCAAAGCGACACCAATGATACCAGTCAAAGGAACACAAGGAGTAGCAGACTGGCGTGCAACAAGCCTCCTGGCATGGTTGAATCTAGGTTTCTTAGGGGGCAAACCGCGAGCCATACGCTGGGCGTTGGTCGTGAGATAAGGTTCTGGGGCAGGTGCACGCGCGGCGAGTTGAAGTGGATTGAATGGCAGGACATCTGGAACAGTTCGCGAAGGCGTGGCCACGGCGGACAACGCAGTCACAGAGAGGGCGAGGAAACGAATGAGGTTAGAGGCTGAAGGCATCTTGAGGACTTCGAGTAAGTGTAGAGAAGTAGGATGTAAAGACTGTTGGTTTGTAAAGACGGTGTGGTAAGTATAGTTGGATGGGACCAAGAGGCGGGGCCTGAAGGTGAGTTGAGGGGAGTTGAGGAGGTCAACGTCTGGGACAAAAACGAACCAGATGAGGAATCCGCCACTTGTCTGAAGGGTCCAGTATATATACCCCCGGCATATCTTAGTTCCACTTCTGTCATAATAGAAGACTTCTCTAGGTCTCCGGGTTTCGTATATTTCGATCTCAGCTCCAGACTTTCGAGGCGGGGAGATAAAACATACCTACCCTTTTTGGTAGGTGTTCAACATTGTTCCACCGTAGTTTCACCATAGTAGGAAGGCGCCTTTCCCAATTTGGGATAGTTGTGGCGGGGCCAGGAGATTTTGACGCATGCGCGCACGCCGGCGTTCATTTGGCGTTTCCTTATTTGTAGATTAAAAAATCTATATTCTTTCCTACATATACTCCCGATACTACCTATCAAAAGTGTTGTCAAGACTACATATATTATATCTACATAATGTACGCTCATATCTCCAACCAAAAACATGGCGATAGATGAGGTTTGAGTCAACTTTATCTGGTAAATATTCATTGTGCGCCTAAAATGGCGTTCAATCTGGCGTACAGTCGGCGTTCAGTCTGGCGCGCATTGGCGTGCAGTCGGCGTTCATTGGCGTGCACCTGGCGTTCATTGGCTCTCTGGGTGGCGCTCATTGGCGTTCGCCGGCTTTCATTTTCCTTTATAAAATTTGTATTTATGGATATCTATATACATTTGAACATAGTATTCTATTTTTATCTATCTTATTTCATGTTTTCGTAATATTTTGATACAATCATTATAGGTATCTTAAATCAAACACCACTAAGAAAAACTTACGAATGGTAAGGAAAACAAATCCCATAGTCTTGGTACCTATAAAACATATAACACAGCTGACTTGGTACCAGAAAAAAGCGGGATACAAGTGACTGGATTTATCTTGATTTTTTATGTGTTTAAGCGGTGGCTCGCACGCGGCGTGCAAATGGCGTGCGTTGGCGCTCACATGCGTTCAATTCTCCTAGCCCGTTGTGGCGTTCAGTACGTGCCTTGTTGAATTGAAGTTTTTTATTTTCCCCCGCTGTCTAAGACCCTTCTTGACAGTTCCCGCCAGTTTAGCCTTTTAGTATGCGCCTTTCGTGATTTCGTAGCACAGTATTCGGTCCCAGATGCGAAGCATGCACATAACAGTAGAGTGGTATTTCATTGGTGGGTGTCTTGTTTCGGTGTAGAGCTGTGGGTCCAGACCCTGCTAAAAGCTGCCCCTGGGCCTTAGGCTCTATCCCTCCCGGTATTTACGAAAGAAAGCGGCGGCCACGGACATCTATAATGAATTAGACATAGCTTTATATCAGTTGAGTATGAGTTATCGTAGGTCGGTGCCTCGATTATCGGTACCTTGCCCAGTTACTAGCCAAGGTTTGTTCCGCTGAACCGTTTCGCGTATATGCCACCACCGAGACACAGTAAACTTTGTCAGTACTTTGCCTAGGTTACTACTCAAGCTAGAGAGGTGCTTACTCGACGATTGCCTCCGTGGTTCCCAGTATTCTATGACCGCGATACCGATCAGTATATTCAGCTTCAATCGTCAAATCTACGCATCAAACTCTACTTTGCTTGATCTTATACTGATACTCAGCCAAACAAATGTTGGGTTTATGATACACGAGTATTTACAGTGTTATCAGGATAGGATCTCTGCGTATTGCACGGTATTACATCTTGTAACGACGGCAATCGTCGACGACCGGGTTCGCACAAATCTGAGTAGTTTACAGGTTCAATACCGTCAAGTTAGTCTGCTATCAATGAACTTCCTATAGTGTGGGAGGTTCAGCTATGTCAACGAAATCTTTGAAAAGATAATTAAAACCTACTTAATCTCTATCTATGAATATCAGACACCAGCTGGAGGCCAGCAATCCTCTTGATGATGTTCTTCACTTCCTTTTCGAATGTAGACAGGTGTCCATTATGCGATTTATACTATTGACGAGGGCCAACATCTCCCCATGAAAGATGTCAGGAACGATCTTTTGTGTGTAGTCACCGTGCTCAATAGTCTTCTGTAAAAAAATATAACATTCGTCAATATCAGCCAATGTCTCCGAAAATGGGAAGGGGCACACTATCGCGATGGCAATTGTTCGCACTTGTGAAGCAAGCTAATTTATGCATTAGTGATGAATACAACTTGAACTCTACACATGTGAAGATCTTAACGTACATTAGCAGTCATGTTATTAACATCATGAACAAGATTCTTCGTAACATCATTAGCATTATACGAAATGGCATGTACAAGAGCACATTACCTTCCAGGCGCCCTCGAGATCAAGGTGATCGAGTTGTACACGCTGACCAAGTTTACCATCAGTACCAACTTCGTGGGTTACTCTTGCGATTTCGTAAGCCACTGCAGAGATAGTTTGCAATATATCGTGGATTATCTCCTTCACTTCTGACATCTCTCCGTATGCACTGGACCCAATTCGCCAAGTGAGATCACCATGGGCTACTACCCTATACACTGAAGCATTCCAGCGTACATGCATGGTAACGCGATCTGCCATCACATTCAAGTTGTCGGTAAGTGCCTAGTTGAGTTCATAACCTGCAGAACAATACTGAGGATGACGTAAAAGCTCACCTTCCAAGAACCTTGCACGTCAGGAAGAAAGATTTGCGAGCCCATCACACCCTGCTGAATGTCCAGCGCAACTCTCGAGACTTCTTCAATAACAGCCCGTAAGCTTGAAATCATATGGTTGACCGTTGCTTTCAGTTCTAACATTTCGCCACGAGCCTCGACATCGACCTGCTTAGACAGATCGCCTAAAGTGACGGCCTTGGTAACTTCTGTAATAGCTCGGATCTGGTTCGTTTGATTGGAAACGAGGTCGCATATGGAAGATGTAAGATCGAACCAAGTTCCCTCAATATCAGGGGCCTCCGACTGACCACTCGGAGTACTTTAACGCGATGCTGGTCAAAACCAAATTCGCGATTGATTAAGAACTAACCTTCTAATATCGGGATCCTGCAAGACGCGAGTCATCCCCTGAGCGAATTGACCCAATTTGTCAACCTAAAGCAAATATTTATTATAGGTGTAAAATTGCATCGTATCGAGTGATAGCTCACCATCTCGTTGACGACATCCTTGAGTTGAACCATGACCGCACCTTGAACTGGAACCGTGATTCTTCGAGAGAGGTCTCCGCGAGAAACAGCATTACAAACACGAGCGATGTCTGAGACTTGTTGCTTCAAGAGCTTGAGCTCCTCAGCAGCATTCATACCAGATTCGTGTGCAAGATTTGTGAGAGGGCCGGGAGGAATGATTAGCGGCAAGGGTGGAGACTCAACGGTAGTGGTTTCCGTGATGGTAGATGTAGACGAGTCGAAGGTGAGACCGTGACCGCAATGAGGACATGTATGGAGGTATGTAGCTTCGAGTTCCAGAGGTGTTGTTGTCGCCGACATGATCAAGATCCGAGTCGTTGAGATCGTCGTAAAGTGACAATGTGAGTACTTAGAAACCTGTATAAGTATATGATTCCCCAGAAGGTTCACATACACGAGGCATCCGTGCGGTCCAACCAGAGGGTAGCGTCAATCGGCATGCTTCTGGTTCTTCCAATCCTTACTGGTATATCTAATAGATCCCACGAAGATGTCATGCTCGAATTGAGTGGCGTAGCTTTATATGGGTTAGATCTTTCACAAGTACACAGATCAGCTACCCATCCCCCGAGAGTAGATCCTGTCAGAGTCTCACCGTCGTTCAAGTCGCTAGAACACTTTGGAGTAGCCTTCAATTATTATAGTCAACAACAGAGATCAGGATGTTCTGAGAAAAATGAAAGATGTTAGCTATACATGGATTTCTTGTCAGTGATTAGCTTTGGTTAGATAGTCCATGTCATAGTCTCCAGGACTACTATCATAATAGTACACAGATGGCCGCGCTGTCAGTCGTGTCACAGATGGTACCCGTGAGGTACCAAGTATGTTCATGGCACTACATGAGTTTACATTCAGACTATCGATGATATCTTCAAGTTGTATGGCCGGCGAAAGGTCACTGGTAGTCAAACAGTGAGTTTTGGCACTTACCTTCTCAGCCTGAGGTCGTTAATGATGACGCAAGTTCAAGCGCCAAGTTGAAAGCCACATCTTCCAAAAGCGGAAATGAACTCCGAACCACACATCGCCGTCATTGCCACTTCGAGTCCATACGGTGTCGCTTGCTAGTAACCACTTTGTACACCACCTAAAGGTACTTATGCAGCCAGATCCCACATTAGCTTCTTTATCACTACTCGAAAAGGTATTTTATGACTATTCCTACGCATAGCATGTCAATAGCAACTCAGTTTATGCACTTTAGGTCGATGAAAATGCAAAATCCGATATCTACACATTGTCAGAGCGCACAAACACGAGTGTTATCCATCCCCGAACTCCTCCTTACTATTTTTGAATTCACGACGTCTCAGTCTACACCACTGTCCTTTTCACCACTGTCTGGCATTCCCCGGTTTGCTCTCGTTTGTCGTGCATGGACAGTACCTGCAGTTCGTTTGATCTGGCGTTCCCCACCACTCAAGGCAATCGTCGAATTGATACCCACATGGAAGACATTCATTTGCGAAACAGAGTTCCCTTCTAGAGGAGGGTTTGCGTGGACAGCCGAGGAAGTTGATGGCTTCATTCTCCATTGTAATTGGCGAAAGAAACCTGAACGGTTTGACTGGAAAGCATGGGCTAGATCGTTGCTTCCTAGCCATTATGAGCGTTTCATGGTCTATCAGCAATACATCCTAAGACTTTCCCGCTTTGAGGATCCCGAGTATCAAATGATCCTGGACGCATTCATCAGGACTCCCAATTCCCCCTTCCAGCCCGACATTTCTCAGCCATTCCCGAACCTGTCTGTGGCGGTATGGCATGGAGACCGGATGTCAGTTGCTCTGCGAAAACCCCATAGTTTATTGACGTTATCGCTTTTGTCGATCCATGCGCATCAAATTCGCAGCCTGACCTTCTATGATTATAAGGTCTTAACCTATGTGTTCGATCGGCTCCCATTATTCCTATCAACATTGACTGTCCTCGAAGACATTTCTCTACCCTTTTCCATCTCATCGTCCTTGGCGGTGTGTTTGGAAGCATTATCCAAATGCAAATACCTTTCCAAGTTGACCTCCACACCACCTGATGGCGAGCCCGAAGCCGAAGCCTCGGATTTCCATCCATTATTGTACAAAGGATCTTTTCCTGCCTTAAAAACACTGGATATTTGGGGGTCACTGGAAAATATCGCACGCTTCTTCAACATAGACCATGTTCCCTCCGAACTACACACACTCACCATCCATTATTGGCTGCCATTCGTCCCTCAAGTCATGACAGAAGCTTTCCACGCAATTGCAGAAAGATGTGAAGACATCAAAGACTTCTCTTGTGAATCCGCCGAACTCCATGAATCCTCACTTGAGGAGAACGGCGTAATCACATATAAAACACTTGAATCATTCAAGCGTTTTCGCCAACTGGAGGTATTCAACTTTTCCTCCGAGTCCGTGCTAGGTTTAAGCGATCTTGACATCGTAAACCTTGTTGATGGGTGGAAATCACTTCGGAGACTCACGCTCATCGGTGCCAAGTCACCAGATCATAAGGACAACCCAACGCCCACATTGAACGTCTTAATCCCACTGGCACAACGTTGCTCCATGCTCCAAAAGCTGGAACTATCTGTCGCGCCACGAATCTCGACGGAATCAGATGACCAATTGATTTCTCAAGCACCTTCGTTCGCCAGCCTCGAAGTCCTGGCAATACACCCACTACTGCCGGATACGTATCCAGGCTATGTTCCGAGTGGTCGTAATCCCAGTCCTGGCTCATTCTTAGCTAATATTTGTCCAGTAACTTGCGATATCGCAAATTGCATACCCCCTTGGGCTTATGGAAATGGTCACGTTGACCGCCTCCAAGGGTGGTGGCAATCAGCCCAAGCGTCTTTCCTACGCGTACAGCGTAAACGTCTCATAGCCAGGAATCGCGAATTAGAGGCCCGGACAATACCAGACACCTGAAAACTTGATGAAGATTTGATACACGATTCGTTCTGTATCAAGGATCCTGTCGGAGAGGCATGACGAAGCGTATCTCATACTATGATTGAGAGTCTGCGTACATATGTGACGGTTTGTGGCACCTTGAGTTTTGTAACGTTTCTTCGTCTCACTTGAAAACGCGCTTATGCTTCAATCCAACGCTTTATGTAATTTCATATCCATCTGGGAACGGGGTCGTGGGACTCAGTTCTAAACCTTCCTATGTAACTCTCACAAGGCTTCAGAGCTACCGCCATTATCATGGCCTCTACAAGTACTAGTATGTTGAGGGGACGCAAGAGGTTCTTTGCTGACATCGCCGCCACAAGTCAAATCACAGATCACGACACTGGCGGACCATGTGTGAAAGGTTTGTTTTTCGTGACTCGATCAGATGGACGGCTAACTCCTGGTGGCGAAGATATTCGTGTAGGAGACGATCGTGAATCGTTCATTTGCACTATACACGATGATGGAGGGCAAACAATTACATCTCTCACATTCATCACCGTACCTGGTCAGTTCTGTTTCTCCTCTCATACTATATATTTAACTAATTCTACATCAGAGGAATACCCCCACAACCACACATTCCTCTGCATCATCGATGATGAATGCCAACCTCCCGAATACATGAGAGAAATCGCAAACTCTGTTGCGGACTACGTGTCAATGACAGTCGACGCCCTCTTAAAAAGGGTGCTGCGCAGTATTTCATCCTACACTGGCAACAGCGATCGGAAAGGATTTCATAACATTGACAACTCGGATGACGCTCTCTACGCTGGGCTTGAGGAAGAGGAGGATGAAGATCAAAGCGGGAGCCCCTTCGCTCCTGATCTTGATCTTGATCTTGCGCTACCCCCTACTAGTAGTAATTTCCCTACCGACTGGCAAGTTCTTGGAAGGTATGCATGACGTTTTCCTATATCACCTTTCTAACATTACGCCAATCGACCAGGGATTTCACTCAAGTGATAGCAGCAGGGTACCAACCAGGGTATACCCGACTTGAGAGTAAGGGAATCATACTCTCCATCTCCATCCCTATCATAACACTAGCCTCACAAATCGAACCTCGCGCTCTGATGGCATGGGATTCTCGACTCTTGTCAGAGTCGCAGCATCTCACGCTCATCATAGCAGGTTTCCACGACGTATACCCCGTTCTGCACCACGACGGGTTTCTCGTCCCGCGTCTCAAAGACCTAGGAATAAAGGACTTGCAATTCCGAGTGGGGTTGACACCGACCTACAAGGCGGATAAGGATACGTTAAGGGAGATACTCTGTCGTCCTGACCCAGTCAAAGTCGAAGAGGACGATCCCCAGCTCGTTGAGGATTTGCGGCTTGCGGAAAGTCTACAATGCGAGGAATACTCGCAGTTGGATTTCCTCGACACACCTTTCAGTCCTCTTTCTCCGTATAACACAGTACCAATCGGGGGGAATATGCCCGTTACTTGCGGTTCAGATGGGGCTGCGCGGTCATGTACATATTGTCGTATGACACGAGAGGATATGCCTGACTAGAATACATGTAATGCACCGTATATTCCGGCTCAATCAGACCGACTGATAGCCCACTCACATTGAGCCTATGGCTGGTATGCTGTGATAGAGTCTGGCCGACTCATATGAGAGCAGTGTTCAGAAGACTTGGGTGGGTCGGGCGATGCATACAATGTACCGTATACTCCGGCTCAGTCAGGCTGACTTATATCCAGCTGAAATTGAGCCTACTATGATCCGTATGCGTTGATTGAGTCCGGCTGACTCATTAGTGAGGGATATTCGGAACACTCGGATAGGTCCGGCATACCCAGGTCTACTTTTCTCACATACAACCAAGCGGTTTATCTTCCCACAAGACCGGTGAGATAGGGCTTATTGACTTACAAGCCACATGCTACGAGGCAGTCCGGTTGACTTGCTTTGGGTGGCTTGGGCCAATTGTGCAATCAAGAAAGAAGCGGTTATATTGCTGAGGTTAAAAACACATTTCGTCTCTACTTCTGCCTTGCTAAGTTGTCGTAGTGAGCGGTACCAAATACACGTGAAGTTGTGGTACGAAGGTCAGCAATGGCTGAGCTCAGCTCAGTCATATTAGCAATGAGCTTCTCCGTATCATCAAGTTCATCATCCGGGTATGAGAGATTAGTGGATGGGTGTGGAGGGATATCCGGATACGGTATTTCGTAAATCTGAGTCAAGATGTTGGGTGCTAAACTCCTCGTTTCCATCATACGGAGCTCAGGGATGCCTGCAGCCCCGCGAAGATGGCGGCTCCATGCCTTTACGAATGCCTCGGTGGAACGGTGCTAGTTGAGGAACTTGGGGTGAGTGACCGGTTGGTGGGGTGTATTTGATCTTTGTACTTACGTCGATAGTATCTGTTTCACGCAGCAGCGCCTCTGTCCAATCCATAAGATGCTTAAAACGTCCCAACTAATATAGTGTCAATAGAGGAGCGGAAAATAATAAGATATGAAACCAAGATACCCTGTCTGCTAGATGCCACGCCATATCTGCTATATATACGGCTTCTGGAGATGTCAGAGTACCGTCTTCTTGATAGGAGCTTTCTACCTCTTGAGATATTCTCTTGGCCTTCTGAACCAGATCTTCAAAGCCGGCTTGTTCCGCCATCATAGGGAGACTGACCAAGATAAACTTCAGACGACTTTTTGATTCCTCATCGCTGACCTCTACTAATGGCACAACAAAGCGTCCCGACTCATCTGTAGGTAATTGGCAAGATGGTTCCTATGTTTAAAATCAGCTAAGATGAAGGGTGTTCATAAACCAGGAGATAAAACGAACTAAGCTGAAGTTCTTGAACAGGTCTGCGTATCTCTGGGGATAGTCCAGTAAGTCCTCCATTAGCTTGATAGTCATCTGATTGTCTTTTGCCCATTGCCTCCAGTTCAGAAGCACGTTCGGTCCAAACCAGTTAGTCCGGACAACGGACCAGAAGAAGAGGTCAATTTCATCCATGACCAACACAGCACGGCCATGAGAGGAGTGGGCTCCTTGTGTTCCAGGAGGCCTTGAATGGAGACTCATGTGACTCATGCTCTCGGCGAGAGCATTCTCCTCAAGTTCTTGATGCCAGTCGCCATTTTTCGCAAAGCCGTTTGCGAGCTTATCATGAATACTGAGGGAGGGCGCTGATGATGAACTTTGAATAGAGGTCTGAACAGGCGATTGAGAACGGTTCTCAATGGGTGAGGGCGATTGAATTGCAGACAGGTCCGGGATGAATGGACGACTAGGGATTGGCGAGGGTGATTGAACTGCAGATAGGTCCGGGATGAACGGATGGCTAGGGATTGGTGAGGGCGATCGAACGGAAGACAAATCTGGGATGAACGGATGGCCAGAGATTGGTGAGGGTGATCTAACAGAAGACAAATCCGGGATGAATGGACGGCTAGGGACCGGTGAGGGTGATCGGACGGAAGACAAATCCGGGATGACCGGACGAGTGGTGATTGGAGAGGGTGAGCGTACACTGCTCAAGTCCGGAACGTACGGACGGTCGTCGATAGGGGATGGCAAGCGTAAGTTGCCCAAGTCGGGAATGTACGGACTGCTTTCCATTGGGGATGGTGACCGTAGATTGTCCAAGTCAGGAATGTATGGCCGGTTTTCAATCGGTGAGGGTGACCGCACCGCACCCAAGTCTAGGACGGATGCACTCCTATATCTTGATGATGGAGGTAGTGAAAATGCCAAGTGAGGCAACGGACCGCCCGCTTGGTTCCAAAAGCCAGAATGCCCAGATGGAGATGAAATATCATCCGGAGCCTGAAACCATTGAAGTCTTTGTCAGTTCTGCAGATACGTACAATAGAGGTTTGGCTTACGGAGGATAACCCAGTAAATCGTACAACCTGTATATAATAATTTTATTGAGCTGAGATACTGTTCAAATCATCTACAAGCTTACCTTCCTGTTACCTTCAGACATGTTGAGTGTATCCGTCCGCAGATGGAGGTGCTTAGAAGAGATATAACGAACCAATTGGAAACAAAAGATTGAAAGACCAATCAATGATAAGATCTGATCGCATTCACGATCACGTGATTTAATACGTGACTTAGAACAATCCATCACGTAGTTATCGATTCCAAGTGTTGTCCACTTACCACCACTAGTGCCCAACTCATATTCAATTATTCCGATCATGTCTTACACCATGAAAACTGCCATGAATAAGCCTCTGAGCCAAGGCGCCACTGCAACCGGCCGACCTGCTCGATCTGAAGAACAAGCCTTGCTATGGGCCTTGACCTTCATGGTCCGTGAGGCAGTGCTTGTCGCGCCGGATAACATGGAAAAAAAGGAAGCTATGTATTACTTTAATGGGGTGTACGAGCATCTGGTACGTGTATTATTTATTTTACTCCACATTCTTTTCTCAGTACCTCTGTAGAAATCAGTCTGGGTCCGCATTCGAGATGCACTGTCCGACATTACGGAGGGAGTCCCCTATATACTTTCTAGTTTTGCTTATCTCCGGGTTCCTCAAGATAGACATGTATCTGGATGTTGGAAAAAAGAAGATTTCCTTCAGGCGTTTTACTTGAGCCCGGCATACATGGACTTCTATGATCGTCGGCCTACATTCTGTGACGATCTGGAGTGGCCCAAGTCAGTAGATGTGCATCCGTTCTGGTGTAAGCTGGGTAAGTTTATCTTCTCTTCCGGATGCATAAAGAGACTCAAGTGCTCAATAGTTATCGATCTAAACGCTGCTCGCGCCATTCAAGATCAACCTCCGCTGGTATTATGTCTGGAATCACCGTTATTCAACACTCACCCACGCTTCCCGCTCTTCTCTACTCTGTTCCAATCGCAATACCAGCCACTCACAGCAAGTACTTCTGGCAGTAAGCACCAGTTGACAAATCCAGGGCTGATATGCTAACTAATTGAGATACAGAGAGTAAAAGGCCTCGGACCTTTACAGAAGATGAGGATGATGCCGGTCCAGCATCTAGAGTCACTCGGACAAACGTCCCATCCGGTTCAGCTTCCAAAACCTCCGCTACTGCGGTAAAATCATCCGGATCCATTGTACCGACAAAACCGAAGTCCAAGCGACTGCGTCGTGATCTTGAGACTGAGGATGTCGAGATGGTGGATGTGGCTAGTGGATCTTCACGCCCTTCTGCTATCCCTCAACCCAGTGGGGATAGGAAAGGTAAAGGTCGCGAGGTAGTACCTCCAGAGGATCACCAGCCTGACCCTCAGGAGACTAGTAAGTACTTGTATTGCAGCAATAGCCAAATCTATACTGATCTGATACACTTATAAGGTGATCTGTCTCGATTTGCTAATCAGGACGTGATGTTCGAGGCAGCCCTCAAGGAGCAACTTTCAGTAAGTTTACGTTTCAAGAATCGTCTGAATCTTTCAGTTGACGAGATACCCAATAGCCCATACCATGTGAATCATGCGCTCAAGGAGGACATGACTGTTTTGTGGCCCTTCGACACTTTCACGGTTGCTGGCGATGCAAGGTCGGCTCGAATGGATGCTCATTAGTTCCAAAGAACGGAATCGATGCCAAGAAAAAGCTCAAGAACCTCAAGGTCCCAGCGAATTGGCCGTGGTATATCACTTTGGTATACCACGTCTTGAACGTTCTGGCACTAGACACCAATAAAGGGCCTCACCAACTTCCGCCGGACTATATTGACGTCGATATCCCCTTGTTTCCATCATCGGAGAAGGTCTTGTCGGTCGTGAAACCGCTTACCACCAAGGAAGTACAAACGATAGGGCATGAAAAGAAACTACTGAAGGCACCAGTCAATTACGCCCTCCCACGTCTTCTTTCCAAGGCAGTCGAATCCAGGAGATCGGAATCCCCCAAATGGCCGCTCCTTCCCAAAGATGCAAGAGCCCGGTTTGAGAACATACTCAGACAAGCGGAAAATGGTAGCCTCCATCGGCCATGGATGGCTCAACCAAGTGAAGATGTACCTGAACGAGGACGATCACGGTCCCGTGCACCAGCCACCGCTACCGGAGAAAAAGTAAGATCACAGCCACGGCCACGGACTCGAGCATCATCAAGACCATCCGGGAAGACTCAATTGCCTTCAGAGCCAGTGGATCTAGATCACCCGACATCCGTACCTCCAACAGCACCATCCTCCTCAAAGGCCAAGGCTTTATCTCGCGCGACCTCCACTCCTAGGGTGGTAAAACTGGCAAAGTCAAAGCCCCGTTCTACGTCCAGGAAGCCGAAGAAAACTCCTGTAGAAAAGCCGGAAGTCCCTCGAGCAGTACGAGGGAAATCGATCAAAGTCAACAGGAAGGAAGTCACTGATGAGGATAAATCCAGCAGTGTGAAGCGAGCATTTGTTGGTAAACGTCCCCCCAGGACTATGAAGAGGGTTCCGAGTAACACAGATGAAGATGAAGGTATGTACGTAGCTTTTGAACAACTCGTATCATCAAGTAACTTGCTTCAAGTGACTCTGAAGGCCGTCGACGACATGGCAGTTGAAGGGGCGGAAGTCTTCCTGACTGAGCCTACCAGTCTAGTAGAGAATACGCAAGCTCCAGGACCATCAGGGCTACTCTCCGGACAGGTAGAAGACCTTCAAAGTCACAATACTCCAGTCAATATGGAACTCCTGTCTGCCGCATTGCTCGCACAACGTCAGGAGATACTTGAGGATATCACGGATGCACTCAGTGGTGAACGCGGTGAGATCAACAGCCAGATCCAGTCAGGCTTATACAAGCTGACTGAGACCTCGCTCACTGCACTGGCTGACGGGTGGCTGAGAGCGGCTGAAAATTCCACAAAGGTCGTATTTGAAGGAATGGCCGCAGGTGTCACTGACATTGTGGATAAGAAACTCTCAAGTTTCTTGCAAAACGTCGAAGCTCACATCGACGAGAAGATTGACCGCTCCATTAACGATCTCAAGGACTTCGTGCAGGCCGCACTTGATAGCAAGCTAACGGCTAGGCTTATCAACATCAAGCAATCACCGGAGGAAGAAAGCGACAGCGATGAGGTGGATGATGATCAGGAATCTGTGACAGAAGTCGCAGCGGAACCGGAGGTTGTTAGTGAACCTCTTGCCCAGTCCGAAGAGATGTTGGAGAGTAGTGATGGGGATGGGCATGAGTTGGAAGTATCCAGAAGTGACGGAGAAGAGGAGAGTTCATCTCCACTACAAGGTACGTAAATGAATGGGTTATGGAAGTTGAAAAAAACTAAGTAATAATATTTGAAGTACGTGCAGGGATGCACTTTATAGTGGACAACTACGCATCATCATCCGAAGACAGTACGGATCTTCCGGTCCCAATGCTAACGACAGAATCAGGTGTCACAGATGATCCCGGAGTTACGACGGATGAAAGGGAGCCGGATGGTGGGTCATTTACATTGGAGAGGCGCGATGAAAATCCGGTCGCAGATCAGCAGCAACCGGATGAGGCAATCGCTGAAACGGATGCGGATGACGGTGACTCTGAGACGGATGGCCCTAGTGGCATGGAGCTTGATGCAGATGCGGATGGTGATGCAGACACCGAGGAGGATGAATTGGAGGAGGGGGAGATTGGACAATCTGATGAGGAGGTTGGCAAGGATGAGGACGCAATGGTGGAAGATTAATAGAGTTTGTACATTACGTTTTCTATTCCACAGGGATTATAGCAGCATCCATGAATTTTGAATAGACCATAATGGAAGACAACATGAAGTACAATTTAAGAGAATAGCTTAGCACAGTTGAAATGCAAAGCGCAATATTTTAGAGAGATACAAGTTGAATTGTGTGAGCAAAATGAGGAAGAAATTACTTCTTGGCAGCTTTCTTATTATTAGGTCTCCCAGTTTTCTTGTTACCTGTGGCGGTGGTCCCACCTGCCTGATCCTCAGGAACCCTAGAACCATCCTTCCTCCAAACCATCTTCTGCTTTGTCCTGAGCGTTCGCGCCTTAGAGTCATCCTGTTCATTGGCATATGTCTCTGCCGGATGTTGGATAGTAGCATGTCCGGATGGATCCACATTGTGGCCGGATGCCATCTTAGCAGACACCTTCTTAGCGGACACTTGCTTACTGGACGCCTTGTTTCCGGAAGCTATGGATGTCTCTGGAGTACGGAGCGGTCCGGATGGATTAAGCCCGGATTGACCTTGGCCGGATGGATTGTGTCCGGAGGGGCTACGTCCGGATAGATCATGTTCGAAGGTAGCTGTCCGAAATCCGGTCAGTGTTAAGAGATTATTTAGACCTTTTGAGAACATTACTCACATCTGGTATCAGTATCCGGGATGATAGGAGTATCAGGATAAGGTTTCTTGGACTTCTTTCTTGGAGGCTGGCGGGGTTTTATTTGCTTTCCCTTTTTGTTTATTTCAACAGGGACTCCGGATGGTGGAATGGATGTCACAACAGGGGCGGCTGATGGTAGATGACCAAGTGTATGGGATGATGCAGAAGTACCAAGCGGTGCTGCTGGAGCTGGTTCCTGAGCATGGAAAGGGGTAGACGGTAGAATTGAAGTGTCCGAGACCGTTTCAAGAGGAGCTTGTACGTCATCCATGCCCAATATTACTCTGGCACCGGACCCGGATGGGGTCTGTCCGGATGATCCAAGCACATCCGGTCCGATTTGCATCTGGCCAAACAGCTCCATTTGGGCAGTGTAGCATATAGAGTTCCATATAGCCAGACACACAGTAGACATCCGGTCCTGTGTGGCCATTGAGAAATTCGTATGGGAGAGATACCAGGGAAGATGTTCGGGCCATGGGTCCTCGGCATCTTGCTGTGCAAATTGCCCCATCTGTATGTCGCGGATAAGCTGACCACTGATCAGGAGTAGCTCCTCGACAGCTCCATCCATACCCCATAATGTTTGAGCATGATTCTCCCATAGAACGAAGAGAGACTCAATCATCGTACTACCATTAACAGCAGTGTGGATGGACTCAGGCAGGTACGGTAATGGATTGTCCCATCCAATAGACCCAAACAGTGGGAATGCTCGTGGTATTGCCTCATCACCAAGTTGTGTATCAGTCTGCCACCACGAATTCATTAGCAGCATATCTCTCTCCACAATAATGCGGGGTTAACGTACCTGGAATGTGTCCAACCAATTTACAAGCTTGCGATAGTTCATGTCTTCGCAAAGTTGGCGAAGGAACGTCACTCTGTCTGACCAGATATCACCGACAGAAGCAGGTGATCCTGGACGGACGCTTTCCTTTCCTTTCCCCTGTGGGCCGGAGGCATCCCTCTTGGACTTGACTGGGTCCGGTGCTCTCTCCTTTCCGACGGAGCCAAAATCAATGGGGGAATCGAGCTGATTCAATCCATTTGTGATCTCGTCTTCCACCTCTTCCTCCTCATCCTGCTCGTCCTCCTGTGCCGCACGCTTTCTCTTACGTCGACGCTTCTTTCGTTCCTCATCCGCATCATTCGGTGTTCCCTCTGGAACCCATTTCCCTTTCTTCAGTGACCAGTACACCTTCCAGCTAAAGACTTCCTCGCCCTCCTCTAGTTCCCCCCTTTCCTTCATATCCTGCCTTTCCACTAAATGGTCTGCCCATTGTAGGATAAATGCGATTGGCATTTTCTGGGGCCGCTGCAACACCAAACCCTCCAAATCGAAATCATCCGGAAGCGATGACTGAGAAGGAAAGAACTTCGGATCAATGTATTGGGACCAATGACCTGTCATCCTAGTCCATGGTGGTCCCACTACAGTCTTCGGATATCCCATTGCCCTGTCTAACAATCCGGCTAACTCAATACCCCTTCGAAGCGATCAAGTAAAACACTCACTGTAATTCTCCCTCACAAGATCAGCCAGGAGAGTTCGGAGGGTCTCCGTCTGTCTGTCATACGGACCTCTTGGTAGTATTGGCCTTCTATTACCATCATACTTCATCCGGAGAGTTGGATCATCCGAATCATCACCTTCTGTGGCTCCCAACTCCTCCTGCATCTTGGCCACGTACTCTGCAGGCTTCCACTGATATCTCTTCGGCTCAGGCAACGTCTTCATAAACTTTGACGTCCCTTTGGACTCCAAACTATTTCAGAAAGCCACTTATCAGCCTCATTCGCTTGAGGTGAAAGCAATATAAACTCGTACATGGAGGACATGACCCCTTGGGTACCCGGGCGAACAGTGACCGCGATAATTCGTGCATCAAACAGATCACCAAATCGATTCAGCACTTTCTGCAACTCCTCCTCGAAATGCTTATCACCGTACCTGTCAGAATGGACAATAATGAGCAGGTCTATCATCAAGGACACTTGGTCGAAGTCACTTACAAAGCTTTCATCTCCTTAGCAGCCGTCCCTTCATTGAACTCTAGTGCTTGAACTTCATACACCTTACGTTGGACATCTGTTAACCCAGACCAAAGAGCGTCTCGAGTTATCATAATTTCCTTCAACCAGTCGGCGTGCTTGTTCGGATGAGGACATTGGAACTTTTGCAGTTTTAAGACTGCCGGTTTGATCATCGATTCCCACTGGGCCGTATGGAATGATTGTTTCCCAGTGACTTCGAAAGGTTTCACCACCCGGGACTTCTTCTCATTGCTCGCCTTGATCGTGAGCCACTGACGAACACTCTGAACAGACTCTGGTTAGTAATGTAAGGGGGGATATGCATATTACATTCAAAATCCTTACCGTAGTTACAGATTCCTTCTTCGCTTCGTCTTTGATCCCTGCTTCAGTGCAGATGATAGCTGCTGCTTCCGCAATTGTTTGATCACATCCATCGGCATCATCATCTTTCAAGTAGTCAACGTATTGAGGTAGAAGTGTCTCAAGGTGTACACATTGTGCTGGACTGAAGTTGTATGTAGCCTGCTTAGTCTTCGCCATTTCTGAGAATGTTGAAGTTGAAGTTGAAGTCGTTCAAGGTCCAATATATGGACATAACATCATTCCGGGTGCAACGTTCAACCACGATTGAATCCATGCGGCTGTGGCTGTGTTAGATCTGAGACATCCGGATCTCTTTACAATCGGATCTGAGATCTGAGATTCTGGATCGTTCATTTGAGGCTCCGGATTGGACAACTATCAAATCCAAATAAGCGGCAACAAAGAGACTATATGTAATATAAGCGATGTCTGCTTCTCTGACGTCACCCTTCCTCATACTCAGAATGTCAACTTACATTCCCGACATCAACGGAGATCAACACTCATCCGATGTGGCTGCATTCATGCAGAAACTGTTCAAGTACCAGCTTGCCGTAAGCACCTTGCACCCTAGCCCACCTCAGGCACCAGACTGTCCATCCGGATGGAGCCGAGAGTTGCTTGATGTATGTACAAATGCGGTTAGAATGCTTATCATTGCATTTACCAACATCAGTGCGTATATCTCCCTTTCATAAATTGTTTAATTGAGCCATTTCCTGTCAGAGTACATTTCATGGGACTTTGCCGAGTATTGCAGGGATTGCAAACGTAGTTCTCTGGGTTGCGGAGGGAACATTCAACGGGAGGAAGAGATTCTTAGACGATGGCCTCCCCAGTATTCCCCTACCGCCCACGTGGATGAGCCACGTGTATTCGCTGATCCATCCGGCAGAATTATAACGTGGATTCTTCCATCAATCATCCCACCCCATTACCAGGTTCGTGGGTCAGTATGCCATTGGTCGAGAAGTCTAATCATTTACCGACAGGATAAGCTTTATCAAGCGGTGTGCATTCTTGAGCCTTCGTTCACCAAGAAATTTCATGAACCTGGAGAAAGTGGCTCATGGCGGACAGATTCAACGTACTTTGAACCTGACAATGAGTATATTTCAACCGGTTTAGCAAATCTGTCTGCAGCATGGTACATGGCTGGTCACAAGGTAATGTTTCAACGTTCATCCGGGATATTTGTGGCGTTGATATATGATATCTACAGAGCCCCCCCTACACCACACCTTTTTTGCAACGGTCAGAAGGACATGAATTTCTCTCCATTGCTCGCGATCCATTTGCTGTTGTGTCCGGTATTCTAGCCATCACTCATCCCCGACAGTACGAGATGGCCAAACGGATGAAGAACAGTATGATTGCATCTGGAGACTGCGAGGACGCTCTGGGTAGATGGCCGATGGTGTTCACTGCCATATCTGTTATCAGCAACCGGGAGTCGCCTTTCCATAGAGACCTGCACGAGTCATGGAAATGGTTTGATTTTCTATTATCTTTCGGACCGTACCAGCATGCGCCACTATATCTAGCCAACTTGGGTATCCGGGTGAACAATCCCCCAGGTACAATTTGCATTTTTGGCGGGAGGGCTCTCTGGCATGGAGTTCGAAGGGTTTCACCTCGGATTACTTTGGCGCTGTACATGCGGAAAAACATTCAAAAGGAACTGGGTATTCAATCTGCGTCATGGATGACTCAGCATGAATATGATAGCTTCATTGGGTCAAAGAGGCATAACATTCGCAGGCGTATGCCGACGGACATGAGATCTTAAGCGTAAAGACCTCTCCACCGTAGTACACATTACATATACCAAACATTCCAATTCTATCTCTGTTCCAAAGTTTCATATGGCTTCTGGACGACGCAGAAAAGAACAGTATGCCGAGGATGTTCTCAATAACATCTATGAAGAATCATCATTGCGCTCTCATCATAAACGTCGAAAACTTCGTAAGATTCCCCTTGGACGAACTCAACAGGAACCCACTCACCATCATTCCCAATCAACATCATTCCCTATCCCGGATGGCCAATGGACTGGAGACCTCGATTATGACACACAGGAGCCAGTTTACCATGACCTTGGACGTCTCCCTGTCAGGAGCAATGTAAGATCTAGTTGTACTGTACATGTTTGTCTTCAAACAACTTATTTCGTAGAACCAAAACGATCTCCTCCGAGAGTTTTTAGAGTGTCGAGATCACATCTTGAAGATAATTGCCGAGCGCGACGCTCCTCCAATTGATCAAGTTTGTAAAACCTGCAAATCAGTGAAAACGACAAACCCGATGCAGTGGAGATGTCATTCCTGCTTTAGAGATCCGGTGTACTGCAGCGAGTGTATACGCCGGTCACACCAGAATCTTCCTTTCCATATGGTATCACGGTGGGACGGAAATGCATTCCATCGGTCATCGCTTTCAAAGGCAGGTCTCACACTAAACTTAGGGCATTGTGGGGAGCTCTGTCCGGCATATCTTTATCCAAACTCATCATCCGGATGGGCTTCTGAGGTTGAGTCGGATTCCATGGATGTCGATCCTGCATCTACCCCCAATATTCCTTCCGACAATCCTACACATCCTTCCACCAACTTTGATCCTTTCCTTGATATCGACAGCGATGACGAAGACTCATGGAGGGACCCAACAACCGGTGGTATTCCCCTGCGGGCAAAGAAGCCGGATCGAGGATATGATGCACATCAATGTCCATTGATCACAGCGGTACATGCATCCGGAATACATGAGTTACGAATACGTCCATGCCGTTGCTTGCTAGGAAAGGATATACCAATTTTCGACCAGATGTTGTACATGGGACTGTATCCGGCATCACGAAAGAAGACACGAACTGTCTTCACATTTGAGGCGTTGGATGACTATGATCTTGAGAACCTGGAGACTAAAGCATCTGCAGCAAAACATTATGACAAATTGACTCGTCTCACAGCAAATGCCTTTCCGACTATGGTTCCAAATCGGTATCGGGAGCTCTTGTTCATCGCGCGAGAATGGAGAAACTTGAAGGCACGACAAAGAGCTGGATATGCATACATTCTAACAGATGCAATACCAGCCGGAGGACTAGCACTGTTCTGTCCCGCCTGTCCGCAGCCAGGTATAAATCTTCCGGACGACTGGAAAGATGATCCGGACCGGTATGTATCCGATAGATCCTTACCCGGATAACTATTAAACCCTACCACAGGAAGAAATATATGCGGACCCTGCTAGCGGACGGAAACTTCAAACAGGATCATTTAAAGATGAAGTATGACTCAGACGATGTACCTCTTAGCGATGGGCATGGTTATATGGTGACCCGGGGTCCATTTGAGGAGTATATGTCATTAACTTCCGATCCGGTTACCCTGGTAAGAGGAGTTAACGTTGATGTCCTGCTTGTCTATAACAATTGACATTTTCAGGAACCATCCTGCCATGAACATCGTGCTGTGACCCAACAGAACCAATCGCATGCACATCTAGATGTGACAGGGATCGGTGCAATTGCCTGCGGACGTCACGGATGCTTTTACCCACACTCTGTGGTGAACTTTCGTAAAGGCGAAGGGTAAGACAATCTCTTGAATGATTCAACACTACTAACATCTCCCAAGGCAACGTTATATGGATTACGCATTTATTCAAGCAATTCTCTATGTCCGGCAGTCTCTTCTGGTCTTCCTTCTCTATGACATCATGTGTCAATTTTGGGTCAACTTCCTCAAACGATTACTTGGTATGCCTGATGATTTACGACTGCCGGATGGTGTTGAATTCAAACGGGGGATTGGACTATTTCACGTCCATGGTCATATTAAAGAATGCTTCGCTAGATATGCCCCCACCTTTATACAAGGTGCTGGCATGCTTGATGGCGAGATTATAGAAACACTTTGGAACTTGCTCAACTATACTGCCTCGAGTGCCAGAGCAATGTCATGGTTTCATCGACAAGAGTACCTGGATACCCATATGGGCGATTCTAACTGGAAAAAACTGATTGGAATGGGTAAGACATACGTTTTATGCATCTGAAGCCTGTATTTCGGATATAAAAATCTTGTTTACAGTCCTATCAGTTTTCCGCAAGTGGGAAAACGCCGCTGAGCAAGCAGTAGAATCAGAGGAGGATTTCGTGTCACTTTGTGCATCTGTTGGCCAACAGAAGTGCGATTTGTGGACCGCTGAGGAGGCGGATGCCCAGGAGAGAAGAGACCAGGATCCAACTGCCATGGATATCTTTGATGTCAAAGAGGAAGAAGGTAAGTTGATTTGTTTCTATCCAGCGGTATCACCCACCTAACCCACAAATAGCACCCGGGAAGACAGTGATGGCCAACATATGGATCTATAGGGAGTTGCAACCCAACACATCTACCGTAAAAGGCTCGACTGCATGGATCACATCAGGCATTCGGATTACGGAACAACAGTGAGTGATTTTAATAGGATATTTTATCTGGCTAATCCGGAGTAGAGTTGAGCTTCGAAAAGAGGTCCGGAAAGCAGGACGTTTTCCAACGCCGGATGAGACTAAGCGGCTTCTGGATAAGAGACTGGGTCTGCAGAAGCAGATTGATGATTTCAGAGCAAAGTCCAGGGCCTTTGTACCAATAACTAACGAGCCAGATGTTGATCACCTAGTACCTCTGGATGACTGGGAGGATATGGTTGCGGGTGATGGAGATGATCCGGAGGAGGACCACGATCCGGATACCGCTATCTTCGAGCTTTCAGATGGCCGTTTGGCAGAACGTTTGGCCATTCCGCTACCTTCATCATTTGGTAAGGTTTCTTGTCGAACACGCTTGCAAGGTCTTGCTGCCATTGAGCTTGACTTACGCATTGGACAAGCAAATGATGCACTACGTTTCCTCCGGATTGCTATTGGACAGAAATCGTTCAATTTCCGCACAAAGTTCCGTACCGGGAGCGGGAATTCAGGATACAAGAATCGATTGCGAAATTACGCAGAGAAGCAGACTCTTCAAATGACCATAGATCAAGCTGCGCAAGTTTATACCTCCGCCCGCCGTGCCTTAGAAGTACTAGGGGCCGCACCGGATGTGCTGTCAAAGTTCAAGATATTAAAAAAGGCTGATCTCTCTGCTAGCACTGCCATTGTGGATCCTAATGCACGCGGTGAAAGAAATAACGGTCTTTCGTGGATTTGGCATACACAGCATGATCCGGGAGAGGATCCGGTATGGCTTGATGAACGTATGTTGCAATCCGGATGTTTCTTTCCTCGTCTGACATAGTATCCTGCAGTGTACCGTGTCAATTGGCTGAGAGCAAAAGCTAGGCGCGATCGCTGGGCCGAGGAACTTACACTAACTCGGGCTGAGATGCAATGGACACAATTATTTCATCGGCATCGCAGAGACTTATGGCTCAGTCGTGCTGCAGACGGAAGCGGAACATTCAAACCTTCAATTCTATGCACGAAAGCAAGCAAAAACTTGGGATCTACTGGCTAGTCAAGTAGACAATGCTCTATCTCGAATGAACGAATTGAGGTAATAGTGTTTCTATATATAGATCTACTATGTTTTCAGATGTATGATGTTGTATACCTTTATTTGTATACATGTGTGCTTCTTAGATCTGATAAGGATGGATCGCCTCATTTCTTACCTTCATCTCTAGCAGGAGTATATCTGACAATGGCGGACCAGGAACATGGGGGCGGACCACCATTGTATGTCATTCATGTACATGTTTTCATATTGCTAACACTAGCTACTGCTACCTGGTATCCTATTAGATATACCGTGGAGGGTCATATAGCATGGAGAGTTTTGTATCGGATGTGGAGGTTAGATGAAGCTGCCAGAGCATTTAAGAAGGTTCTGGCACAGACGGATGATCATGAGAAAGCACTAGTTTACAACAGATGGGAAATCGGGCTAACCTTAGAAACGGTGAGTGGTCTTTCCCCAAATATCATCTTACATGAATTATATGCATGATAGGAAAATCTGGAGAAGGCTCTGGCACACATGTGTCTCCGCGGGCTAATGACCACACGTCTGAGCAAGGTCATTGACGTAAGGTTCCGGTGGTTAGGTATTGACTGCTATCCTCCGGTCATTGACTGGGGACAGCTACCGGAGCCCGGCTCACCATCTATGGGGAATCTGTCAGAGCTCTTTGATGGAACGGTCCCACAAATCGCACAAGGGGAGAGCCATTGGTGGACCTACAATGGGAACACCTCTACAATTGAGGACAAACCATACTGGTGGGATGAGCCAGAAAAAGAGGTATGACTTATCATTCAATTTCCCTAGCGAATCACAGTTGACACTTGGCAAGAAATGGCTCTTTAATGTCTCGGTCCCTCGAGACCTTGTTGGCCAATATATTAGGAGATTGACGCAATCTCAAGAGCTTCTCTCTCGTGCTGTTACAAAATTGCGCGAACTTCAAGACAATGTCCCCATGGACCTTGACTAATCCGGACGCCGGATTTACCACAAGCAAGGGATGCTGATGCCGATGCCGGATGCAGACTCCGGATGCGGATGCGAGATTCAGTGCATTTTTTGAACTATGTAAATACAAAAATATATTCCAGTCCGGAAAATTCTTTCTTGGAACACGGACGTACAAATACAAAGACATACTCCAGTCTGATAGATCGTCTTCATGCTATGCAGATGTAGAAATAATGGTATATGTTCCGGTTAGACTGTCTCGTACTATGCGGATGAGAAAAAAAGTTATAGGCTCCAGTCGGGCGGACTATCTTGTAGCACACTAATAGTGAAATACTAATATATATTTTGGTCGGGCTGACTGTCTCGTACCATGCGAAGGGGGAAAGGACAATATAGATTCCAGTCGGGCTGACTGTCTCGTATAACACGGACGTATAAGCACACGTACTTACTCCAGTCGGGCTGACTGTCTCGCGAAATACGGACATATAAACAACAATATAGATTCCAGTCGGGCTGACTGTCTCGTATAACACGGACGTATAAGCACACGTACTTATTCCAGTCGGACTAACTGTCTCGTGTACCACGGATATAAAAGCACACGTACTTATCCCGGTCGGGCAGACCGTCTCGTACTATGCGGGCGTAGAAATAATAATATATATTCTAGTCGGGCTGACTGTCTCGTATCATGCGAAGCGGGAAAGGACAATATAGATTCCAGTCGGGCTGACTGTGTCGTGTAACACGGACATATAAGCACACGTACTTATTCCAGTCGGGCTAACTGTCTCGTGTAACATGGATATAAAAGCATGCGTACTTATCCCAGTCAGGCAGACTGTCTCGTACCATGCGTGCGCAGAAATACCAATATATATTCCAGTCGGGCTGACTGTCCCGTGTAACACGGACGTATAAGCACACGTACTTATCCCAGTCGGGCTGACCGTCTCGTGTAACACGGACATAAAAGCACGCGTACTTATCCCAGTCGGGCAGACTGTCTCGTGAAATACAGACATATAAACAACAATATAGATTCCAGTCAGGCTGATTGTCCTGTACCATGCGAATAAAAAATAACAATATAAATCCGAGTCGGGCTAACTGCCTCATGTAACACGGACATAAAAGCACGCGTACTTATCCCAGTCGGGCAGACTGTCCCGTACCATACGGGTGCAGAAATACCAATATATATTCCAGTCGGGCTGACTGTCTAGTGTAACACGGACGTATAAGCACACGTACTTATTCCAGTCGGGCTGACCGTCTCGTGCAACACGGACATAAAAGCACGCGTACTTATCCCAGTCGAGCAGACTGTCCCGTACCATACGGACGCAGAAATACCAATATATATTCCAGTCGGGCTGACCGTCTCGTACCATGCGAGCGCAGAAATAACAATATATATTCCAGTCGGGCAGACTGTCTAGTGTAACACGGACGTATAAGCACACGTACTTATCCCAGTCGAGCAGACTGTCCTGTACCATACGGACGCAGAAATACCAATATATATTCCAGTCGGGCTGACCGTCTCGTACCATGCGAGCGCAGAAATAACAATATATATTCCAGTCGGGCAGACTGTCTAGTGTAACACGGACGTATAAGCACACGTACTTATTCCAGTCGGGTAGACTGTCCCGTGGAACATAGAGGTATGAGCATGAATACTTATTGCAGTCGGGCTAACCGGATCGCAACCCACGGACATATCCGACATCAAGTCTATTGTGGTCTAACCGACCAGGCCATGACACATGGACGTACAAAGTGGTAATGTAATGCTAGTCTGGCTGACTCCATCGTATCCTGCCCATACTCAATCATCTCAGTCTCGCCGACCCACCCATACCATTCGAATCTCACTAATTTACAGTAGCACCTCCAGTTAGCCCTATTGACCCGGATGCAACGGAGCAATGAAGACATCAGGTCAGGCTATCTGGCCCACATCATACGACATTGTGTACATGGCTGCGCAGCCCTGACCGGCTGGCATACAATGAGCATATTCCCCCCGATTGGTACCGTGTTATACGGGGAAAAAGCACTGAAGGGGCTGCGAGATGAATACACAAACACATGTAGAGAAAGAAATTCTTGACGGAGGCGTGGATAAGATTCTGGACACTGTGGACAGACGTCACCATCACGATGAACTATGCTGATGCGTCCAATCCATATCAGTCTCTCCAGGTATCCTCTTCCAGTAACTTTGAATCTTCCCGGAGGTGATTGCTTCCTTGTTTGTGCTAGCGACGGAAATGACTAACGGAAATGACCTTCGAAAGAACTGTCCTTGGAGTCTATTATCATTAGACAGAATTGCACGGTGCGCTTTTCTACATCTCTCCTACCGTCTGGTTTCGAGACTGGACAGTTTATATATGGGCTGGGATAATTCGACGCAACCGGGAAGCAATCGATGAATCGAACTGACTGGCATCAGTGGTGATAGTACCTCTCTGGAAGGCCTCGTTATCTACATGCATAACCCGAACTTTCAATATTTAATCCTGACGAAGCTCAAGATATCGGTGAATTACTGTGTACCCTACGACCAGAAATCGAAATCGAAATGGTAAACTTGGTGACCTGTCCTCTTCTACGTGATTGTAACGCATTGAAATCCAGGGCTCGAGAAGTAATGGAAAGGCTCTCATTTGCCCGGAGCTGAAAAGTGCATACTATATCAAAGTTCGTACCCCTAATATATCATGTTAGCTGAGAAGGTGCATGTCATATCAAAGTTCGTACCCCTAATACATCATGTCCTCATGAACGTTAAACCTTAAACACACTTATAAAAGGACCATTTTCTCTACACCTGCAATCCGTACGCCTCAGTCGTTCACGACACTTTATTCTCCATATAGCCCTCACTTCATTATGAACTCTAGCAACGATATCAAGGTAAGTCCCACTTACTCTCCCATGTGATCACGACTCATCAAATCCAAACTTTAGCATCCTAGCCACAAAGGGAAATGTATCATCTGTCCCGATCCCAGTTGCAATAGATTGTTAGAGAGGAACGAGGAGGCCAAGTTACACGTCATCTCTCACTTTCCTCATCTCCTCGCTGGAAGCCTCTGGCTATACTAGTATGTTCTATACAGACTCTCTGCATCTTGGTGCTCCTCTGATATTCATTGATGTAGCTTCAACTTCTGCAAGATGTGCAAGCACTATACGATCCAAAAGACTAAGCTCAAGCAGCATATGTGGAACATACACAAACAGTCGGTGTCCAAATATACTGATTTCATCTGATTCATTATTCAATAGATACTATCTCTTCTTAGGTCGACACTGGATCCGAAGTACACCGGACTTGGAGGAAATGACTTCACGATGGGGCCGAACCGGATACCAACATCGTGGGCTGAACCGAATCCTCGCATCGTCGAGTTGTATAGAGAGAATGATGTGCTGCCCATACAAGAAATGCGTTCCTCCCATTCGAGAAGCATGGCTGTACCCGGTATTACATCGGTTCACTACGTCCATGGTACCGTACAGCAACCCGTATGGAACCCAAACAGTGCTTCGCCCCGTTCACATACATTCCCGCTCGCACCCGGATTTGTATCCTCTGCCAGCAGCCTATCCGATGCTCTTGGGCCTTCCCCATTGCTCCCTGTCCACAATGCCAATCGTCAAAGTAGCGACGGAAGTTTGTCATCACCTATGATGGATGTCATATCCGTACGTTCATTCAACCAGACATCCTCATCCTACAGTCCCAGTTTGTCGGAAGTTCCGCGTGTCTCTGACACGGATGTCTCGGGGAAACTCGGCGTCTTCATTCCCCAAGGTACTGCCTTTGTTGAGGAACCTCTCGAAGCCTTATCCTTGTCGAGGATGGGTAATCCAGATTCCGATGTACTAGCCCTGTCACCTTTATGCGACCGCGACCGTTTTGAATTTATGATTTGTTCAATGCCAAGGTCACCCTTGTCAGACGAAGCCCGCTGGCCGTCCTCCGAAAGTGCGCAGTTCATTGATTCACCTGCCCCATTGTACAGTATGTCAATGTCTGTGAAGTATTAGTTCACCTTTTGACGATCGATATTGTAGATACTTCTCAAGAGGAAAATTCCGTAACGAAACTGTTCGCTGTATACATAAATCAAGATATAACAGCGTAAGAGTTTTATATTGCATCCCTGGCCGCCATGACTATCATACTTTCTTATGTTTGCTTTCGCAAGTTTTTCTTTCGGAGTTTGTTTCCGGATATATCCTTCCTC
This sequence comes from Cerrena zonata, assembly GCA_038087015.1. Lineage (NCBI taxonomy): Eukaryota > Fungi > Basidiomycota > Agaricomycetes > Polyporales > Cerrenaceae > Cerrena > Cerrena zonata. The sequence continues at coordinate 269,438 of JASBNA010000037.1, forward strand.
AATTATTCGTGACACCAGTCACTTGTACTTACTTTTGTACTTTACGCATAGATCACCTACATGCAGCGTGGTACATGAAGTACTTGTTTGAGAATATTACTTAGCATCGATATTATCATAAGCATGTGCCGCTTATTATAAAAGGTAATGGCTTGCGCTTGGAATGTCATCAACATATCACAAATTTTTTCGGGCTGTTCGGGTGGGTACCGCAGACCATCTGACAGCGTCAGTGCCATTGTAGGTTCCGGAATCGAGACGTCGTTTTCAGACATGCCCATACAATGGGTGGGAACTCGTGTAATAGATAAGCCAGTTTCTAACTCTTACGTATAACATGAAAAGCGTCTCCGGTCTAACAATTGGTGTATTCGTACTTCGGAGATAGTAGGTAGTCGAGTACTAGGATTTGTAGCGGAGATGAATACAAATACGTATTTAGAGACAGAACCTTGACGGGGGCGGCGAACACGTGTCCAACATCCTTTGGGAAAATCAGAATATCTCCCGAGGGAAAATAATATAGGGCCACAATAAGCATAGAGATTGAGGCAATGATGAACCTGGGTCATGGCTTTGAACCTAAGATGTGGTAACATGGTCAGATAAAGATCTTGAATACATACGGTTTACTTACACATATATCGTCGACAGAAATTTTTGTGCAGGATCTTAAAATTAAATCTCAGCCACATGGGAGTGATGGTATAGAGAAGAGAATGGTGAAGGTCATAGACGGCGCGAGATGTTGTACAGACTGGCTTTCCGGAGTAGTATTCATGCTGCAGACGTCAAAATGCAGATCAGACAGATACCCGATTCTACAAAGCTTTTTGAGCCACATTGGGCTGTTTTGAACGTTTGCATGTTTCTGGGGGATTGTCAGATCGAATTCGGAGGCAGGATATTGTAGTCCCTCAAATTCGAGGAGCGTGAGGCTCCTGGGATGTCGAAGCTTCGGCGATGACTTTACCAGTTTGTGAGCACAGAGTTGAACTTGCTGTTTTCTCGATAGCTTCCCCAGCTGACCCGTCCGGATCGTCAACTGTGAATCGGACATCCTATATGGTCCTCCCAAATCGATAACTTCCAAGTCAGAGCTGAACAGGAGAGATGCCTCGCTCGGTATGAGCGGCCAGGATTCTAGCTGCAGGTGTCGAAGATGGGGGAATAATGGCATCTTTCTGTTAATCCTGCATAACAAAGCGAGTTTAGACAGATTGGTGTCCGATATAACACCATAGTATCGTAATCGTCTAACCCGCGAGGTATAGCAAGTAATCGATGTCAGGGCAATTGCCGCTTGAGTCTATTATGACCCAACGTCAGTATCGTCCCATGACGACAAGGAAAGCGGAAACGAACCTGGCTGGATATTATATTGTCAAACATATTGAAGATGGCACCCAAACCATCCTGTTCCTTCCACAGCAGTGATAATGCGGGATCTTTGAATGATTGGCACGCCCTTGCAACACGCGCGAGAGTACGCAACTTCACTTTCCTCTCCTCATGGTCAAACCCGGCTTCCGAAAGATTTGGATGAAGGAAACTAAGGATCACGTCCAAAATTTTGGCCATATTCAAGACCATATGTGTTGCAGAGAATCAATTCCTAGTTGGTCGATTTTCAACTTGAAGTCTTCGGGGGAGAATCCTGCATGATATTTTAAACCCGTGAAGTTCGGGTTGGACTGACGATAAGCTATGGTTCGATAAAGGTTAATAAGATATATAGCAACAAAATAAATTATGATTCGGGAGAATGCTAGCTTACTACTGCATCGACATTTGACGTAGTTGTGCGATATACGGAGGAGGGTCTGAAGGGGGTAGTATGAGCAAAGGTTTCTCATGAACAATATTTATATAGACCTATGTTACAATAGAATGAACAACCACAATACCGCAAACCAGCAGTGCATCTGAGAGCGTCAGCGTCATTCGTAGGTTCCGGAATCGGAGCGCTTGCGAAAACACCCATGCAATGGGCGGGGAACTCGTGCGATAGATGAGTCAGTTGCGAGCTCTTGAGTATAACGTGAGAGGCGTCTCCTGTCTAACAATTGGTGTATTCGTACTTCGGAGATATTGGGTAGTCGAGTACTGGCATATGCGATGAAAGAGGGTGGTTTGTAACCGAGATAAGTACAAATACGCACTTAGGGACAGAACCTTGACGGGGGTGGTGAATAATGATCGACTACAATCTGCTTCTTCAACATGTGATGTACATTGAGTCTGAACCCATAGCAGGCTCCGTTAGAGAGATGACCTGTCATGAAAAAAAGGTTAACCAAGATAATAGACGAGTCTCCTGTGGCGCTCACTTGAAATTAAGCTCGTGCTGGTAGTGCTGCTATTATTAATCCTTAAACAACGGATCGCGTCCATAATGGGAGTTTGCATACCACCCATAGCGCACAGATAGACCGATTGATAAGGAAGAAAGTCTTCCATAGTGTTGATATTCTTCAGGATGAAGGGGTAATGAGCGGTGTCGAGCATAGGAAGTCACAGTACTAGGCATCATCAAGATGATCGGATGTTATCAGATGAATGTCTTGAATGGGCGAACGGAAGGCGGTAAGAAACGGGTAAGGGGCACACGTAGTAGCAGCGATAGAAGATTCAAGATTAAACGATTCGAATCTCCTATTTCAAGATGAATGTACTTGGCAATGTGCTGTCGAGCCTGCATCGCGTTCAAGATAGTGAAACATCCAGGTTGTCAAGACAGTGTATAATGAATACCATCAGGACGAAGTCTCAGATAAACCAGCCTGAGCTTCGGATAAGCAGTCACGTGCCACTTACTGAAAAAGGCAAATGCTTGTGCTCGGTCAGATTTGGAACGATTGCCTGGCATGTCACGGAAATACTTATACTACGTGTTTGCAATGCAGGGTCTTTGGTCTTCGGCTCCAGTAAGTCAAATAAAGCTCATAGACGGAATATTCACTACATACCTGCTCTAGATCGTACTTTCAATGATAGTGTAGTCATAGTTTCCTTCTGCAGCAACTAAACGTATATTGATGGGGTTTTAGACTGCATAAGAAGGACACTCAACACATATGAGAGCGGCAACCCTCGTAGTGGTAGTTGTAGTGAGCTCCCTTGTGTGAGGATCATGATGTATATCTGTTTCGCCATCCGCACAAATAACCGAAGACTCTGAGAATTGAAGTATCAGATCATGATATGTCACGAAAGACAATAGAAAGAGAAACAGGAGTGGAATACACTACATAAATAAGGGAAGACGTGAAAGGATGTGAGGAGGAGCTTGCGGAAGTGGAAGCATATGAATCCAGACTAATCCTTAATTAAACCACGACGGAAAATGATATAGGGATGCAATAAACATAGAGATTGAGGCATCAATGAACGTGGGTCATGAATCTGAATCTAGGATATAATAATATCTGTCAGAAGAATATCTTGATAAATACGGTTTACTTACACATATATCGCCAACGAAAATTCCTGCGTAACATCTTGAAGCTAAATCAAAGTCACGCGATGGTGATAACATAGAGAACGGCTGGTCATTGGAGATCGGAGTGAGCATAGTGTAGGTCACAGACAGCACGAGATATTGTACAGATTGGCTTTCCGGAGTGGTTTCCATACCCAGCCTGCAGGCATCAAAATGAAGGTCCGACAGATATTGTATCCTACGGAGCTTTTGAAGCCAGATTGGGCTGTCTTGAGCTTTCGGATGTGTTGGGGTTTTTGTCAAATCGAATTCGGAGGCAAGACATCGTAGGCTCTCAAATTCGAGGAGCGTGAGGCTCCTGAGACGTCGAAGCTTCGGGGATGACTTTAAAAGTTTGTGCGCACACAGCTGGACGTGCTGTTGCCTGGATAGCTTCCCCAGCTGACCCGTCCGGATCGTCAACTGTGAATCAGACATCCGATATGGTCCTCCCAAATCGATAATTTCCAAGTCAGAGCCAAACAGGAGAGATGCTTCGCTTGGTGTGAGCGGCCAGGATTCTAGCTGCAGGTGTCGAAGATAGGGGAATATTGGTGTTTTTTTGTTGATCTTGCATAAAAAAGTGAGTTTAGACATATTGGTGTCCGATATAACACCACAGAATCGTAGTCGTCTAATCCGCGTAGTATAGCAAGTAATAAACGACAGGGAAATTTCACCTTGAGTCTATTTAGACCTAACATCAGTATCGTTTCATGGCGAAAAGGAAAGCGGAAACGAACCCAGCTGGGTCTCACGTTGTTAAACAGGTCGAAAATGACACCCAAACCATCCTGTTCCTTCCACAGCATTGCTAGTGCGGGATCTTTGAGCGATTGACACGTTCTTGCAACACGCGCGAGAGTACGCAACCTCTCTTCCCTCTCCTCATGGTCAAACTCGGGATCCAAAAGATTTGGGTCGAGGAAGCTAAGGATCATGTCCAAAATCTCGACTATATTCAAGACCTTGTGCACTGCAGAGGATCTATTCTTAGCCGACCAATATTCAATTTGCCGTCTTCGTGTGCAAGTCCTGCATGCACAGTTGTGGCACTCGCGAAATTTAGGCTGGGGTGACAGGATAGTCTGTCGTTCGATGAAAATTAATAGGAAGTATAGCAATCTTTAAGGAAACAAACCAGGTACCGATTCACAGCGGAGTTCCTGCAATGGTACGTCTTCTCGTTTCTCTGACATCGTAATCTGTGCGCAGGGTGGACCAAATTCGTTAGGCGATTATTCAGTCTATTCAACTAGCTTGCAACTAACGAAGTAAACGTACGATAGCGATTTCCCCCAATATTTGTCACTGTAGGGTTTGTTCCTTGTTCGGTTTTCTCTCCAAGTTGCAGGCATGATTACGAGAATAACCTGAGAATGATTATTAGGCGTATGAACTATATCTTAGTAAATTGAGACTATACCGTGTTTTAGACTTGCGCACAATGCATTAGAGGCATTTGTCTCTACAATGTTGACTGACTCGCGCATACTATGTTTATATACCTACAATCATATAGTTGTAATCAGCTGCTATGGAAGCGTTAACACGGTTCATTCATCACCTTGCTTGAACATGTGTATGACAGTTTGAACACGAGACAGACCAAGACCAAGACCGGGAAACGTCGGATGGGCTTAATCTTGAAGCTTGAAGTTCTGGAACCGGAAACAACAATGATGGGCTTGAATGTTGCCCACAAAGCGTTGAAATACGCCACTCATACTCCTATCAAAATAAGAGGACGTTCTTGAATCTTAAACGTGACGGTCGAATGTCGGCATCGTTGACTTCTAAAAGTTATATGGGAATTCGATGTTGACGACGCGTTCCTGAAAGTTCCTGATCTCGGTAAGGTTCGTATTGCATGAAATGTACTGGGTTGGCTATATCAATCGAGAGCGAGGACAGGGTGTATCGACCACGCTGCTTCTTCTTCAAGATTTCAAGATGATCGAAATACTTGCTTTACCCTGATTCTGCGAACATATCAGGCCCTGTTGGAGGGATGGCTTATCATGACAAAGAAGGTTAACTAAGAAAACAGACGAGCTTAATGTGCTGTGCGCTTGAAAGTTAAGCTCGTGCTCTGTGACTAAACCATGAGCGACGGATCGTGGCGAGATCGTCCATAATGGGGGTTGACATACCAACCATGGCGCACAGATACACCGATTGATAAGGAAGAAAGTCTTCCATAGTGTTGATATCCTTCAAGATGAAGGGGTAATGCTGTCAAATATCGGGAGTTACAGTACTCGGCATCGTCAAGATGATCGGATGTCATCAGATCAGCGTCTTGAATGGATGAACGGAAGGCGATGAAAAACGTGTAAGGGGCACATGTAGTAGCGACAATAGATTATACCTATGCTACTCGCATAAATATAGGATTTGACAGAACATTCAAGATTAAATGAGTCGGATTTCCTATTTCAGGACGGACGTACTTGGTGATGTGCTATCGAGCCTGCATCGCGCTCAAGAGAGTGAAGCACCCAGGTAGTCAAGACAGTGACATGTACGTGATCCCCAATTAGTTCTGCGATCTTGACGGTAGGTTTGAAGAGAGTTAAAGACACCCGAGCCCACCCGTTGCTGCGTCATCGGTCATCTTTTCCTATTTTAGTAATATTGTTTCCTAGTTTGTATTTCCCTTTTCGAGAAGGAGTACCAGTCTTCCGTCCGATGTATATCCGGAACATCAGTACGCTGTGATTGTTATAATAGACTAAATAAGCACAAGAGTCTTCAGGTTTAAAATAAGAAACTATAGTATACAAAATATTTCTATGGATCAGTAATTAGATGTCAAAGTACTGATTCCCGAAGGGGATGCTCTATGTCACCAGTATCAAATGAGGTGCAGGGTCCGTCGCCTTAAGGATTACTAGGCGCGAATCGAACATGCAACGAGCAGCTTCACGCGATGTCCAAGTCGTTCTATTCAAGCTGATCGTCTGGAACGCTAGAAGGAAGTTAAGTAGCAAGATCGACAGGGACTAACGGAACACATACGTTTAATGTTTCGACTTCATGTGGGATAGGATGTTCACCTTCTGGATAGAGTAATAGTCACATAAACCACATTGATGGAAGCTGTCGATGCTATCACTACTCATGCAATCGGCAGACCAAAGGTACAATGGGAACATACCACTCCTTCCAGCGGTCTTCAATTTCCCATTCTGGGTGTTGCATAAGATGCTCCTTGGCTTCCACATTCTTCGTCAGCTTCTCCTCACAGCTTGGACAAATAATCGCTTTTCCGCGCTGATAAGGGTTCTATAACACGGAAATGGACAAAATAAGTATCTAGCCACTCCTGGTGTGGTTGAAAATCACAAACAGGTATACCGTCGGTTGGCATTGATGGGGGGGAGAGAGGGATCCACCGCTAACTTATCGCTGAAAGCTCCAGAGATTATTTATATCCAGAGAGAAGATACAAAGCCAATATCGGCTATTTCAGCCCAAGCTCAAGACGACTAAGCTCGTGGCCTACGGCATTCTTGACGGCTAATTCTTCTATATTTGTGATGCGCGGGAGTACTAAGACGAGATCTTATGGGCGCATAGTTAGATGGTCTTAGCGCACACCCTCAAAGAAAAGCAAGATGTAATCTTGAGTAGTGAGGTACAATAACACAGCGTTAGAACTTCGTATTGCGAGAGTGGGGGTGTTGGGAATCAGCTGTAAATCTCTAGAAACCCCCAATGGTTCGAGGCAATCCACTTGAATGATCCACGTAGATGCTCGAGATCGTGTGACTCGGATGTGATTTACAACTTGAGCCTGCTTGTTGAGATGATGACATGAAGAACACGAGGAGATTCAAGGTCGTGACACTAGCGGTTAGTGTTTGCCTAGATAAATCTCGACAGATTTCGACCTGAGACGACATCCGGGACCACGCTCCATGGTGGTTTACTCATCGGTAGGATCGTGGTACAATAGACATTGTTCCGACCGACCTGCATCGCTGAGGTATATCTTCCGGCCCCGATCTTAAGCAGCCCTACTTGTCTTGAGTGGATGAGCGGAGATTAGCTGTCGGCGAGACAAATCTCAGCTCAAGTATCAATGGATTCAAGATCCGTGAGGTGTGAGTAGAACCCTACGATAACATGGTATGTAGGAAAGAGCCATGCGTTTTACACAACCAAATTGTATTGAGAGAACATGTGCTTACATACCTGGCCGCCAAAGTCGAATATGATGACACCTCAAAGCTTCAAGCTTCAGGCTTCAGCGTTCCAACCTCTACGCTCGCCACTCTAGCCATTGTGGTAAGATGGTAGGACGGTAATGAGTAAGACACAGAGAGAGCATGGTGATCAAGATGGTGGTCAGAAGGAGAGAATGCCGACTCACATCGATGATACTTAGGTTTTGACATCGGTGAGAGACCTCCGACTCTCACTCTAAGTGTGCGAAATATGATAAAACCCACAATTAATGTCACCAATTCCTTTCCAATAAGATACATTGAAGACTCTTCAAGTTCCATATAAGCCGGGTTATTTGATTTACAATAACGGTAGAGACATGACGAGAAAAGGGATCCAGGTACACACAACATAACAGGATATTCATAAGAGTAAAGATGGCATAACTACGTTGTTAAGATCGCTCAGCGACCACCTCAATATAATAAGGTTACAATTTCCAGTGGGTAGTATGGGATCCAGATCTCATCTCCAGTCGAGGAGTTACCAAAAAGTATGAAATCTAGGGCACAAGCTAATAATACGATCAAGGACTCGGATACATAACTACACGTGCCAGAAGGGTTGCTGATAACACATCGAAGAGGGTACTGCTCTCCAATCTCCCTCCAATTGTGAAAGGTCACTCGGCCAAGGGCTTGTTGTTAAGACAGGTCCGCCGTCGTGTAGAACGGGAGTACTGAAGTTAGGGCCAAGTGCCGCACCTATCTCATTAGGTATGTCTTGAAAGTCGAACTGAGCAGACGATGGGAAGGGTAAAGAAGGGGGATAGGAGGGATGTAAAGACATCTGCGGTAGGAAAGTGCTGTTGTAGTGGTCAATACATTGGTCGGAAGATGTGGGATAGCCATAGGACGAGATGCCGTGGTTGAAGAGGGAAGACTCGGCGTCCCATTTAGGCCCTGCGAGAAAAGTATCTATAAGGGATATAGGGAGAGTTAGGTAATTTAAGTCGAACATACTTGTATACGTCTTATCATTCTGAACATGGGAGGTCCAATACTCCAGTGAAGTACCTTGACTCCAAGTCCATACGGGGGCATCTCGGTTCTCACCGAAAATGGGGCCGCGTGTTGAAGAAGCCTCATCCTTGATTGATACCCCGGAGGTCATAGTCACACTGGACGAGGGATCCTTAGGAGGGACCCCGTACCGGAGGGTAGATGAAGCGAAGATATCATGGTTCGGCTCAAAAAGTCTGTTTCAAGGTATAAGGTGAGTAAAGGTGAGTAGAAATAGGCATACTGGTTATAAAGACACGAACCCTGGATGCTTCGCTCTCTTGTGAGCATCGATATTTACTTGCTGAATAGTATAGTATCCACATATTTCGCAGTGACGAAAGCTTGTTGAGAGAACATTAAGCCAATCGATTGAGGAAGTAATACAAAACATACCAAGCCAACCAGCCTCCGTCGGCTAGCTCTGGATGGCTTTTGAGATGTGCCTCTGCAGCCTCTTTGTGTGACAGATGCTTCTTGCAGCCACGAGACGGACAGATGATAGCCTTTCCGCGTTGGTAGGGGTGCTGAAGATGGAACTCATGAGCGTTATATAGTGTAAGATGATTGGAGACTCACAAATCGTACTTCGCCCATTGTTACTGCGAATTTGACGAGGGAACGGCATAAAGAAAATGGACCGGGAAGCATGTTACTTATACCATAAAATCTGAACGATTGCTTGAAATCGCAGTCTCAAGCATCCCCAAGATCAAGACCGAAACGTTCGTAACACGTGTAAGATTCAAGACAGACCGTCTTGGTGGAAGCAGACCTTCGCAAGGTGGAGCAACTCGATGGCGACAGAGAGATTGGGAATGTAGATTCTTTGGTATTTCAAGATCACAATGAACCTGGCGTCGGGTTCTATGATCTCATTAGATGAGTCGTGACAGACTCATCAAGCAAGTAGTTGATTCCTCTAAAGGTATCCGTAACAATGGCCAGTTTAGACTAAGCCGTGTTCAGGCGCAGCGTGTCGAAGCTTGAATAGTGGAAAAAGACCATTAAGTTTGATGTCGCAAGATTGGGGATCTTGCCGTTGAACGTTGGGGGCTCGACTTGGGGTCTTCACGCAAGTGATGAGTCAGAGAAGAAACGATACTCCTGCTAGCGAGGATGCAAAAGGAGACATTTGGGGATACCGACCGCGATTCATTCTCAAAATGGATGGTCCATTGGTGGTACCTGCCTAAATAACAATTTAGCGTAATACTCGCGATGTTGGCCTGCCATGCCAGAGATCAGCAGGTATTGGTATTCAGCAAGAAAAATAGAATGCCTACCGAGATATTGTTTAGCTTCAAATGGACAAAATATTGGCCTGGGCGCGTGAATCTATATTGCAAGACATCTTGACGTCTGCTAACGCATCAATTCATGCTGAATGAGAACGACTGGGGTGTGGTGAAGGTTGTTTCAAGATCTCACTGTGAACTTCTTCCCGTCTTCCACGTAGCGTCACGGCCCCGGCGCGTGATAGCCGTGACAATTTCAATTGCATATAGTACCGTATATGTAAGGCCCCAAGTTTCTCGAAGCCTACAGTACTGCTGCAAATATCGAAGGAAATAATATCCCGTTCTTCATTAGGTGTATGCCCCTTCGGAGATCGATGATTACAATCACCAAAGGTAAATCTACAAATACAATGCATACAATGGATCTCGATCATGATTTCCACACAGAGTCTAACAACATGCCAATACGACTTCATAAAGGACTAATGCCATCTCATTTCGGCGTGATACTTCCCTTTTCTCCCCGTCTATTGGGGATAGTACTTATAGTCACCGCAGAATATACCATCATCCGTAAGCTCGTAGTCGAGGTCAAGGTCGCTGGCGTTCCCATACAGAGCGATCAAAGGCGAGCGTATATCACGCCACAACATTGGGGTGCCATCTGTTCCCAAAACAAAATCTGCCCCTCCGTATGTAGCATAGCTCACATCAGTATCGACCCTAGACATGTTGATTAGAAAAGTAGGTTTCGAGCATCTTCATAATAAATGCGTACTGATTATGTTTTACTTTCAAGTGTTGCTTCAGGTTGGCTTTCTGAGGCGTATAGTATGCGCACTCCCGGCAATAATAAAAGCTAGAATTATTTGATGATGATGAAATGGTACACACGTAGAGATAAAATAGACACATACTAGTAAAGCCAGACACAGTGCTCAGCTAGTCTCGGATATTCCTCAATGAGGTGGTCCTTAGCTTCCGTTTTCCCCTTCAATTCAATTCTGCAGTGAGGGTTGGGACAGATGATGGACTTCCCAACGTGATTGGGATGCTTCGAAGGTGAAGGCTGAGCACAAATTCATATCTGGGTCCATACGAGCTTACCACTACGCCTTTGCTTGACATGGTGTCTTATAGACGAGATATAGCTTTGAAGTTGAAGTCTGAAGATATGAAGGAGCCGACTTGCTTTTTAGTAGAGCCAACCTGTTCATCTTATATACAGGATGTCATCCTTGAAGATGTTTGTTCCTATCCCTCGTCTTTCCCCTAAGACGGTGTAAGGAGGAGGAAACGCTGGCTCAAGAAGATACTTTTCCAAACTGGGAAGATCAATTCCGAAGGAATACGTGAGGCATAGACGTTAAAGACAGACCAACCCGCAGATTCGTGGATGGAACGGGAGGCGTCCGTAGCTCGGTCTTAAGCAAGTGTCATTAATCAAAGTCCGACGGGTGATGCGCCAAAGACCTGCAGACAATAAACCGACAACTTAAGATGAAAGAGAGAGAAGTGTGTACATGAAACCTGAGTTTGTATAGCGCGGGTGAAAGAAGCATTGTCGTGGGTCTTATCTTAATGTGCTGGGCCGCGCCGACAGAAACGGAGATCACCGTGGGGTTGTTGCATCGAGGTTGAGTATCCTGGGCAGAATATATAGCTCAGTGTGTTTCGACAGCGTCTCCTGCGTCCCTAGAGGGAAATTCTAGATGTCCTGTTGAGGTTCAGAGGGATCATAATCGCAGTGAGATCTTTGTCGCCGGTTCTCCAATGACGTCCTAGCCACTGGCCAACTCGCAAAAGCAGACAGGAGCAAGATCAAGGAACCAGATTGTGAGAAACCTTTGAGCGGCAGAACAAAAGCTGAGGAGTAGGACTCTTGGCCACCTGCGCGTGAATTTCAACACCTTTTTGCTCATGATGATGTTCACGGGAAATTAAGGAGTAAGTATCCAGATCCATGGGTGCCAGCCCGAGTATACTGGGCGTAGACAAATGCAGGAAGTGTATCCCCGCGACTTACGCCACTGGTATGACAACCCGTGTCAGAACGCCAGAAGACACCTTTGAGTTAAGAGTCTCGAGGGAAATTCGGGCTAGAACTGCGATGTTCCCCCAGGACAGAGATGAATCGTCATCGTTTCAGGAAGAAGGGACAGGAACCGTGATCGAGGGACGATAAGCTGGAGCGTTGACTTATTAATGATCAATTGCGACTGCGACCTCTGTATGGAAAAATTATATGATCGGTTCTTTGTGAGACGAGAGGATATGGCATACCAAAGCTAGATTCGAGGAAGGAAAATCGCTAGCTAGGATCGTGAACTGGTCTGCAATGAGCAAAGAGTGGGATATACGATCGCAGTCATAACACCGTTGGTGGCTTCGTCGCAAGTTGATCCTTTATGGACATTAGTTCGGAGGTCGGCTGAGCTCGAACATGTCATCTCAAAACCAAAGAGCGTAATGAATAACACGTAGTAATGGGGATAAACGGCGAACGACTGACATTGAATCACCTTAATCTTGAGTCCCAACTTGAGTCTTTCTCCGTAATGTCATTCGTTAAGGATAAGATAGGGTCATGCTCAGCAATAGGATAAGCCTCGAGGTATCGTGCTGAACCTATCTCGCTCTATCACCATGAGATGCCCATGATCGGAACCATGGGAGGGAATTCATACCGGAGACTATCGATGCCGGGGATGTACTATGATGTCAGCGTTGGTGGGGGATAATTGGTAGTGTCATGGTCCATGACGGAAACCTTTCTGGGAGCAAATAACTGGTATGCAAACAAACCGGAGTGGACACAGCAAAGCCGGATGTGATAGACAGTGCAGCAAACGTCGAAGGCAACTGAGAGTGTTGCACAGCCAGATATTTGAAAGTGCTATCGCTAGAACATGCATTGTGATAGGCTCAGTTCTCAGCCTCTAGTTTGAGTTCGATAAGACACTGAGTCACTGAAGCCTGAGGAGTCGTTCTGCATCGCAATTGTCACCTAAGCACGCTGTCGGCAAATCCGGGAGCTCTTGCCCTTTATGGATAGACCTGTCTAAATGGGGAATCCCAAGTTGATCCGATCCAGCAAATACTCAGGCTGCCATCTTCCCCAGTGAGATCTCGTTTCTCCTGCTCCCAATTGTCATGATCTAAATCCTCAGAATTCTATGATAAGAATATGATTTTGAGGATTAACCGAGAATGGATTTGGTGCTATGATGCCGATCAGACAGCCGGAGGTGCACGCTCGCTGTGTTCGAATTGATTTGACGTGTCTGCCAAGCGAACTCCCTCCTTACTTACATCGTTCAAGGAGCAACGGTTATTACTCAGTTTCTCTGCTCTTAATGCATGCCGCAACAGAGTGCAGTCTTTCTACCGGCAGGTACGAGTAATTGGGCGGAAATAACCATAGCTCTACCATCCGCATTCGCACTATCTCGACGATGACTCAGAGGACATCATCCGTCCCCATATATACCCTATCTCACCATGATACCCACTAATTATATCCATATTCAGAAAACTTATGAACCCGAGAGAACAACCATATCCCTTTCCAGTATTTGTAGGATATCGTTGACGCAAGTCGGGTTTGCGGAAAGGTACCTCAGGTCATATGCAGAGCTAGCTAGCGGACGTTGGGAGGGATGGCGCAATTTACTTTACTTCTTGGTACCAAAGTACGTGCTGACATACTTCGACCAGATTTTGTCAGTGCAACCCCCGCGGATACTCCACCATTCAACAAGTGAATATCGACGCCCATATTAGGGCAAAATATCTGAAGTATGTGCTTTTACAGACATCGTGTTTTCCTCTAGTCCCTCACATCAGGTCAAAGAACTTTGGGTCTAGATTACGAGGTCGCGTGTCCTAGTCGTGTTCATTCGAGCATCTTCAATACAAATAGTCAATTCATACATCAAGATAGACCTCACTCTGCAAGTTTTATGTCTGAGGCAGACACCACCTCTGGGCCAATGAAAAGTGATTTTCTAGAACCGGGCCTCACATTGATCGGCAAAGATGTTTTCTCTGTCAGAGATGAAGAAACTACTCAACGACCATCCGTCCATCACTCGTTCCAACCTTCAGTGGTGACGAAATGCAATTCGATTACAGTTCTCTTTTCAGCTCGGTAAGGGTCTCACCACTCATCACGGTCTTCTAATACTCATTTCACTTTACGTCAAGCCAAGTTCCGTCTCATTTTGGAAACATCGTACCCTCCAATGACAACCACAGCCGACAGTGACAAGACATATTCACGCCACGATCATCTGTGTACTAAACATGCTGGCCGGAAAACTTGAAGGAGGGTCCCTGTTGTTCAGACAGGTATGTGAAGACTACCATTCAAACGTCGAGTCGTAGCCCAGCGTTCCACTCGAAGTAGACACAGATATAACTATTGCCAATTAGACGTCCGGGGCTACAAACTATCCACGTTTCTTCCGCCTTATCATGATCCTGAATCTTGGACTCGGGATCTCTGTCGACTCTATCTTGCTAGCAATTTACTACATCGAGCGTGGCAGAGAGGGACAAAGCTACCGGCACCCTTACAACTCCCCACGCGCATGACGGAGGATTATCAATCACCCAGCAGTTGTCACACGGTCTTGAATGTTGCGTCTTGAACTCGAGACTCGAACGGGCGAGGTCTATCAGAGCCTAAATCAGCTTCCTGAAACCATGACTCTTGAATCTTATCTTGTCTTGTCTTGTCTTGCCGAAGGCTTGACTGCACTTTCAAATTCTCACCTCGAGGCGGTGCTATCTTTAGAACGATATAATTAATATCGTCCTAGTTGCCCACTTATGGGTGTCCGGTCATGGTTTCAAGACCGAGGATAAGGCACTACTATACATGTCGACACATTCAAACATTCTCTTCTCGAGAGGCGCTGTCTTGCTTCGGTCTTGAATCTTAATCGATAAGCTCTCAAGACCCCCGAGATCACCAGTTTCAAGTACTATATCTAACTTGAGATTCTCAACCTCCCCTCCATTCATCCGATCTTGACCTGAATGCCCCAAGCATCAATCCCTCACTCTAAGCATCCCCACCAGTGTGGGAATGCAATTAAATGTCCTTGTTGTGACGTGAAGCTGACAGAGATGCATGAAGCCGAGATGCATCTGAAGAGCCATCTCGAACTTGCGGGGAATCGCTGGATGGAATGGTGAGTCGTCTTTCACTCCTTTTTTTCCGAACAATGTAATAAAGTCGTGGTCGCGCCTAGCTTTCGTCGGTGTCCATCCTGTGATTACTACACTATTCAACAATCGAACTTGAATAGACATATGAAGAAGCATCACAACAATCAGTACGAACCTCGCCTATTCTAGTGTACATTTTCTCATTGCCTTTTTAGTCTTCTCGGGCCCGCGTCGGATGCCACTCTACCATATCCGTATGACGGCAACTGGTCGGACGAGGCCAAACTCATTTACGAATGTTTACCCGCCATGGATCCAAATGACGATCCATTCCCCGCCTCAAATTACACATACCCATATTCTTTCAGCAGCGATACATCAAATATCGACCCAGGGAATCCTGCAGCCCATGATTTTCCGGTGTCAGATCCAAACACGCCCTCCCTCCTGAACGTTGAGCTACCCAGCGAGCTCTATACTTATACTTCTGACTTATGTCAAGATTATTCAGAACTGGATCTATATCACCCGCCCTGTGGTGTTCAAGACGATCTGGATCTGAGCCTCGATTGTTACGGACCTAACGAAATCAACACGCTCGATTTCCCCTATGATAATGATTATCTCATTCCTCATGCCTATGAGGACCATTCTATATCCTCGAATACATCACCATTTTCCACGATCACTGCCATTGGGCAGTTTCCGGTCCACTTTACGTTCACTTTTACATACACTATACCAGGGAATCTTAGCTACATTATTTAGGAAGAAAGGTGAGTGCCGATTCAAGACGTTGCAGTCTGACATATATGAAATTGATTTTATTATCATCGTAGGTCGCTATTGATACAAGCGCATATGGCCCTCTAGATACTACTATTGATGAGGACTGGGCAGTTCAGTACGATTAGTGAACTTTATTTGCCGTCTTTCCGTTGCCATTAAGTACTATGTATACTATGCCTACTTACAGTAACGGACTTGAAAATCGATTATTAGTATGATGTTCAACGGCATACGACAGGTATACCGTACCGATATACGTTTCTAACAACTACCAGTCAAATCGGTCACAGTAGTCCTTCGAGTCATCACCGGCAAAAAATGGGTAAAAGGAGTGAAAATGTTAATTAGTGATGACATTCCCATTTATATCGCATGAAGGTCTGATTTCTGTCATAGATTGCAGACCCGTTTCAAGGTCATGACAGTTTAGAGCGTTTAGAGTTGATAACGCATTATGGGCCTGTTAAACGTCAAGTAGAGCATCGACATCTTGTCGGACTGTCGCTAGTGAGAGAATGATTACGAAAGGGGTAACGATGGTTGGACTAGTATTTGGAGAGTCCGTTCGAAACAGATGACGTAGAACAGCGGGAATTGGCAGGTCGTTGTTGGAATAAAGCTGGGGAAAGAGCTGAAAGACACGAGGAGGAACATCCGAGATGTTTATCCGATATTGTATCTCATGGGCTCTGTAGGTCCGAGGGTCGTACAATATGAACACACGAATGCCATCTGAATCCTGTATGATAATTTGAGTGTATATAATCTAGAAATAACCCATTAATTGGCACTCACTTTGGCATACGAAGTCGAACCATGTTGTAATGTACCCCATGCACTTGTAGGGGATTCATGTTAGCAACAGTGACAATACTCTGAGTCAACTTACAAGTAGGGCTCGGATCGTTCCACGGTATACGAGTACGGGCGTATAATTACGGAGAAAATACAATACGCGCCGTATTATTACATAAGCAATACGGAGCGTATTCGTATCCGATCTCCATTTATCCGTATCGTGCTCGTAAAAACGTCGTATTGTACGTCGTACTGTATTCTCACCAAATTTGGAGTCACCTTCCAGCTGATCTTAAACATTGAGAAATTATCTAAACTATCTCCCGATGCTCTCAGGACCTTTTTACAACTGAAATATATTCACCCAGATGTTCAAGCCTCCCAAGATGCTCTCGATAATCTTGTCCCGGCAATGCGGCACTGAAAGTCGCACGCCACATTATTTAAACGCTCTGGAGTCGCAGACAGCTCGCCAGCGACCGTAAAAACGCGTGCAGGTTCGGTTCGTATTCAATACGAAACGTAATTCATGCGTCTCGTACCCGTACCGCACCGGAACTTTCCGAAGCGTATACGATACGAGTCGTATTCTACATAAACGCGTTTGCACAGCGTTTATACGGTACGATTCCGAGCCCTACTTACAAGACGTCTGACAAAACCCGGGCCGCAGTTGCTCTGCCACGTACCACCTGGTGTTTGCATCAGAACATGTCTATAAATGGAAAGTGTCGTAGAACACTTTCTAAGTGCACGTTCTGGAACTCTCATATGGGCATGCGAGGCTCAGATTGTATGATATATAATTGGAACAAACATAATAAAAGACACAAAGATGGACAATAATAACATGGGAGGCTTGGCCGATAGTTAATCAATGCCGATATTGGGGAACATCTCGTCCTCGAATAAACATATCAAACTAGAGCTGTAAAGCCTAGAGGGAATCATTCAAGTAAGTTACATATCGTCGTCAAGAAAGTCGATTTTACGTACCTTTTATATCTTCCTCAGGATTTGTGGCGAACATCTCACAGAGAAGAAGAGACTCTTCACTGTATTGTGAGAAATCCGGTTGGGATCCGAGATTGGTACTAGAGCCACTTTCGTCGCTATGGATGATGGATACCGAGTGGTCCTCATCTAAGGAAAACGCACTGATTGATGAAGCCTGGTTGCTCGTAGCTACGTCTGAGTCTGAGGGATGCATATCCGAGTCCACAGTTGTTGTGGAGGAGCCATCGGAGGGAATGACAGCAGTATCCAGGGGTCCCTCTCTGAGCCTGTAAATGACACTCTTTATGTCACTAGAAGCGAAATAATCAGATAATTTAGACAACAACGACATGCGAGCCTACTCAGGATGCTTATTAAGCATATGGGATTTTATCCCTGACTCTTGGATTGTGACATGCTCACAGAGTTGGCACAAGTTCATCCTGATCGGAAGTTAATTCGAGAATTTATCATACTGCGGTTGGAGATCGACTCACAATCGAAGATATTTCCAATTGACATTGGGGTACTCCATCTCGAAGTGTTCCTTTGCCTTTTCGATTGAAGTAAAGGTTAATTCGCACTTTGGACACTCAACGGTTTTGCTGTTATAGTAGGAACGAGACTAGAAATCAAGTGCCTTAAGAGAGCAACTGCGGATTGAGGATATAATGGCTTACCTAATCGGAGGTGAAGTTGGTGAGAGTTTTAGCAAGAGATGATAGCTTCGGAGTCACACCTTATTCAGCCTTTTATATTTAGGTTTGATAAGCATTTCAGTGCCTATATACTTCTCCAATATGGAATAGAGGAGATTAGTTTGTCGTAGAAGTCGATGGAATGATGTAACGAAAGTTTGTATGCGACAGCGGCTTTGGGTATTACCTCGCTGCGACGGTACGAATGGTGGCCGCACCGGGTTCGTTACTTGAGAGATAAGAACGTTCTCGAAACTTTCCATCGAGCTTTTTATATTGGTTGCCAATTTTTTTGTGTCCTTCCAGTAATGACTGAACATCTCAGGTAAGGCTGCGTGCTGAGTATCGACATTTGCGCTTGAATTAGCATGGTGGAATAAGCAAAGGAGATGTAGGATCTTGGATACCGAAAGGGTTGTGTGCATAGTCGTCGAAAATGCGATACGTTCAATGTCTTGGTTCTTGATTAGGGACAGTGTAGAGATGAGCTGTCTGCATTGATCAAGATTGAGAGTTGATAGAAATCGTGAAGCCTTGGTCAGTTTCTCCTGCTTCGAGACAACCGTCCCGCCAGGACAATTAAACCGTAGAGTAACACTATTTGTCATTTTGAAAGGTTGATAATGGCCCAGACGAGTCTCGCGTGCTGTCCTGAGTTCGAGAGACATGACATGAGTCGTCACATTTCGGAAAACTTGTAGTCGTGGGGATCGCTTGATTAGCTTGTGGATACAGATTTGTTGATGCTGCGTCCCAGACAACCTTCCCCACTGGTCTTTTCGTCTATCATCAGATCCTTGTGAGAGTCCGATGAGGTCAACAGCCAGTAGTCCAGGGCTAAATAATAGAGAAGCTTCGGTCGGAGTCAGAGGCCAACCTCCCGAATCAAGCTGAATGTGTTGGAGATTTGGGAATAATGATTTCCCCTGGATTTCTTTGGACATTAGAGCGATTGTACGGATATCATCTTTTGAGTTGCTGCCTGCATAAATCAAATGTTTGACACGTTCACCCAGTGAAAGGAGGTGCTGCAGATGGCCCTCTTCGCCATTCTGCGGCCGACAATATTAAAATCAACCCGTGGCGAGAATGAACTAACGAACCAATCTTTCGAACATGATCGAAAACGCATCCAACCCATGCTGCTCTTGCCATAATAACGTGGATGCATGTAATTGAAAGGCTTTGCATGTCCTTGCAGCCCTTGCCAATGTACGCAGTATCTTCTTCCTTTCGTCATCATCGAACTCTGGGTTCATACACTGAGGGTGTATGAAACTGAAAATAAGGGACAAAACCTCCTGGATGTTCAATACTCTATGAACTGGAGACTCCGGACGCAAGTCGTTTCCTGGGATCCCGATACTGCAAGGTTTGTTCATGTGGAGATTGTGTTGTATGGTAGATGAGTGAGACATCATGATGCGGTATTGAGCGAGAGAGTAGAGCATATTGCAGGTTATACTTATACAAGTACCGCCATGATAGCAGAGAAGAGACACCGACTTGCACTTGAGGGGATGCGGAAGCATCATAAGTTTGTAAATTTTATGAACAGCCTTTGGCTTCGATACCCAGATGTAAGTGGTACAGGATGCCAGAGTAAGATACATTAATGAAACCACAGGCTGGGGGGCGGTAGGGCTGTGGGACTTCGTCAAAACCAAAAACCTACTACTAGAGTCAGTAGGAATATACAAGCGCTGAGCTCTCCATTTCAAAATTTCATCTTTTGGTCTGCTTGTGCTTGCTTGCCTTTGTTTGTGGCTTCTCATGTCGGATTCATGGAAGCTTCAAAAGTATTTATTTCAGCCTTGAAAAACAGTAACTTCGAATGTCACTCAAGGAGGCTAACTTGAAGGCTGAATATTGAATGCTGACGGCGTGAGGCCGGGTTCTCGGTTTGTTTAGCATCATAGGGTCGACGAGCCGTACAAAGCTTCAAGCTTCAAGCGTACAGCCGCTTTGTCGAGTACATAAGAACCGCGACAGTCAGCAAGGCGATACTAACAGCATTTACCAATTGCATCATGGCACCAGTACAGTACGTATATCTCCGGATCTCGACACTTCCAACTTCAGACTTCAGCTAACAAAGCTTCGCTGAAATCGTGCAGTGAAATCGATGATATTGTATCTGCGGGAAAGCACATGAATGGTAAGCTTTCTAAACCTGCAATAGTACCTCCGACTCGGACTAAAAGAGTGCTTGAATGCCGCGTCTGAAATAGACTTTCTACAAGTACTCACATAGGTCCATGACGGGCCCCTGAAACCCATATTCGGAGGGCTAGGGCATCGTATAACCGCCCTTGGCTGTTATTTTTGGCATGTCCCGTGAGTTCCGATGTGTTTTTACACATCGACTGTATATATGTATATGGGGTTTCAGGTTGTCACTTCACTGCCACTGGCCCCAGGTCCCGAGTACCTTCGCTGCCAACGTTCCTTCCGACATGAACACACCGTCTTACAATTTACCTGGGGGAATAACATCGAAATCGATCCTTATACGGGATCTTAACCTGCACTACCTCGATCAGGGCATCTTTCCCATCCACTCCTTCTCCTCCTACATGGCTTCCCTGAGCTCTCATACTCATGGAGGAAGCTATTACTGCCTCGGCTGCGTTTCGAAGAAAAGACAGGGTTCCGGGGAGGAGAATAAGATACGACATGTATGCAGGAATGCTTGAGTGGAAGAATGTCTTTCCTAAAACTCGTCAGATAACCTTCAAAAAGGTCAATGAGAAGTCATCCACCAAATGCTCTGGAACTCCTACGATTGGCTAACGGTAAACGTTCACCTCCCCATGAATTACTAAAAGAAGCCAACGACAATATGGCCAGCATATCAACCCTTTCTTTTCGCACCTCTCGCTCTAGTAAGGCCGTCCACTGTAGTTGAGATCAGAAGCGAAACGGCTTCGTGCTGATCTTCAGAAAGGGTGGTGACCCTGAGAAAACCTGCTAATAACGGAGTAGAAATACATATCATCGAAGTTAGATCGTTGGACTTTAGGCATATAAGAGAGAACGTACCGGTATAGCACTTGTTTTAGGATCCACTTTTACGTCCCCCAGAGTCGAGCCTTATATCATCACACCGATATGGCACAAATCTGAGCGGAATAGGCTCTTCTCCTGATACATGCGAGAGTAAGTATACCTGATATTGTTATCTAAGTTTTGCGACCTGATATCGAACAGAGTCCACTTCAGAGACTCCTCTAAAGGGGACGTCAGATCGATATCAGGTCTGGATAAAGACTTCGAGGCGGGAAGTGGTAGACAGGACCATTCAGCTGGATCCATGTCTTATACCTGAGGGGTTGCACTTGAGCATAGGTTGGCATCGAAGTATGGAGGCATGAAGAGGCTGGGAAGCTTAGAGCACAGGTACCCAAGTAAAGCGAAGGGTACATAGTTGAAGGTCAATGATTGGCACTAGTCTGTGGCGGGAGGGTATTCTTACCGACCGGCAATTGCCGAATCACTTAGATACCGGTTGAGCGGGTCAAACCAGGATCGACGCAAGCAAATTTGACACCATTATCTTATTCAAAATGTCATGGCTGTACGCACGTAAACCATGCAAAGTTCAACTTATCGCGATGTACTCGTCTTGTCATCTGTCGTATGTTGAACCTCAACAAATGTGGCGGTGATGAGACCGTGTGCTTTCTGCAAAGTCCTCCCGACAGGTCAGTACCAAACGGCGTCATGGCTCTCTCACTATATCTGCGGCATTCCTCAGAATAACTCAAGATTACGTCGACAATCTCAGTACGTAACTACGTTCTATTCACTCATGCATCTTGCCCATGAACGCTTAGTCTACTTACACTCAGAGTTCAATACCTCATGATGCGTCTTGAAACCCTCAAGATGATGTCGCATCATTTCGCATCATCTTGAACCCTGTCTTGTCTTGTCTTGATAGCTTCCGTGTTACTTCTACTGCTGCGGTGGTAGTGATCCCGTCTTGCGGACCAGCCCAACGCTGGTCACGCAACACCTCAAGATAAGATGGTACTTTTTCATATGTAACTCTTGCGGGACAGGGGGAATATGGGCGTGTGTCTATATTTAGCCTGGTAAGTGTACCAAGATTTCCTCCCTGCGGGAAACCAAGGTCTTAATTCAAGACAGGAATGACGTGTTTTGCAACGTTCACCCAAAAGAATCGAGATCCTATCACTACGCCTATCAGAACGCTCCTCAAACGCTAACACACAGACATGTGTAGCAACTTGCAAAACTACGTTCGTTTTCCAATTATGCAGTTGTGAGCCTCAGTCTTCCATACCCAGATATAAAGCATCACACTCATACACGTTCCTACATCCTCATACTTCACTTCGTCGTTGTCCCTCTATAATAATTACAATGTGCCGAACTTCGCCCAGACGTTGATACTCGAACCATCCCTACCAGTGCGGCAACGCAATCAAATGCCCTTGCTGTTCCGCAAAGCTGACAGGGATGAAAGAGGATAATGATAATCACTTCTAATCGAAGTTTCCGCTGGTGCGAACTCTGCAATTATTATACCATCCAACAATCAAACCTGAATAGACACATCAGGAGACTCCATAAAACTTAGTAGGCCTTTCTTCCGGGTTTCTCAATTTCTGTCTAAGCCATCTTTCAGAACCCCAACCTCCAAGTCTAGTAATTCCAAATATTTTCGCTCGAGTGCTGTCACGGTCGACGACTTCGAGTCTCGACTCGCAGTGACTCAAGATAGTGATGTATTTATGACTTCCTTATATTCATATCCGTTGCGGAATATTGCGTCGTGTATCAAATCTGCGGATCTCACCATTCTTGAGGACTTGGGGTGTTTTGATGCTCCGAATTTATATTCACAAGACTGCAAATCCTGTTATGTTCACTCGCAACTATAGCCTTCAGTATGGGCCATATGAGTCATTGCATAACAGAGGTTTCAGTCACCTTGAATAGAACGTCACTTATGGACCTATGTTTCAATTTTGATGTGCCATTATCGCTTAGTAGTGAATTCTCGTATTCTACATTCTAGCCATATTTATGTGCTTGCCCCAGCATATCGTACAATTAGATACGAACATCATCGCAAATACAACCAGATCATTGCCGAGTAGGCCGAACCGTATGCGTAGGAGAACGGGAGACGAAATTCCATAGAAATGCATGTTTGCACAAGAGAGAAGGTCTCCATTGATTTTGTGAGATGTTTCAGACTCAGAACTTTGGACGGCGATAAACTGCTGATATTTGACTTGTAATTATCCAGATTAAGGAAGGATAGATCCTCTGTTCGAGAGAGGTTTCCTAGCCACTCAGGGTTCAAATCTACGGTTCCTTGGTGGTACGTGGCACAAATGGATCTCGCCCAGCACTCATTGCTGAGCAAGAGTTCTGGCTTCGATGCCACATCTAGATTGAAATGTTGGCTCCGTGTGGTTTTTGAGGAAATGGGACACCGGATGTTCTCCAGGTTCGAGGAGCGCTTCCTAAGGAGATGGATGCAGAGCTGCTGTTGCACACCTTTCAGTCAATACGGAGTTAGTATATAGTATGAGATAGGGCGCCGACGTTACCTATATATAGTATGAGATTGTCGAGCTCGAAGATACCGTGTGTACGTGCTGTGAGACTGAGATAGCCCATCTCAACGTGAGGGAGAATAACTCAATGCGAGTATTAGATGGCCTATCTGACATTGAGGTGGGGGGAGGGGTGAGGTATGTGAGGTATTGAGATTGTGGATCTGGAGCTGAAAGCCAGAGGGCGCAGGAAATATCGAGATGGGCAATCTCAAACGATCAAAAGGCGGTGCGGAGATCTCAAGGTGGTCAACCTCTAGTGGAGGGTAAGAAGGTGGGTGATAGCTGGATGGTCGGTCTAGAGCTGAGAGACAGGAGGGCGGGGTGGTAGCCCGAGATAGATAGTCTGGGCGCGAGAATGATGCTGGTGGACTGTTCGAGATGGGCAATCTTGAAGTAGTGTTGGCGGGACGGACCATCTGGTAAGGGGACGGGACCTGGGATCGAGTCTTGGATGGGGTATCTGAGAGAGGGGTTGAAAAAGGGGTATTATGCGATTTGTTTTGGACTTTGTCAGGCAAGTTAGTGAGTATCTGGAAGTGCTGTGGAGACGTATGAGGGTAGACAATGTGTATGAAAAATGTGAAATGATTTCAAATGGTCTCTGATGCAATGCTGACTTGATATAAGCCCGAAATGAATAGTTTTGACTTTGGGGGGTCGAGGAGAAGAAAGGCTAAAATACGCTAGAGCACGGTTCACGGTATAAAATTAGTATCTGTGGGGAGCGTTGCACATATACAAATAGGGTATGGACACCGTGTTTCATACCGGCATAATTTGGGTGCTGTGGATGTCTCGCGCGCCGCAAATGAAAGTGGGTTCAAATGATCCAAAACCTCGTCATAGAGGGGGGGGGAGGTATTCTAACGGTATAAAAAAAAAGAGAAGGGAAAATATTGTCTTTATCCCGTCGAGAAGATCGCGCATGGCGCCGGGCGCTGCAGAAACACGAGGATGACAGATTGTAAAAGTGGACTACAACGTAGCAAAAGATGTGTCAGTGGAAGGAAATGGCTGATAATGTTATATGCACTGGACATACATATTGGCTTACTGTTTGGTTTTGCATGAAAGAACGTGCGCCGCAACTGCGATCCAATCGAACAATGGTCAATGTGCACTCAAAACTCACACATAGCAACAACCTCAATTATATATATAGATAGAAAGAAAGAGAACTCGACTAAATTAGTGGTATGAAAGCGTAAAGGCATTACTTGATGTAATGAGAGATGTCGCGCACCATCAATTGCATTGTAAATGAGGCATAGTAAAGACGAGCTTGAAAAGGGTAAGTAAGGCTCTAGAGGGATTATATACTACGACGTCATATCACCTTGATGTATGCAGTACACATTGAGCAGTCCTATACACTCAGGCGTTTCTAAGGGGACGAGGCACCTGAGTGATTGGGATAAGACGATGCATTAGTAACATCATTTCAAATGAGTGTTAGAGGAATATGAGACGTTATGGGTTAAAAACGCGTCTGTTACAGATACCGTCGAGCTATAAATTTGGTGCGCGCAGCAAGTAAGCTCAGATTAATAGGAGATCGACAAACTGAATAACTCAGCAGGAGTTTATTATAAATTTTCTTTAGAGACTACCATAGTGCTTTATTTCATAGGAATAGCATCTATCCGTTGGAGTTAGTGCGAAAATGCCCACGGCGCGCGAGAGCGACCGGTGTCACGCTGAAAAGTATTGATAATCTCCTGGGGGTATTCTGAGAAGAGTATGGCTCAGAACGAAATACCAAGACGTCATGTAATTGAAATGCTACATAGTACAATTTCACGCTCAATATATCTATTTGCGGGAGAGATGCATCATAACTTCTTCTCCAACTCTGTAATGGCCTGACATAAAGCAGCCGCACGGAGAGTCCAATTGACCCAATCCTGAAGATGAGCAGGCCCAGTCGGGTGTGGTGGGGAACTCCCAGGTGAGACTGGGAATGAGCGAGATTGGGGAGCAGAGAGCGTGCGCTGGACTTGGAATGGTGGGAGTAGCGCAGGCGGCTGCTGTAGCTGAGCGGACGCCTCAGTGAAGGATTGAGAATTTGCTTGAGGTGTGGGAGATGACGATGCATGAACGTGCTGCGGTGAATTTCTCACTGGAGCAGCAGCAGCAGCAGCAAGCGATAGGTTGAAAGTGTGATGAGGACTACGGTCCACGCGTGAGGATGATGCTTGCGGGATAGATGAATGTTGTGGTTGGAGAGGAGGGGTAGCTGGAGCTCTTTCACCTCCAGATGGAGGTCGCTGCGTAGCGGCAATTGTTGTGCCAGCACGGACAGAGCTTGCAGGTGGACCACTACGAGGACGACTTTGTCTGTAAGGGAGAGCAAGAACACCCATTAGGTTGGGATTCTGATCCCCAGACGGATTAACAAGGGGTTCCCCAGGCTTTAATTGCTTAGGGAAAATCAGCAAAGTGCCCCAATCTAAAGGGAGATCCATCAAACCTTGGAAGGGCGATCTGAGCTAGCTCGAGGAGAGCGCACTGGCTTCGATGGGCCAGCATCTATTGGGGAGAAGAGTTAGTGGCTGAACTTGCCGGAGATAGTTTGCAGACCTGGAGGAATTGAGGAGCTTGCCGTTGGTGTTATGACAGAGACTCGACGAGTCATTTCCTTTGGCTTATCATGGTCCCTCAGATAAACGGTCCCAATTCCTAGAGCAGAAGAACGGCTACGTAGATCACGTACAGCAGTAATTACAGCCGGATCATCCTCTTCAACTGGAGGAGGTCTTGTTGACTTCGCTTTCTTGGGTGCCATATGGACAGGTGAGTGCAATAAGGAGGATATTGGGTGGTCAGTTGCAAGGCGCGGGGCTACTTAGGTGGTCAATGCGTGAGCATATGAGACGAGACTGTCACCACAGGTCACAGTCTCACGGTGCAGCCCAACTCAAACGTCAGTCAGACAAGTTAAAGCTACTATAAAAACGACATCTCTTACTCTACTCAAAAATATTCAAACAATGGAAATCCCCTCTGGAAGCCAAACTGCAAACCTACCAGACGAGCTGATCACTGCGCAAGGCGCATGCCCAGCAGGAGTGAAGCCAGAAGGAAATGAGATTATCTCGTGGAACTTCTGTGCATTCCTGCGGGAGGCGATCTTTTCATTCCCCCAAGGTGCCATTCTCAAGGAATATGAGGTATGGATAACGGAAATACACGAGCTATGGAAGGTGCGTTGCAAATATAAGAACATCTAAGCAGTAGGACGCTAATGATGGACTGCTTGATACAATACAGGAGGATACGAGCCACATCTCAGAACCAAGTAATGACCTAGGGGAGCTACCAGTGCTCATCTTCGAGTTCTTGAAGCGCATGAGTAGATATAGGATCGATGGTATTCCATTCGACTTGGTAAAAGTGTTTACCTACGTATACCAACCGGAGGGTCCGATCATATATGACGACCTTCAGCTGAGCATCGATGACGAGGGCAGGATTGACATACCACATCGAAGATGGCTCCGAATGACTGGTAAGCGCATGCATGGTACCCATTGAGAGGTAGCTAATTTGTCGTAGTCGATAGCTTCAATGTGGATCGTGCAAGCGCAGGAATGGAACCACTTCAGCTGGATAGTAACCCGTATTTTGGGCGAATCACTGCCTCAAGACTTCGCGAAATGTTAGCTACTGGTATGTGCAAGACGAAACGTGACGCGCACGAAAAACTAAATCTCCTCTGCAGGAAAAACGATCTTTGAATGCGGCGGGGAACTATGCCCTCCAAAGCTGCCCATCGCAAATATCGAGACTGGGCGGGATCCGATGGAAGGATCGACCAACCAGGAGCCGGAGCGCGAGGAAGCATTGAGTGAGGATGTTGAGATGGAGTTAGAAGGACAGAGAGTTGAGGAATCCGGAGCCAAGAGATATTCACTACGCCAGAAAACTCTGGAGAAGCGAGCCACTCGACAGTTGTCAACACCTGCCCCTAACCAAAAGCAAACACCATCCGGTCGCGCACGCACACAAGCGAAGGGAAAGAAGCCGATGAAAGGTACACGGATGCCAAGGATTACGATCACATCCGCTGGTAAGCGACATGAGGACGAAGACGGTGTTATAGACCTAACACGGGATGGTTCAGACGACGACGATGACCATGCGCGACAACCATTGGTCCACTGTGCCACTAGGCCGGAGTATTGGGATGAGAACGGCACAAGATTACCGGATGACTACTGGACAGATATAGAGGTCCACCCTGGCATCAACAAGCCCCAGCTTGCCGTAAGTGTGGTACAATTCCGGATGCGTGAAGTACTGATGATCTCGATGCATAGCTCATCTCGTGCTATTCCTGCACAATCAACAACCGACCGTGCATGATTTACCTCCGAATCGCGCCTGGCTGTATTAGTTGCATTGACTCCGGACATTCTTGCAGCTTTGTACCTTTTATTGGGGATGGAAAGACCCACGTTCACGTTCCCTACAGCATTGTGATTGGGAAGATATTTCACTGTAGGCAGATCTCCCTGTGGATGCAGGGTTCGCCGATGGAGATCCAACCGCGACGGATAGAGAACATTCATTTCGGGCAGGGAATGCCTCATGGCGTGAAGGCGCATCATTTCAACAAGCAAAGATTGGCCGATGAGAAGAAACGCGTCAAGATAATCCAAAAGGACATGGAAGAGGAACATTGGCAGTTCTTTTGGTATGGCCTATCATACCAGGATGCCGAGCAAGCATACCGATTTCTCATGAGCAAGGACCCGGAGGAGATTGCCCTTGTCGAAAACGCTCAGTGGGACATCACTGATAGTCTCACCGAACATGACTTGGAGCTGGTCGATCAATACTATGAGCGATTAACTAGAGTATGGCCCAACGATGACTTTGTAGCCTACGACATGCTGGACCTCATTCCCTTGATCCCACACCTGGTTCCACTTCTCCCTACAGGCCAGAATCCAGAACTCAGAGCACCTCCCCAGAGCTACGGGACCACCAAAGAACAATGGATGGAGGAAATGAAGCAGGAACTTGGTTTGATTGATGGACCAGAAGAGGAAGGTGACGTGGAGTCTGAATTGGAGGAGCTCCAGCAGGATGGTGAAGTAGAAGGCGACGCGCATGACGATGACGATGATGTCGAAGAAGCTGAGCACCTGGAGGACAGCACATTTGGTAGCTCTGGAAACCATACTGAGGAAGAGGTTGACGAGATTGTGGAGGACGAGGAAGGATTTGGTGCAGACGAGCCGCACAGTGCGCAAGAATCTCCGGTGGTAATCGAAAGGCAGGCATCATCTGGTCGAGGTTCAATCTACGATATGCCCACGCGTGTTGATGGTACGTCTCCACTTATTGTATTGCTCATCGTTCAAGGGATCTTATCCTCTGTTTATAGCTCACGCACTCAGTGAGGATGATGCGATGGAGGTTGATGAAGACGTCCCACCTCAGCTCATCGAAACTTTGGCAGGACTGGGAGGTAGTAAGACGAAAGGAGCTTCAAATGCAACAAGGGAGAAGGAACGTAGGGAAGTGCTTACAAAGGTATCAGTTCAGTTCTCTCACCATGTGCAAGCCATTGATATGTATGGGCAACACATTAAGGTCACCGTCATCACTCAAGGCGTAAGTGGTGATACGCATATTGCTGGAGTACCTCGTTCGGATGCGATGAACGTTGAGAGTCCACCACATACTCCACATCGAGAAACCGAGCCCATGGACTTCCTGTCACCGATACAGCGAGAATTGCAGCGTCCCGGGTCTACACTCACAACGGCAAGTGCAGAGCAGATTAATGAGGCCGTAAGTATCTAATAGAAACTCCGGGCAATTGGTCCTGTACTGAAGGGTAAATAGATGCGGAGCCGATTGGAAGAGCTTAATGCGCGCCTTGCCGCGCTCGAACAGCAAGCAGCTCTGCAATCGAGCACCGACATGGTGGAGCTTGTTCAGGAGACACGGAGGTGGTTTGAAGATGCTAAAAACTCCTTACCGAACACCATGGAGGCAATGAGCACTCTCACACATGAACATGAAGCGCTGCGATCGGAGCTCGAGAGGACGGCGACCCAGTTCAAAGAATATCGTGAAGAATCAGAGTCACGCCTTCAGGAAGCAATTAGGCAGCAACTACAGGTATTACTTTCAGGGTCGGACAGGAGTGATGGTATCTCTGCACTGCGCCTACATACTACTAACATCGGCGCGCAAACTGATCAAGGTACGCTTCAGCAAATTCCTGCTCCTACAGAAGAGCAAGGCGAAAATGGAGATACATCTTCGACTCCTCCAGCTCTCGGTAGCACGATCACAACGCTTTCCTCTCTTGCAGCCCCATCCATTACTAGCGATTCATTCATGGCGCAAGAACGGGATACGTCGCTTCCCACAATACCAGAGCAACATGAATCAAGCTCTGCCAGAGACATCCGTATGACTTCGCCTCCTCCGTCCAGTCGAGCTCTGTTTTCCTCACCTCCACCACATCACCCTAACTCTGCAGCCACTCTTCGTCGTGGTGTATCTGCGCCCCCTACTGATCGTATCACTCATGCTGAGTCGTCTTCAATGGATACACCGGATGCGCGAATTACATTTGACTATCACCCTCTACCTTCAGCATCCATCGCATTGCCAGACCCCAGCACAGCCATCACAGCGAGCGTTGTCGGACCTACCAGCCTATCCACTACCGAAGCTGAAACACAGGTACCTACCAAGTCAGATTGTCAACAGGATGAAAGTGGCTCGGGAAGCACAGCCGGGAGGGGGAGCTCAGAAGAGATGGATATATCGTCTAGCCCGGTTGCATAAGGTGTTAGCTTGTAACCTCATTATTGACAATTCGACGGATATGACCTCTTGTAAAACACGTAGAATAAAAGACATGTATTGCATGTAATATTGGTGTGTAGTCTCTAATGTTTACCTGCCTTTTTTGGACCGTTTCGACCTCGCTGTGCATGAGCACCCCCTCGTCCTCTACCTTTCCCCCCCGCAGGTGCTAACGGGATATCTCCATTCTCATCAAATCGCTTTGGAGCGGTACGATCTCGTTTTCCTCGTCTTACCTCCACAGGTGGACTGCTCGCTTTCTGTTTCTTCTTTCCCTGGCCCTTCCTTGGTGTCGTAGGTGATTCGGGCGCGCGCTTCGAGCCTCGCGCATCCTCATTGTCTGAGTGCACAGGTGTCAATACTGGAGGCTCGGATCGACTAGGCTCGCCCGTTTTCAACTGTTGTGCTTTAGCTGTAACCTTCTTTCTAGGCTTTGGGACGTGCGTCACCTTCGGTGCTTGCGATATGGAGCCGGAGGGATCTGAAGGAATTATTGCCGCGCTTGGACTTGGTTGCTCACCATCGATGGGAATCGCTGATGCCATCTTCTTAAACGAGATCCCCAACCAGTCGAAGTGCTTTTTAGAGAATTGAGAAACATTGAAATACAATGGAAAATCGGGGTTGTCCATTTCGTGGAATGCGGCAACCTTGACATCGCGATACACGAGTGCCGAAGTCAAAAGAAGCAACTCAAATGAGGGAAGATCGCTGAAATACATTTTAATGGATTTTCGGCCAGAATTGATTGGGGCGAGGACTTGAGTGACTCCTGCAAGTGTGCAGTGGACGTCTTCAGGTAGGTGCGCAGCATCACTCTCCCAGCTTGCCCATTCAAAAGAAGAAGCAGGAAGTACAATGTTAACCTGTTATCGATGGTCAGAGTGGTATTATATCTTGCTTTCACCGTACTTACTCCATGTTTCGCGTACCAGTTCACGAGTGCAAGAAAGTGGGTGTCAGGGGCGATGGCGCGCAAGTACTCTATCTTGCGATCTACACGACTTGCTGTCCAGCTAGGTGGTTGAGATGCAACATCGACTATGGATTCCGGTGGCGAGGTGGGTCTAGTCACCAAGTTGAACAGTAGGTCGAGTTCATCCTCCTCTTCTTCATCTACGGGAATCCGATCACGAAATCGAACCTGTTGTTTCACATGAGGTACGGAAGGTTTTGCAGATGTTGTGGGAAGATTAGGAGCAGTCGTCTGTGGGGCAAGAGGTCTGTAGTTGGGTGGTCGAACGGCTGCTTTGCCCTTAGATGGATTCACGCGCGCCGATGCCTGCTGGGCCAACTCCTCTTCCTCATCCGTTGAGACAGCATCCAAAGCTGAGGTGAAGTCTTCACCATCACTCTCCACAACCATTCCCTCCACGTCCTTTTCATCCTCGCTCTCCGACTGAAATGGATCGTCGTCCTCAAGCTCACTGTCATCAGAATCCTGCATCCGTTTCCGGGATTTTGAAGCTTTGTTAGTATGCCTCTGAGAGGTTGAGGGACCGGCCTCCGGGGGACGGGTAGAGGTGACAGGAGCTGGAGTGACAGGGTGAGCTCCCAGGTCGAGTGGCGCACGAATAGTCCCATGCTTTGTTGCATACTGAATCATCCAATCGTTGCTGTATTTCGCAGGTTCCCAGCTCACTATCCGCCCAGGAGCTCTGATACTCTTCCACCTAAAGATAAGAATGCTGTCACCACTGAGGTAACGTTCCTGGCGCGCATACAAGTGACTCAAGAAGGAGTATCGTTGTGCACCTCTCAGTGAGCCAGGTTTGCGAAGATAGACGTCGTATACGTCAGAATCATTCGACTCAGGAAGGTACTGGTCTTCCACTAGGAGCGGGCCATATCCAGGCATGTTGATGTACGGAGGAGCAGCTGCAGGGTCACAGGTAGCAAACTCTGAATGTAAAAATATGAGGATCGACAACCATATGACTCATTGAGCACGTACTGTAGTGGGTCGTCAGGAACATCTGGAGCACATCTCTGTGTTGCTCTGCAGTTGTAAACACCGTGAGAGATGGGAGAAGTGGTTCACCCGTCGTATCGAAGTGAATAAGAAGAGGCTTCTTAGGATCTCCATCTCCCAATGTCAATGGCCAAGTAAGATAATCTTTCGCCAGCCAACTCCACTGACCATCGGGATGAGAGTCAATCCACCTACGTTCTGTTAGTTTGACAGGACGTGTCTCATGGCTTTAGGCGTTGTCAGAAAGACATACTACATCAACAGGCGCAGTGGCTTACATTGATTGGGCAAACCGGGTGTTAAGCTTGATGCTTGGTCGATACGCAAGCACAACCATGTGGGCACCAAACCATCGTTGAGCAGAAGCAACAACATTATTGATAAACTCCGACCAAGTCATATCACCATATCTGATCAACAAAACTACAGGTAAATTGATCATTCACTATTGGTGTACCTGTTAAACCTACAGAGCCTGAGCATCCTCCGAAGCATTTCCCTCATTAATCTTCTTCGCCTCCAGGTTCCAATACCCCCGCTCAGGATCAGGCAAAGCAGAAAATGCAGCCTTCGTGACAGCATTGTAAGCTGGGAGGAAGTGTTTGTACTTGGTATCGGGCGCGTTCAGTGCTGCTTCAATGCTTGGTTTAACGCTGTCCCACTCTTTTTGAGCCCAGAGCTTCCGACCAGTCACAGACTTAAGAAATCCATAGCGACTGGGGGAGCCGGCCTCTGGTCGAGCCAATCGATCGTAAAGCCAGTTCACGACACGCTGCATACATAGTAGTAAGTAACAATACAACGCGGGAAAAATGAGTACACATACTTTTCGTGTCCTACTGGCATCTTCCTTTCCGGTAATGTGATCACGACGAATTAGATCTTTCGCTGCAGTTGTAGCAACGAGACGACGCTCGGCTTTAGAGGAAGCACTGAGGTATCGCTGATAGTAGTCCTCGAGGAATACTTTTTGGGAGTACGAAAGACCGAAGTCAACAGGGGGAGTAGTTGTCGTAGCTGTTGGCTGAACTTCTTGGGGAAGTACTAGGGGAGCGGCTGGGGGATCTGCGGTAGGAGCGGCTGGGGGTGCTGCGGTGGGAGCTGTGGTGAGATCCATGGCGGAAGTGCTGGAGAGTTGGACGTCTTGCTACCCTGTATATACGGGAAAAAGAGCAATCTCTGTGAGGAAAGTATGACCCGGATGATTGGAATTACAAATGCAACGACTATGTGGGATACATTCGTCAGGTTTTACGTTCCATTTCACCATCATGACCACAGACGGAGCTACACTGGACAGGCTACATGAGTATACCGGATACATGCTGAGAACTTTTACAAGAACTTTGTCATCCGTGACACACGATACCGCCGTCGAAACACCTGAGCAACCGCTTGGGATGTCAGATGATTGCGCGAGGGACTGCATAACAATAACAAAACAAATGGTGCGCGCATTTTTGAATCCAGGTAAGACTTAGTGCACACCAGGAAGTATCACTAACACAGTGCTAGTAAAAGTATCATGGGATATGGAGGCTTATCGTCTGCAATGCGCAAAAAGGAACATTTGGGGTGGTATGCAACAGAAAGAAGACACCCTTGCGCAGGACTTCCCATCAATTGGGTCAGAAATTCAAAGTGTGCGCAGCGCGAGAACGGTGGTGGATCGATATGGTCGGATTCTCATGTGGATCCTACCAGGAATATTGCCATGGAGACTTCAAGTATGTTTCCCACCTCATTTGTGGTTTGGTAATGAATGGGAAATAGGACACCATGCAGCGATGCGCCGCGCTACTTCAGGCCGAATTAAGCAGTGTTACTGCAAGTACTGGATCAGCAGCATCATGGAGAATGGATCCATCACTCTGGAGCCAATGGCCTGGGTCAATTAAATCTGGTCTTGTGAACTTCTCAGGTGCATGGTTCATGAATGGTTGGACGGTGCGCACGAGCAGTTTCGTGGCACTGTGGTCAACTAACAGACTTCAAACCTGCAGGGAAGGGGAGATGGACTTGTCAGTTCTCCACTGTTACAGAAGGAAATGGGAAAGCGGTGGTGTGAGGAATTCTTTGAATGTGGCGCGATAGTCTCTGGCTTGTTGCGCATCATGCACCCTGACCAGTATCGCATGGGATACGAGGTACTCAAGCACTTAGCTTCCAATGCCCATGTGGAAGAAGCATTACAACGATGGCCATCCATATTCAACGCCATCACGTTGATATCAAATCGACATTGTCCGATGCACCGAGATAACAAGGGAACATTCCACCTTTTCGACATCCTGGTGACGACTGGCTCGTACTCAACGGCTCCGTTCTGTTCTCTACCATTGGGGATACAGGTCGGTAACATGCCAGGGACAGTCTTGGGCTTTAGTGGCTCGGCAATTCGCCATGGTGTGGCACCAGCTGATGGCGCGCGTATTTGCCACGCTTTCTACATGCGTGGGTCACTGCAAGAATTTAGCGGTGTGAGACCTTGCACATGGATGACTCAGGAGGTGTATCGTCAATGTATTGGATCAAAGAAGTCGAAACATGTAGGCCCACTTCACCTAGACCCAATGTACCTATAACGAGTTGCGTGTCGCGCAAGCAGAGATATGCGGATTCATGTATGCCACCATGCCGTGTAAAGTACATGGAATTACGTATGCACCATTACTATCATTGCCAGTGTGTTTCAACAATTGCTCGTCCCGAGAAATATATATAGAGTACCCTATGCGCAGCGACGCTAACCTTCACGCGCTCTATGGCTAAGAAACGTAAAAGCCAATTGCCATCTCTCCAACCGGTGAGCTCACCAAGCAAACGCTCTCAAGTGACTCCATTGCCCTCTAGCCTATCAAATGCGGTCGTCATTGAGGATGTGCGTCGCAAGCCCAAGCGTAGTACTGCCCCTGTCGGTCGAATGTACACTCATGTTCCCAGCGGAACGGAAGATCGTCGATCCACACGGTGGATTGCAGTCAGCAACAAAGCACCAGAAAATCTCTTTCCGCTCCCCCCCATTGCGAATACATCTTCATCCCAAGATGAAGATGGGGCTGCCTATGCCGGTGTCGTGATTGAACATGAGGTGATGCCGCAACGCACACGAAAGGTATTCACAAAAAGATCTCCCTAAACACTCATTCACGGATGCTTGTAGCCTCCCTCTGCAATGTTAAATGTCTGGCTTGGATATCGTGACGAGTTTTTGGCGGAAATCATTGAACGCGCATCACCTCCATTACCGGTGGCATGTAGTGTCTGTGGTGGATTAATGTTGTGGCGATGCCGTGATTGCTTCGGCGATCCAGTCTTCTGCACCTCATGTTGCAGAGACACTCATGAACGAACCCCTTTTCATAGAGTCCAGAAGTGGGATGGTAGAACATTCTGTGATTCGTCGCTGCGCAAGACGGGGCTCACGCTTTACTTGGGACACCAGGGAGTGCCGTGCCCGTCACTGTTACGGTCCAGTGAAGGAGTGTCATTCACTCCCCCCACTAGTGTATCGTCTTCTAGGGCACCGTCTACCACTAGCTCGCCCATACTCTTTGCATCGAGGACTTTACCACCTGACACACTTGAGGCGCAGCAATCAACAACCTTGCGTCCAGCCCAGCAAAGAAATATTGACATGTTGGATGATGAGGAGACAGACGTCTTCGACCATTTTGATCTGTCAAGCTTTGCTGCTGACCCAGACTATGACATTGGTAGTCCACTCCCACCATCTTTGCCACTAGGCGCGTCAGTCTCTTCCCGCGCATCATCACCTCTCAGTGCTCAATCTCATACGAGGCTCGGTAACACTGATGCATTGGTCCCAGAGCACAACGACGTGCATGACGGTACTGGCTCTGATGACTTCGACGAAGGAGATGGTAGTCAAGACAGTGCATCTTGCGTCGATGCCATGTTGTACCAGCCTGACTCCGACAATGAAGAATTCGAATTCGAAACTGGAGGGATAGAGACATCGTCAATGAAGTTCCCCAAAGGGCTTGATGCCAATGGGAATCAATGGATGACTATCGTGGACATCACAGGTGTTCACCATCTGCCGGTCCATTTCTGCGCATGCGATGATGCTCCATCGATTCGTACACAACTCATACGTCTGGCACTATACCCTGTTACGTACGATCGTCCTGAAACTGTCTTCACCTTTCGTGTACTTGAAGACTTCGACTTGGAAAATCTGGAAACAAAAGCTTCTGCGCAAAGATACTATGCAAAGCTTCGACGGCTCACATCCAATGCATTCCCTCAATCGGTTCCTGATAGATATCAGGAGTTCATGAGAATCATGCGGGAATGGCGTAACCTACAACAGCGAATGCGGGCGGGGGTCCATTATACTCGGGGTCCTGGTGCCACACCGGCTATTGCGCCTGGCGGACTGGCATTATTTTGTCCTGCCTGTCCTCAACCAGGAGTCAACCTTCCAGATGATTGGCAGCAGCAAGACGATCAGTACGTTTTTCCTTCAATATATCATCCACCTGACTGAGTTCGGGATTAGATGGCGCTTCATGCGCACGTTATTGGCGGATGGGAATTTCAAACAAGAACACCTGAAGATGAAATACCTGGAGGATGACGTCCCGCTGAGTGATGGACATGGATATATGGTTGGCAAGAAAGATTTCGATCACTACATCGACAAAGCACCAGCGCCAGCCTCTCAGGTTTGTCGCGCATTGCTTGTTATTTTCCGATGTTTACGTGCTGTAGGTTTCCACATGTCATGAATATGACGCTATCAAGTCTCAAAACTCAGCGCGAGCTCATTTAGATGCAACCGGAATCGGTGCTATTGCCTGTGGACGACATGGGTGCTTTTATCCACACGCGGTGGTGAACTTCCGCAAAGGAGAAGGGTAAGTTCCTCTTATCCTTCAGACCTTCATTTTACCCTGACATTTGTGTAGCCATCGGTATATTGACTACGCATTCATCAACGCCATCAACTACATTCCGTTCATTCTCCTCATCTTATTACTATACGATATCATGTGCCAATACTGGGTGAACTTCCTCACACGAACCAGTGCAGTCAAGGACCTCATA
The DNA here is from genome assembly GCA_038087015.1 of Cerrena zonata. NCBI lineage: Eukaryota > Fungi > Basidiomycota > Agaricomycetes > Polyporales > Cerrenaceae > Cerrena > Cerrena zonata. The sequence goes on from JASBNA010000037.1 coordinate 307,326, forward strand.
AAGCTCAACGATAACCTCAACATTAAGCGCGGTATAGGTCTTTTTCACGTTCATGGCCATATCAAGGAGTGCTATGCACGTTATGCACCGACCTTTATTCCAGGCGCGGGGATGCTTGACGGCGAGATAATTGAGACACTGTGGCATATACTCAACTACACTGCGAGTAGTGCGAGGTCCATGTCTTGGTTCCATCGACAGGAGTATTTGGATATTCACATGGGAGATTCGAACTGGAAGAAGCTGACGCGCATGGGTACGTTCTCTCTGAGTGGGATGTAGCTTTACTTACGCCGTATAGTTCCTACTCTTTTATGAAAGTGGAAGGCATGTATCTTCCAACGGGAAGACAGCGAGGAATATTTCGTAAAACTCTCTGAATATGTAGGTCCTGCGCGCGTATCGAGGTGGACGGAGGAGGAAATGCTCATGCAGTCAAAACGAGATGATTCACCGGAGGTAATGGATAGGCTTGACGTTTCAGAGGATAAGGGTTCGTTGTTTCCTTTCCAGTCACCTTTGAAGATCTCCAAGCTGTAACTTCTATGCAGTCCAAGGCAAGGTTGAAATCCAGCGCCGATTAGCTGAGACAGAGGAGACATCGACCCTCTCCAATGGAACAGCTGCGTGGCTCGCTCTTGGTTTAAAGCTGGAGGAGCAACAGTATGGTTTTTCTATTTTGAAATATATCGTGATCTGACCATGCGCTAGAATCGAACTGCTGAACGAGGTGCGCAAGACTGATACTCAATCAACTTATGAAAGACAGCTTGCTCTTCAATCAAAACGGCGTCGTTTGCAGGCTCGAATCGATTCCTTCGTAATGCAGTCAGTGGACTATCTTGGCGGCTTAGCCCAATCACCGTCAGCCCTCATTGATGATACGTGGTTTGACGAAGACAACGACAGGAATGACCCAATTGAAAGTATTCTCTCCCGCAGCGACCTTCCGCCTGCGGAATCTATTTTTCCCGAGACGATTCCCCTTCCACTTCCTTCCTCATATGGCCAACAGCGATGTCAAGAGCAGCTGGCAGGTATCGCGCGGTGCGAACTCGAGCTCCGCATTGGGCAAGCAAACGATGTGTTGCATGAACTCCGTATAGCCATTGCTCATAGGTCGTTTATATTTCGATCTCGTGTTCGAAAAAATGCACCAACCACTGGATACGCCGAACGCTTGAGGAGCTACGGTGATGCGCATGCCGTCCGAATGACTATTGATCATGCTGCAAAGGTGTATTCCACATGCCGTACTGCAATGATTACCCTTGGGGCAAGTGACACACTTCTTTCTCGCTACCAAATTCTGCGGAGGGAAGATCTCCGGGCCAGTACTGCGGTTGTTGATCCTAATGCGCGAGGAGAAAGTCAGACAGAACTTTCGTGGATTTGGCAAACGAGCACTCAAACATCCAACACCCCGGAGTTTATGGAGGAATGTAGGTACTTTCGACAATTTTTCAACTGCTAGGAGCTCATTTACTTATAGTGTTGCGTGTCAATTGGCTACACACGAAGGCTCGCCGTGATCGATGGAAAGAAGAGAAGGTTCTGCTCCGGTCCGAAATGGAGTGGACGCGGAACTATTTTAAGCACACCGAGAATGTATGGCTTGATAGGTGTAAGGATACCACAGTGGGTGCTCAGTGTTATGCATTGCGACAGGCCTACAATTGGCGCCGTTTCGCACACCTTGCACAAAAGGCGCTTGAGACAATGCACCATTTGTAGGGTACTTTGTATCTGGTTACTGTTTGTATCTATTTGTATTCCATTTCACATCTGTTTATTTGATCTGTCTGTGCGCATCTCGATCATCCTGCTCTCTTCCTCTCAACGATGGCTTCTGTCGCCCCCTCTGGTAATGCGCCTGCTCCTCAGCCAGCGAGCCTCTTCAATGGACGCGTCGATACCCGGATGGCTGCTGCTGTCGTCTATCGCCTCAGTCGGATCGGACGCGCCCTCACGTCACTCGTAGCTGGTGATGTTGGGAATGACAAGCGGCGCAGAAGGTGGAGAATCGGGCTTTATTATGAGTTTGTAAGCACTTGCCGCCGCTACGTCTCTGTCAAACTCCATTACACAATACGCTTGCGCATAGACTATTTTGAAGCGCACCATTGGTGATCTAATGGTATCTGGGTGTCAAGGCGGGCCCTTATTCACCATAATGCATTTTCCATGGCTCGAAAAGCATTCTGACGATGCTTTTATTATCAACTGGTCGACGATTGGACCATTATCGAGTCAAATTCCCATGTACCCATGGATTTACCGCCATATTGCCCCAGAGTTGTTGAGCGAGAATGAGTGGTGGAGATACCATGCTCAAAACCCTACCCCAAACGTTTCTCGTCCTCCTTGGTGGGATTGCGATGAAGCCGCGGTTCCAGTGAGTTTGTACAACTTTGTCTCGCATCCTGTTTACTAATCCATCGTTACAGCAATATATACCTCAAAAGCTGGTAACTGTTGCCCACCTGGAGGAGACCAAGAGTATTCTACGATCCTCCCGTCATATGCTGGAGGAAATGCAGGGACTGATCTCCCAAGGCTTCCCGCGCGAGATTTCTCAACCAATCTTTGGATAGAGACTAGGGTGTTGTCTCCCGCTCTCGCTTTCTTTGAATTGTACAGGTTTGTTTATCTCGGTAGATCTTTTCTCTTGTCCTGCATGCGACTTGTAATCAGTATTTTGTATTTCTTGACGACTTCACACCAGGCGCGTGACAAACACTCACTCAATACTACTAAGCCATTACCAAGTTTGATGCCTACAGAAGTACATGTCGTATTTTGACATCGATATTAACCAACATCCTGCTCTAGCTTACCACCTTTTTGAGTGTTTCCCAGACCCATGCGAACACCTTCGCTTTTGCTGCGCCACGCCTCCTGCTGCGTCCTTGAGTATGGCAGTTGCCTAAACATGTTGCTTATATGTATTAATCTATATTCATCTCTCTCTTAGATGTTCTATTACTATTGCATCGTTCTGCCTCATGCTACATTTTTTGCGCCCGCCGGTATGCGTGAGTTTTTGCTAATTGCAATCAATTAGAAATCTTTGCCCCCATATCCTGCATAATAAAGCAGTTTCTTTCAATTATTTCCCGACCTAGAGCTGATCCTATGGTGCCTGCTTTCGATGACATGCCTTGTAATCGATTTGCAGCGCCTGGCATGAGTTGAGCCATTCTGTAGCTAGCCTCTCTCTCTGTCCTACGTTTATGCTCACTAAATGTTTTTAGCGTACTATCTTAGTCCTTTTTAACCTGTTACTGACACTGTAGCTCACTTTATAAGCAATGGCGTTTTCGGCGCGCTTGGTACGGCGCAAGTTGTTTCATACGAGGGTAAGCGGTAAGCCAATATGAATGTCCAGTGCATATGACATTATCAGCCATTTCCTTCCACTGACACATCTTTTGCTACGTTATAGTCCACTTTTACAATCTGTCATCCTCGTGTTTCTGCAGCGCCCGGCGCCATGCGCGATCTTCTCGACGGGATAAAGACAATATTCTCCCTTCTCTCTTTTTTTATACCGTTAGAATACCTCCCCCCCCTCTATGACGAGGTTTTGGATCATTTGAACCCACTTTCATTTGCGGCGCGCGAGACATCCACAGCACCCAAATTATGCCGGTATGAAACACGGTGTCCATACCCTATTTGTATATGTGCAACGCTCCCCACAGATACTAATTCTAATTTTATACCGTGAACCGTGCTCTAGCGTATTTTAGCCTTTCTTCTCCTCGACCCCCCAAAGTCAAAACTATTCATTTCGGGCTTATATCAAGTCAGCATTGCGTCAGAGACCATTTGAAATCATTTCACATTTTTCATACACATTGTCTACCCTCATACGTCTCCACAGCACTTCCAGATACTCACTAACTTGCCTGACAAAGTCCAAAACAAATCGCATAATACCCCTTTTTCAACCCCTCTCTCAGATACCCCATCCAAGACTCGATCCCAGGTCCCGTCCCCTTACCAGATGGTCCGTCCCGCCAACACTACTTCAAGATTGCCCATCTCGAACAGTCCACCAGCATCATTCTCGCGCCCAGACTATCTATCTCGGGCTACCACCCCGCCCTCCTTTCTCTTAGCTCTAGATTGGCTATCCAACCATCTCCCTATTCACTCTTACCGCTTAAGATTGCCAATCTGAAGTACCATGCACCTCGGTAGTTCCAGATTGACCATCTCCTCAATTCAACCACACTCTGAGATTGCCTATCTCTCATAGCACCTCACACTTTCAGATAGCCCATCTCAGTCTCACAGCCCGCCCAGACGGTATTTTCGAGCTCGACAATCTCATACTATATATAGGTAACGTCGGCGCCCTATCTCATACTATATATTAGTTCCGTATTGACTGAAGGGGTTGGCTGTTGTTGCATTTTTGACAGTCTTCCCCACTGTAGACACCTTCGTTTCTGTAATACTAGCGGAGATGGGAGGAACTGAATGGTCTGCAACATGGGCCCAAAGAGAAGAGATGCTTCGGTCACTGTGAGTGGCCAACATCCCAGTCTGAGGAATTGGAGATTTGGAAATAGCGAATTCCCTTTGTGGTGCTTGTATAGTAGGGCGAGCTTCAAAATATCGATCTCCGAAGTGACAGCAGAATATTCAAGCTTCCGCACTCGTTTCGAGTAAGAAACGAGTCTATTCAAATCATACCCTGCTTGGGTCTGTTCAAATAATCAGTCGATAATTTTGGGGGAGAGTGTTGATGTACACGAACCGGTTGGTGGCTATTGTGAGTGGGTATCATGGCTAGGATAGGATCCAAGCTATCCTGCTCCCACCACAACGACGCTAATGCAAGATCGGAGAACGATTTACATGTTCTCGCGGCACTCGCCAATGCCTGGCGCCGCTCTCTCGCATCATCCCGAGAGGCCAGAGAGTGCGGGCGTAGACAGCTGAAGATAATATCTACTATCTCGGCGATGTTGAGTGTTCTGTGTACGGCCGAGCACCTATACATGGTACATTGCGCGGGAGTGCGGTAGACAGGAGGTTGATGCGACTGTGAGGTCGCATTGCTATGAGATGTTTTTGTGGGCTTAAGCTTTTCAAGAGATTGCGCTCGTAAGATAGACCTACAAAAATATAGTTCATACCAATTATATTCAGAAGAAGGTACATACCACCAAGCAAGATAGCAAGTCGAAGTAAGAACCTTGTAACTCATCAGTATAGCTTGCTCATGCTCCCACTGCTTGATGCAAGCTACAATAAAGTCAGTTCATCATGATGAGTCGGAAGGGGCGGGATAGACATACTATAGTGGCACATTTTCCGAAGCAACAGATTTCCGCGAATCTTATGTGGATAAATCGTCGTTTTATTGATTCGCCCTTCCGCGGAATTCATGTCGATGGTTGAGTAGAGGCGATCTGAAAATATATGAGGTCAACATGTTCAGACTGATGTAAAGGATAATGGGTAGACCTCACCAGAATTGCTACTCGTGTTCGAGGCATAGGAGTTGATGTCTACAAGCTTCCCGAATGAACTGAATATATACCATATGTTCTAAAACAAACGATATATGTAATCTGTCGGCAACTCTTCGTTCCTCCAAGACCAAGATTCCGCTGTAGAAGTTGCGTCGATGATTTGATAGGCTTCGCAATCACAGAACAAGGTGAGAAGAATCACGAAAGACTTCAAGACGGCGAAGTCTTCGGTGATAAATGCTGATACCTGACGGCAACAGCGAGGCATCAACATGTGACGTAGACCAGAGTATGGTCCTGTCTGATTGAATTCCGTGGAAAACAGAGAGAGAGAGCCTAAAAGGATTGACACCATAGCTTCTATGTCAAGTCTTCGGGGACCGAGATGTGAGATGCTATCATCTAGTCATTCGCGTTTGTGAAGCACTCTTGATGGCTTGCAAAGTTCCGAGTCTTGGTAAACGAGTATTACATTGGTGTCAGTAAGGTACGAAGGAACGTCGTAATGTCAACACGAGGGTGATTAGCGACTCGGGGATGGAAACTGAAACTTCGTGCATTCGAGGTTATGGAGTTCGGATGGCAAACACTCAAGAAGCGCCGAACGGAGTATGAAAGGTTGATGCATGCAGGCTCAGTCTGGTGTAAACTCTGACCGGCGATGACTAGATTGAGGAGTAAGTATAGTCATTATGCATATTGATAATATGTTGATGAATCTACACGCAGCAAGTGGAACCACAGTAAACTAGTAGATGCTTACGCCCGCTAGGCCACGCCGTGACGTTGACACCAGCGCTGGATCCAGCAAGCCCACTGTTACTGCCTGACGATGTCAAATCCCAGTTTGCCGCAGAACTTGTTATATATTGCCCAAACAAATCAATAGGTGAGTATATACCTCGGAAAAAAGTATCCCATCCTTTCGCGGAGCGGCCATAGATGAAATGATTCTAGGGGTCAATTCAAAGGTGTTGGTTAGCTCACGTCTGTTGAATATCTGAGGGACTACATACTAGATCACATCGTCATGCTCGCTGATGGTTTGAGCGTTGCCACTGTCACTCGGGTGAGTGAAGTTTACCGAATCCATAGACGAAAGTCGAACTTCATATTCGGTCAGGTCGTCAGCATAGGCCGTGGTGTTTGTAGGTTGGTTCGCCCATGGACCGTAGTTATCAGGATAGACTCTACTATTGCTCGACGTGTTCGAGTCATCGTAGTATACTCCAGACATCGCAGTCGGATGCGCAAATGTACGAACAAACGAATATTCGTCTGAACGTACTTCTCGGTTTGATCCTCTCGACCTTGATAGACCGCCCACTAAAGCGTGTTGGTTCATATGTCTTCTGGGAAATGACATAGATGGCTGCCTCTGGGCGATCATGATGGCATGGTCATGACCGGGGGCCGTCATAACAACATTGTCATGTCGTCTTGTGGACACGAGAGACGCGACGGAGTGCCTTGTCAAAGCAAATGAAGCTGCTTCGGAGTAAACAGCAGCATTTCCTCTGACGTTCCCCGTAGCGAAGGAGGGAAGCGGAGGTCTGTGGACGGGCTGATCGGTTTCAGAATCGAGGACTACGAATGGATCAATAGCTGTTTGCCAATCCATTTGGTGTTGTATGTTTCCTGTAGACGGGGTGGTTGTGCTATGTCTTATCATGGAGTATGTGTTCACGTTGGATGTCGTGACGAAGAGACAACCTCGTGGTCTGCTGTAGGAGTATCCTGCGTTCGACTCGTGCCTACTCATCAACATCGTCCTGGATACGCATTGAACAGGACGATTGGCGCGGACACGCAACCGGTTTTGATTGTACGTTAGGACACCACTGACTTTGGGAGGACTATGGCGCAAACGTTGATGATAAGAGGGGTAGTATCGTAACGAGCGATCTTGAGGGTGAGAGAATTGCCTTGGCATGACTCGGACGGTGCGTTCCTCTAGCGGGGGAAAGTATATGAACTGATATTCTTTGCTTGGCAGGACTCCAATGCGATAGTTTGGTTTCTTCGGTAGACGTGGCAAGCGTTTCAAATAATGAAAGAAGAGACACACATCGAGGTTGACAAGCTCCATTCAAACCCGTCTTGAGCTTACAACATGAAGCTGGGAAAAGGCACTAAGATGCGACACGTTGGAGGAGCTCCGTCTTGATGTCTTTCAAGCAGGCTTGAATCCAGATTGTCCTTAGTAAACCCAAATATGCCCCAAAAGGTAACTTCGAGTGTAACCTCAGGCTATTATTCAAGATGTATATATAAATTTTCGCTTTCACTCTCAAAACGGACTGCCACGTACCAGTAAGAAGGCATCTACGCTGGTGTGCCAGCTTGGGAAGTTGCCCGATGAATTGAGTCTTTGGCCTATCTAAGATACAGGACTACATGGGATGAGGGATGGAGTGATCACGGTTCGGAAGCTCATGGTGGTTGAGAGACAAGGTGAAAGACGGGTCTCCAAAAGAGAACTCTGACTTCGAGTCATTGTTGTTACCCAGGCTTTGACAGAGGTGAGAGACCACGAACCTATCGAAGAAGTATCATATGCAACAAATGATTTCGCCAATATTGAGATATTTTAGGGACGCGATGTAGGCCGAAATACGATATCTTTTCCTCTACTAACACAGCCCGTTCAGTGGTATAGAGCCATTCTAAATGGAACGAGTAGGGTGCGTTTCCTCCTTTCCGAATGGAGTAGTCGTGTGCAGCCGTATTCGGTGCTGGTGCCTTTGCGAATGGGATAGTGGAGGCTGCTATTGCCGTGTACGAAGTCCATCTAGAATGGATAGGACTCATGTAATGAGAGCCCCTTGTCTTCCATCTGCAATGGATGAGTAGCCTTGACTACCCGCACAGGGGTCTGACTGGCTCTATCGTCGCCTCAGGGTCCCATTCGCAAAGGGATGGTGGCTGCGACCTTCCCAATTACCCTCTTGAGATGAATAGGTAAGTGACACTATCCTGGTGCGCCTTTCCATAAGCAATGGGATGGAGGTAGAGACGGATCCTGATGTTATCTCCATTCCATATGGATATAGGGGCAGCCGCTATTGCGGTATACTCATGTTGTTCGGAATGGCGGGGGTATATGGTACTATGAACAGTGTAATTTCCCATACACTTCCGAATGGAACTGTCAGCTATTCGCACGCCGGTGATCCATGTTCTATGGCACTGGATTGTGGCCCGAATTTTAGGCTTCATAAAAGTAAGGTCAAATTTTATAAAAAGTCTCTTACAAAATATGATTTTAAGCACCTAAAAATTGTCAAAAAATGTAGAATTTCAGCAAAATTTGATGAATCATAAAATCCTTGGCTAATTCAGACTTTTGTATCTAATTTTTAGACTTTAGAAATATTGAATTTTTGCTTATTTTTTATTGGAGAAAAGTTTACTATACAAAATTCAAAATTTTGACACACTTTTGTTTCTCCAAAAGTAATATAAAATTTAAACTGCTAATTTGGAAAGGTCAGTGATATTGCATACTTAAATATCTCTATCAGATAGTATAATTGACAGAGACTATGATTTACCAACAATAGTAGTCTATATCTTCTCTCTAGGCTCTCTATTTATAATACTTTATTTTGATACATACAATTATATTATGATTTCTAGAGAAATAAAAGTATATCAAAATTTTGAATTTTGCATAGTAAACTTTTCTCCAATAAAAAATAAGCAAAAATTCAATATTTCTAAAGTCTAAAAATTAGATACAAAAGTCTGAATTAGCCAAGGATTTTATGATTCATCAAATTTTGCTGAAATTCTACATTTTTTGACAATTTTTAGGTGCTTAAAATCATATTTTGTAAGAGACTTTTTATAAAATTTGACCTTACTTTTATGAAGCCTAAAATTCGGGCCATGATCCAGTGAAGACATGGATTCTATACGTTTGTGTGAACAGTTCTCAAGAGTAACGAAATATAACAATTATGATACAACACTACAACGGGGAAATTAGCGAACAAGATATAGAGCTCGGTACTATACAATGGGCAATTAACAAGATATGGATATCAACAGCAACATCTAGAACGAGACAATTATGACATAGAACACGAGGGTCGGTGCTATACAATGCGGAGACTACAAGATGCGGAAGGCAAAAACGAGACTGAGTACAAGAAGTGATAAGGGTGATAACGATTCTGCGAGAAAGACTACACCGCATCTTCTTCATCCATGCCTATTGCTGTAGGCCAGAAGTTGAGGTCGCGCAAGGGATCCCTGGTGCGTTCAATAAGCTCCTGTAATTCCTCCTCAGCCGCGGAATTACGATCTTCGGGCAGAGCATCCAGTGCTGGAAGAGGCACTGGAGATCCATCCATGATGATAGCCATGGAAGCGTCTTCAACGGCAGTTTGGTCTTGCGTGGCATACGTGTCGTACGTGTCGTAGAGCGCGTCGAGAGTTTGGATAGCGCTGAGGTCGGTCAGTGGCCGATTGTGTGGCCCGACAAGTGGAAATGATGGAACGACGATATGGGGGAGACATTCGCTCCTCGGGTTAGAGTGTTCCGGCTGGTGGGAACACCTACTACAATCCGGGCACCGACCACAAGCATGGACGTGGTCGTAGTGGCATATTCCGCATCGCGAGCAGAATAGGCAGTGTTTGGCTTGTGGTCTCGTGAGAGCAACGATGCTCTCCAACGAGGAGCATACGACGTTGCCATCGTCGTCCTCTCTGTCGCAGGAACCGTGGTAGCGGAGTGCCTCATAGTTGAGGCGTAGCACCTAGAAAGGTAAATCGAGTAGGTCATTACACCAAGATAGCAGAATAAGGAGACGAACCTTGTCCGTCATGACTCTATATGCATTGCTGAAATGATGGGGTCAGCTTCTCCATAATGCGGACGCGTGCCTGGGGTAGCAGAGACATACCGAAGTTGATTGCGCTCCCATTCGTCGTTTCGAAACTAGAAGTGATCGGGCGATTAGTACGAAAGTATTTTATAACATCTCGGGACTTACCAGCTCCAAGTCAATCAATGACAATCGACGGATTTGTTCTTCGGACCAGACAGGCGAAACCTCGAGCTACGCCAAGCTTTAGATTCTTGCGGTAAAGAATGCAATAACACTTACCATCCGATAGTAGTCGATGTGGGCGTCGACTGTGGTAATGCGCATCTCGATAAAGCTGTTAGCAGGAAGGTAGGAGAGGTGATGGATTAGAGACGATAGAAACTAAGACACCTCCCGCTATATGGAAATAGCGGACGATTAAAGTAATGTAACGTAACGAGCGTCCCGGTACGCACTAGTACGGGATATCAAATTCATAACTTACGAACCTTCTACGGTATAGTAGATGATCTCATCCGAAGGTATCGCGCAAATTAAGGTTCAATCATGACCATACATAACTATTCGGAGTCCTGGGCTGCGTAACAATGTTTCCCAGGTCCTCGAGAAGTAGGAATGAGGAAACTCTCTCGGTACAAACGACGGATATCCTGCGAATACTGACCAGAACCTCCAAACCTATTCTCACCGAAACCTTAACTAACAAAACACAACTTGCAATTTGAAATTGAACGCTTGCACAGCAGCGGACGGACCAGTCGGATGGTTTGACCAGCTCAATGACGTCATTGCGGATAGGTGCTTGCGCAGAGTCTTGCGTAGGTCGCGCTTGACATTAATGGCCCAAGTCGATCATTGATGCTGACTTTTAATATATGGAGGTCATCGATAAAATAATATATTGTAAGTACACTACTTCTTCTTTCTAGCCGGACGTCCCTTACCCTTGTTACCAGTACTTGTGTCTACATTTGGATCAGTAGTCCCTGGTGGTATAATTTCACCTTTGCGCGTATATATACTGCGGCCTTTCTGCTGAAGGCGACCGCTTTGACGAACCATCCCTCCATCTGCACCAACCTCATCAATATCATGCGACAGTGGTGTCACTCCGCTAGGGCCTGCACCGGCAGAACTAGCCTCTAGCACTGGCGGAGGCAGAAACGAACGACTGAAAGCATCGGGGCGGGGTTTTGATGGAAGGGGTTGCTTCCTTTTACGTTTGGGTGAAAGCTCAAGGGTTGCGGGCGTGACTGGAGACAGAGGTCGTTTAGACTGTGGTCTGGTGGGTACCTTTTCGAGTGGCAGAGTCGAATCAGTACCCATATTGCGCAGTTGAGGATCGATGAGATCGTCAGAGTCCTGCAATAGGGTGGGACGTGGTGCGGCTCCCTGTGTAGGGGGGGATGTGATGGTTTTTCTGGCGGCGGGTATAGAATGAAGAAATCTTTTGTATACATCTTCGATTGTGGCCTCTATTTTGAGTGCGTAACCGATGTCCAGAGATGTGGATTGAACATGGACAGGTGTGGTTGAGACCTCGTCGTCTCCAGGGTCGGCAAGACTGAACTGAGCATTATGGATGTCTCGAAGAACAAGACCCGTTGTGAGTAGGAAGTGCTCCAGGCCGGTATTGAACATGGCGATGTCGTGGACAGTCTTCTCCCAGGACGATAAGTACTTCTCCACGAGGCCTTGAGCAAAGGACGTGACATGAATGCTGGATGGTAGCCAGGTACTAGGATACTCCCAATTCGCCCATGGGAGCTCGAACACATTCGAAACAGCAGAGACCAGACGTGATTCCGTCTGTCCGATGTTCAGCGGCTAGATCGCAAGAGCTAGGCGACCCACATTACCTGTTGTTTCTTGAGTAGCAATACCAGCTCTTGGTACTTACGATCGTGGCTGAGCGATCGTAGAAACTTCACCCGAGCCGTCCAATCCTTGCCCACCGAAGCGGGAGAATCGGGCTCAATACCTTCTTCCTCAACGGGAACATCTTCATCTTGATCGCCCGGAGGTTCGGGCGTGGATCGAGTCGAGGCAGTGGAATTGGTACTGTCATCGTCTTCGTCATCCTTAGTGAGAGTCGCATTGTTTGAGGGTCCCGATGGAACGTAGCCATCCAAAGCGGCTTGAATTTCGAGCTCCTCCGCGTCGGAATCCGCATTTTCCAACTGCCCCTTGGAACCTTCCTTACCGTTCGCCTTGACAAGCGGTTTCGGGATAAACTCGAAAACGGTGGAGATCTCACCTCGTTTCACCATAGCTTGACGTTGAAGCAGATGATGTATCCAGAGCATCAGCTGCTCCTGGTTCATGCTCGCTGGCTTTTGAAGGATTATATCATCCATCCGCAACACGTCCTCCGGGGGGAAAAACTCCCGAGCGATGTACTTGAGGATATCCTTCGCGATGGTCATCCATGGAGGTTGAACAGGCAGCTTTGACCCTTGCCTCAGACCTATAACATTGCATGATTACAGCCCACCCAACGTGGTGATGTAGAGTACGTACCCCAGAAATATCGAAAAAATTCCCCAAGGGTCTTCCGCCATTTCGAAAATGTAGGGTGGGTAGCCCAGTCTGGGAGGCTGGGAAAACCATTGGAGTCGTAGATGAGCGGGTAATAGTCCAGAGGGACACTCGGTGTAGCGGCGTTGACCACCGATGGAGGCACATCGATGAAACTCATGAACTGCTGAGGCGTCCAGCTAAAGAGCGCGTCCTTCTCAATGGACTTCAGAAATTTTGGCCCAGAGTCATCTTCCAACCTTCAGCTCCTCATTAGGATCATTTTGCGCGTGAACCAGTCAAGACTTACACAGATACCAAAAGCTTGCCCTCAGAGCCCTGTCGCACAGTAACCGCAATGACATGCGCATCAAATACTGTCGCAAGGTCATTCAGAGATTTCTGGGCCTTTTCGCGGAAGTGCTTGTCTCCATATCTACATTTCACTGAGTCACGACCGGTTAAATCTGAACGGCACGGCGACGTACAAAGCTTTCTCCTCTTTGGCCATTTGACCCCCATTGATTTCCTTTGCCCTAAGCTCGTATTCACCCTTCTCCTTGTAAGACAGGTTCTTCCACGCCTTTGCGCGTTGTTTTTGCGTTTCTGCAAGCCAGTGTGGATTATTCGGATTGTCTTCCCCAAGCGCTTCAACCGTGGCAGGGCGGATTGTTGACAACCAATGCTCGTCACGGAATAGCTTCTTGGCAGTGGTCGCAACTGTTTTGACAGCAGCCGTTTTCTTGCCCTCGCGCTTCGCGCGCACACGCATCCATTTAGCTAAAGCCTTGGGAGAAATAAGTTCAGATCGATTTGGAATAATGCCAGACGTACCGTTAGAATGCGTTCTTTGGTTCCTGACTTGGATATTTCGAACTTTGCTTCGAGTCCGTTGAAGACTTCGTCAAAGAAGCGAGTGAAATCCTCTGGTGCTGTTTCTTCGATTAGCTCACCATCTTGAAGCTCGATATACTTCGCAAGATACTGCTCGAGCCAAGAGCTCTGGGTCACAGTGAAATTGAATGCCTTCTCTTTCGGCATGGTAGGATCTGTCAAAATAAGTTGTCAACTGACCAACACATGAAGAGACCTTTTACTGTTATGATTGTTTTATGATGCGAACTACAAATGTATCATAACAAATGCGCGTGCAAATGCCGGACGCACAAGGCGGACACATATGTCGATGTACTGTTAAAATATAATGTGTCAGATTGCTTCCGTGACAAACGTAAAGGAGTGTGTCTTACATGTGCTACGCTTATTCATAGAGGGCAATACGGACAAACATGGCTGCATAAAACACTCTAGACACATTTATATGATATTACCGCAGTTATTACCTCACAATCGTGGAACACGTTGTATGCAGCCACTTTCCATGCTACGTGTACCTACTCCGCACGCACTAGCAAATGTGGTAGCACTGTACATGCGCGACGCATTCCGCCACAAACTAGCATTGATAACTGGTCATCCATCCCCACCAGAAATGCCAATACCGAGCAACGATTTGGACCACATGCTTGTGGAAGGATGTGACCATGCAATAGCCATGTGTGTTGAAGCCTTCATCCATCCCAGTACGTTACGAACGCTATAGGGTACAATGCGGATGTGACTGAACATCGATGGTAGCATATGTCAATGTTGATTTCGATGACTACTGTCGTGACTGCACGAGGCGTGGAGTTGCAAGAGGTCAAGATTCTATAAAGGAGGCAGCAATTCGAGAGCGATGGAGTCCGACTGACAGAGGAGCCTTGTGCATAGAGACTCCAAGAACCATCGTAGATCGGTCGGGTATCATCATGGCATGGATACTTCCAGGTGTTCTACTTCCACGATTCCAAGTATGTACAGTGCATTGCGTCATCTCGCACGTTGACTTACAAGGGTGGCACGCAGAAACAACTCTATGAGGGTACTCTTGGTATTGAGAGCGTTCTCAATACCAACCTGCGTCGTGCTCAGAAAAGCCGTTCCTGGAGGACAGATCCCGATTTATTTCATGACGATGGTGAATATATTCAAAGTGGGTTTGCGAATGTCTCCCCCGCATGGTATATGCTCGGACGGAATGTAAGAGTAGTAATCGCTTTCTGCAATACATCGACTAATAATGAAACAGCATAAAAGTGACATATTGCATTCGTCCGCAGTTCTCCATGAGGACAGTGGAAGGGAGCTAGTAAAGACAGGTGGAGATGCATTCTCCATCATGTCCGGAGTGCTTTCTATTATTCATCCCGACCAATATGACATGGGACGACTAACCCACGATAGAATCATTCATAGTAACACAAGCGGTACGACAGTGCAAGAATGGCCTTCCGTGTATTCTGCGCTCTCCATCATCAGTAACCGAGAAACACCATACCATCGTGACTGCCACAGTAGAATGCCTTGGTATGACTCACTGATGTCTATTGGTCCATACGGAATAGCTCCACTCTATTTGGAACCATTTCGTTTCCGTGTCAATAATCCGGCGGGTTCACTATGTGCATTTAGCGGTATGGCGATTCGCCATGGGGTGCGCAAATGTATGAAATCACGCATTTCGTTTGCCTGGTATATGCGCGAAAATGTGAGGGAGGGCCAGGACGTCTCCCCTGCGGGCTGGATGAGGCAAGAGGTGTATAGTCAGTATGTAGGGCGTAATGGAATCTCGATCAATCGCAATAACTCATTCACGTAGCTTTACCGCTTGTCATCCTACACTCTGATAACAACATTCTTCAATTGATACTTATGCCACATCCCAAGCGCAATAACGAGACGGCATTTGCGGAAGCTGTAAATCACGTCTATCTAGAACCCATTACCACCCGCAGAACGAAGAAGAGGAAGCGTGTAACCTACGAAAGGGTCGTGGTGGTCCCGGCTCCAGCCTCTCAACCAAGAGCGGGATCTTCGGGTACGGGGCATTCTGGTGACATCGCTGCCAGCAATGGATTCACCAATGAAGATTCGATGGACCACTCTGGTGACCAACCGGTACACCACAACGTTGAAAAGCTTCCTGTGAAAGGAATGGTGAGTAGAATGACAAAGAATCGTTGTATTCAATGTACTGAATGACTATTAGACCCAAAACGACTACATGCAAGAGTACAAAGAACATCGGAAACTCATTCTTCGGCTTATAACTGCGCGTGACGCACCTCCAGAACACCATCGCTGTGGAACATGTAGCTCATCTCAACCAAAGTATGCAATGCAGTGGCGTTGTATTGATTGTTATGGTGATCCTGTTTTCTGTACCCATTGCATACGCAGCAGTCATCACCTACATCCCTTTCATCGAGTCTCGTGGTGGAACGGCCTGTGCTTTGTACGGTCATCGCTGGAACAAGCGGGGGTCACGTTAAATTTGGGACACGGTGGAGGGCTATGCCCAAAATACCGGTCGAGAGAGCATTCAACGGTCTCCACAACTCCCACACAATACTGTCAAGATCCTCCTTACCCTAATGATCAAAACTTCAATCATCCAACTACCATATCTCCACTCCCACCACTCACTACCCCAGCCCTGGATGCCAATGAGAGTGCTCGGACGCCTGGCGAGTCTACTAGCGATGTAACTGGCCCAGGAACTGCTGATATAACCCCCGATACCGCAACACCTCCACTGACCGTGTATCCCGCCTCCTCCGAGGCTGACCATGAGTTAGACGTTGATCCTATAGACCCAGAACAACAACGTGCTCATCTGGACCCGTTTATCACATTGCCAGCAAGTAGTGAAGATCTCCATGTTAATACGTCGGCTGCGAAGGGAGTCCGCAAACATGCGTATGACGACTACCAATGTCCTATGCTGACAATCATGGATATCACCGGTATCCATGAGCTTCGGACCCGGTTTTGTCGTTGCCAACCACTGGATGAGCATCCGCTCTCTCATCAACTCATCGAGATGGGACTCTATCCTGCATCCTTGAAAGAGTCACGTACGGTATTCACCTTTCGCCTATTGGAGGATTTCAACTTGTCAAATCTTGAAGGCAAAGTCCCCGCTTTGAAATACTTCGATAAACTCAAATGACTTACATCCAGCATCACTCTGGAGGACGCTTCCAATAGATACCGTGAACTTCTGCGTGCCGCACGACAGTGGCGCGATATCTCCGCCAGGCAACGTGCGGGTGAGCTGTACCAGCCGGACGACTCAGAGATCACTCCAGGTGGATTGGCTCTCTTTTGTCCTGCATGTCCTCAACCTGGTGTTAACCTGCCCGATGATTGGGAAGCAGATACGCAAAGGTATACCGAGTCAGCCGATCTGAAAAGCTTCCACTCACCACCTTGTCTCATAGATGGAAATACATGCGAACAATGGTCGCCGATGGAAACTTTAAACAGGACCACTTAGCCATGAAGTATGACAACGATGACGTTTCGTTGAGTGATGGCCTCGGGTATATGGTTTCCCGGAAAGAGTTCAGTAGATATATTGACTCTGCACCTTCTCAAACAAACCAGTCAACGGTGAGCATCTTATCGAATGAAGCTTGCCCCTAGTGTATAATTGCTCCACAGACATCAACATGCCACGAACACCGAGCAGTTCTCCAACAGAATCGCGCGCAAGGGCACCTCGATGTTACTGGAATAGGAGCGGTTGCGTGTGGTCGGCATGGTTGCTTTTACCCGAATTCGGTGGTCAATTTCCGCAAAGGGGAGGGGTATGTCTATGTTGTTGTGCTCCTCCTGACTGACACCCACTAATCGAGTTACAGACAAAGATATATCAACTATGCATTCGTCAATGCTATCAACCATATCCCTCGCTCTCTCGATGTCCTCATCCTGTACGACGTGATGTGCCAATATTGGTTGAACTTCATGAGCCGTCTCACTGATGTCACGGAATTTCTATCCTTGCCTGACGGTATGAATATCAAGACCGGTATAGGCCTATTTCATGTACATGGACACCGGAAGGAATGTTTCGCACGATATGCCCCAACATTTATCGTGGGCGCGGGGATGATTGATGGAGAGATCCTTGAGACTCTTTGGAATCCGCTAAATCACATCGCTCCCAGCGCGCGGGCAATGGTTTGGTATCATAGACAAGAGTACATCGACAAACATATGGGTGATTCGAACTGGCTTAAGTGTATTGGTATTGGTGATTATCCATGTTCATATACATATTAAGCGTTGCTTACTCATTCAATGTAGTTCAAGCATTGTACAAGAAGTGGAAGGGAGCTGTGGAGCAAGTGTCGATCGCGGAAGCGGATTTCAAGGCGTTGTGCGAAAGTGTTGGGGAAGCAAGTACAAGCGAGTGGACCACGCTCGAAAAGGAGCTGCAGTCTCAGAGAGCTAGTGATGTTACAGTGATGGATAAGTTCGACATTGTCGATAGAGATGGTAATTAAATGTCCCGTTCTACTCGGAGCAGATACTAACTATCACGGGCCTGTGTAGCTCCAGGACAAGCAGATATGACCAACCTCTGGATTCGCAAGGAGCACGAGGGTAGTGCTGGTAGCCCTACTGGAAGCGCAGCCTGGATAGCTAGGGGTTTGAGCATATCCGAGCGGCAGTAAATCAAATTCTCTACGATTTATTTGACACTTTTGATGCTAATCTTCCTTTACTTACAGATTCCTTTTGGCTAAGGATGTCCGTAAAGCTGGTCATAATGCTGCAGTCGATGTTCAGAATGCTATATACGACAGGCGTACCAAGCTCCAGCAAGAAATAGACGACTTTTATCGTGATTCAACCGTGTACCTCCCACCTTTCGATGATGATGCACTGCTGCGGCCAGAACTAGTCGATGGATGGGAGAACATTGCGACACCTCTGGAGGCACGCCGCGCTTCCTCTATGGATTCCGGCGCTGAAGAGGATTTTGATGAAGAGGAGGATGAAGGCGACGATGAAGGCAACGAGCAGCACGCAACTCGTGCTCCAGAGCACTTGGATTTTGATGATATGATCACGATTGACAATGCGCTACCTGCTGAGAAGCAAAAACTGCCACTTCCTTCCTCTCATGGAGCCACAAAATGTGCTGGACGGCTACAACATATCGCTGCAGTAGAACTGTCATTGCGGAAGGGCCAAGCCAACGACGCATTGCATTCACTCCGTCTAGCTATCGGGCAAAAATCATTTACTTACCACAAACGCATTCGAAAAGCTACGACTAACTCCAGTCTTAACTACTCTAAAAGACTCAGAAGCCACAAGGATGCGCAGATGCTACAGCTGTCCATCGATCAATTTGCGAAGATCTACATGCATGCCCGAAAGGCAATGGTTGTACTGGGTGCATCCGAAGCCAATTTGAGTACTTTCCAAATACTGAAGAAGGAACATCTTGGCGTTAGCACTGCTGTAATTGATCCGAATGCCCGCGGTCAGCGGAACGAGGCCCTACCGTGGATCTGGCAAGTTCACCATGCCTCCAGCGACGACCCGACTTGGTTGAGAGAATGTATGTATCCGTTATATATCCAGTTTTCTATTGCTAATACAAGTTATTTGTAGTGTATCGGGTCAATTGGCTTAGGGCAAAATCTCGCAGGGACCGATGGGTGGAGGAAGTTGAATTGTTATCTTCGGAACTGGGATGGACGAAGAATTACTATCATTATCAGGCGGAAATGTGGCGCGTGCGGGCGCATAACGCGGCCGCGACTACTCCCAATCTTGCCTTCTATGCAAGGAAGCAAATGGTAACGTGGAGCATTCTAGAATCTCGGGCGGATGCGGCTGTTTCCCTCGTGGCGCGACATGTGGCAATAGTGTCCTTGCAACATTAAAAATTTATCACTAGCAATTGTTACAACTTGTACATAACACCATTCGTACTGCTTTTGACTCACGCTAGTATCTGCAAACCCCGAATAGTAAGATGCCTCTGCACGGGAATGACGTTCCTGAGCTAGTAGAACGTTGCTGTCTTATCAAGTTTGCCTATCATCTATGGCGAGTAGACACCGCTGCTCGTAAATTTCCACCACGAGGAGATGACGATCAGAAGAACTACCTGATGAAACAACGATGGAATATTGGGTTAGTACTAGAGCTGGTGCGCAACGTCTTCTTCTCTTATGATCCCATTGCCGAACAATAAACTATCAGGAGGATTTGCGTCGTTACATAGCGGACGCATGCATGATGGGGTACATGACCACCAGCTTAAGCCAATCGATATCGCGTATCTTGGATTGGGCACAAATCGATAGCTACCCAGTTCAAATACTCTGGGAGAAATTACCAGATGCTAATCATCCTCGCACGCCGATGTTTCCCTGGATGTTTGGACAAAGTTCCAATTACTTTAAGTCTCAACTGCATTGGTGGGACGATCCTGACAGCGAGGAGCATAAGCCTCCCTGGTGGAACCGCCCGATTCCGGTGGTAAGCTTCGCCACCTCCAATATGCTGTTGTCTGACGCAATGTTAGAAATGGCTACATGAAGTCAGAATTCCTCGCAGCTTATTGGGCAAGCAGGTTGCGGCACTGAAGGATGCACGGTCATTGATTCGCAACGCCGACAAACTTATCTGTCTTGATTCAGAGGAGATTGCGAAATTGAGGAGTACAATAATGGAATTAGGGAGTGCACCATAGTGCGCCGGAAACTGTATATTTTACAATTCTTGTCTCCATCTACACGCAATATTCCTGCCAGGGGTCTATATACAATCTTTAAAGCTTTGTTGATGCTGAGTGTACTTATTAGTAGCGTGCTCATGTATAAAACAAGACCTTACCACAACAATAAGCATCTCAACGGACGTTGGCTCGCCCGCACGGTTCGCCCTAACAGAGCCCAATTATATCTCAACACCACATATCTAATAAGATGCACATTCTCTGAGAACACAAGAAACGATATCATAAAGGATACATTGTAGTGTACATGCAAAGCACCAAGGACGAATAACAGCTACGGGTGCTGAAATCTAATCGTCATCACCAATTTGACCTTCCTCCAACTCATCTTCTTCATCCGAACCTTGAGACGACGAGTTGTACTCTGTACCGCTCCTGAGAATCTGCGCAGGAACTCAGCGGACATAGTAGCAACTAATGGTAAGTTTGACTTACAGATATTGTTGTGCTTTTGTTGAGATCGATGTCTTGGACGAGTTGGGCACTCGTCTCTTGCACCGAAGGTTCATCTGTGTCAGACTGGTGATTGCGAGTATCACCTGGATCGACGTCCATTCCATCGAAGGGGGGCAACTCGACCTGACCATCATTGCCTACATGTTGAGGTGGTTGATCTGTACCTCCACCTTCGCCAGTCGCAGCAACATCAGTGGGAGGAGGGGAACGAAGAGCAGCAGTAGAAGATCCGGTTTCACTGGGGACATCTTGTGGGGTAGGAGGACCAATGGCGGGTGGCCCTTCACCGTCGCCTTCCGGCCTTGAGGGAACAATCGCCAATTCGGCGTCCGTTTGATTGTCGACGACTTGTTCCACAGGACGATCGCATCTTTCATCCTCATCTACCTCCTCCTCCTGCTCCTCTGCATGCATGTCGAGGACCTCACCCTGCTCACCCATGACCGTGTCCTCTACGAGACCATCAGCCATCTCCTCCCTGGCCGGAGTAGTCTGCGGGCTTGCGACCTGTCGCCTAATCCAGTCCCGCAGCTCGTCTTTCACTGTCTCTACCATGGTGTTGACGAAGGTAGGCATCAGGCCATCCAGAACGGCTTCAGTATACGGTAGTCCAAAATCGCCCGTGTTAGGGTCGATGGCGTTTCGAGAGGCTAAGACACCGTCTAGCCTAGTATTGATGCCATTCAACCGAGTATTGGTGATACTCAGTGCAGAGGATACGGCGCGCATGTCAACCCGAAGGCTGTCGAGCGTACGGGAGCTATCCGCAGCATGTTGTATCTGGTCTTCGTGCGGATCCTGTAGACTTTGTTCCAGGCGTTCGAGACTCCCTTTCATCTGGAGTAGTTTCACCTCGGTGGTTAGCCTGAACGATCTGAGCTCACGCTTGACGTCTTCTACCACATCAAGGATTGCTTGGTTCTGTGGAAGTGCCACTGAGATTTTCGACTCCAATGACTGCAGTCTCTTGGTGATCGCGTCCACGGATGGTTCCTTATGTGAACATTTGAGCACAATGTTAACAATAACGTCTAGACAAACTTACCGCAGAAGTCCCCCCCGTTCCGCTCGATCCCAATGCAAAGGTGGAAGGACCAGGAAAAGAAGGATCATCTTGAACGATGGATTGGTTGTTGACATCCAGAGCCTCCATTGTTGGCCACAAGAAGTCCTCGGTAGATGGATCGATACCTTCGTCTGCATTGGAAGGATCCCAAAGACGCAAGGGTGAACCAAGGTCGGCCCTTGAGAGTCGCTCTACAAAATATTCGGGTAAGCTTTATGCACACCTGAACGTCCATCACAATTCTTACCTTCGTCATCCTCAGTCACACTTGGTGGGCGGGAGTACGTCCTTCTTGTGGGGATCAGGACTTCTACCCTTTGACGACGCGGAGCGGGTCGACGGGCGGGTGGTAGCGGATCAGGGACGTCTTCTTGGTCATCGTCAGGGGCGTATTCGTCGTCGTCATCATTGTCTTCATGTTCCAGTACCAGGTCCTCTTCATCATCAGCGTTGTCGATGATTTGCGTGACGCTGCGAGCGCGGACACGACTCGCCGCACGGACTTCCGCAGAAACGATCCATCCGTCCTGGTAGCCGACAGCCCATAACCGGGGTAGCGTCCCTTTCAAACCCTTCCGGCGGATATCATATATCGCGACCTTCACTTGCTCACTGTCTCCCACAATTGGCCAGCGTGGGTGAACCGGTCTGTTGTTGCCCAATTCCCATAGCTTTGCATGGGGCATCCCATAGTATTTGGTGGGGGGCATTAGCAAGTGTTTCGCCCATCCGTCCTTGATGTCTTTCATCGACATGGGAGTCTTGATGTCTTTCGCCAAGTCTTTCGGGAATTTTGGCAAGACAATGTCATCGTACGACGGCACCGTAGCTGTCGGTCCACCGGGGTTTGCGAGATCTAGAAGTGAACGTATGTGGAAGATAACGCTCAACCACCAGCACCAGTCCTTGTTGCCCATATTGCGTCCTGCTATTTGAGGACATAGTGAGCACCCGCGCGAGTTACTCTTGCAGAAGTAGCACCCGTGGAAGGACCCAAGCTTCACGATGCATGGCATGTTGCTTTGAACACATGACTTGCATGAAACAGGCTGTAATGTGGTCAATTGGATACATTTGCCAACGGCCGAAACTACTGCTTACCGAGACTTGGTCTTCGAATATCGTCTTGATGAACGGGTGTTGCTTGAGGAAGTTCAGCGGGACCTCTGTGCGGATTGTGAGAATCATGTCAATAGGCTTACAAAGTGGCACATACCGTTGCTGTCGGTATCCCACTCAAACGTCGCGTCTCTGCTTCCCTCACCCGAGCGCTCCATTTCGAAAGGTAGAAGGTCGACGAGGCCATCTGGCAAGGTCGACTTCTTTGTAGGCTGTGTAGCCGGCGCCCTTGCTTTCGCTTTGCCTTTGCCCTTGTCTTGTGTTGCTGGAGCCACGGGTTGGGATGAGGAGGCGGCTGGTTGGTTGTCTTGCTGAGTACGCTGCCTTTTGGTGGCGGGCTTGACTGTTTGTGTATCCAGCGGGGATTGTACTTGACGACTGCCTCCCGCTTGTGCTGGCGTTGATGGCTTTTGAACCGGTGGAAGTAGACGGAGTCCTGACTTATGTCGTCAGTTCGTGGTACGCAGGGCGAAATATTGAAAAGTGCTTACGGGGGACTGGTGGTTTCGGAGCCTGGGTGTTCGGCGGAGGGTTTGCGCCTTCACTCTCCGTCGACGCACGAGGACGTTTGCTCCGACCTACAACATGTCTCGTTAGCTTGCCACGTACGTAAGTGTATCAAAAGAGCTCACCCGTGCTTGTTCCTGGCTCGTTTGCGTCTGGCATGGTTTGGTTGAAGGCGGTGGATGAGCCTTCTATGAAAGTGGTGGCAAGAGGGTGTCCGAGACGCTCCCGTTCTTCGCGAAGCTCTTCCGCGCGCTTCGAATGTGCGACAGCGGCAACAACGTCAACGGCTAAGAGAGGGGTGATCTCTGATGGTGAAATTAAGTTAAAGGAAAAGGATGGAGGTGGGTCTATCCCATATTGGGATGCTACATTGAAGTGAGCGTAAATGTCTGACCAAGCAGTTGATCGAAGATGGACCGTTGATCCCCCCTCAAATGCGAGTAAAAGTCGGCCGTTCTTCTGGCGTATGTTGTTGATAGTGCGCACTAGATAAAGAACTTTAGTTGCAAAGCTCATGACATATGGTGTGGACACCTACTCGCTCGGAACCAGAAAAATTCATCGGTGGAGCGTATCTCGAAGGTGTCGTACGCGAGATATAGGTCACCTTTGATGCTGGCACGCTTTTCCTTTGCGAGGGCTTCGTCATACCTAAAGACCTGCAAGAACTCCCAGTAGCTAACGTCCCTTTCGCGTAACTGATCGCAGAGAGAGATCGCTAGGACAAAGACATATGGTATACGCGTGACATTCCCACCATAATATCTTGCCTTTTCTCTTGCTTTACCGACTAGTCCGTTCTGCGTGTAATGTTAGATAGTGACAGGCTCGACATAAAGCTGATATACCAACCAAAAACCTCGAAAGATCTCCATAGTAGTGCCGTTTCTCTGGTATAGTGAGGTCATGAGGGGCAATGAGAATGACCTCTCTTGCAACAAAAGCACCGGTCCATAAAAATGTCTCCCCGCCGAAAGGACTGACACCTTGGTTTGTGTAAGCCCCCTGTGTGAGAATCTCAAGGTCCTGGGGTTCCGGTGACGACATTATACTTGAGGGTTGTAGGAAGATGCAAGTGAGAGGGAGGGACGCTAGTGGTGAACACGGCAAAGGGTTCGAACGCAACTCCGCATTTCACCGTGCGGCCGATGCGCAACGTTTTACTGCCTCCCATTACCACATCGACCACGCGTAACATTTGTCGCGCATGAAAACTCGTCACAATCAACGCCCTCCTCACGATACTGAACAAAATGAATCCCAGAGTAGCCCTTGCGCAAGCCTACTGCCATCCGAACTTCAAGAACTCATTCGAGAAGCGCAACAAAAACACGACCTAGGGACTGTTTATCTCATCCTGCCCGGAGGAAAAATGGGGGATCGTATAGCTCGCGGCGCATCTAGTGCACTACCAACTGAAGATGATAATGGTAGGACTCCTTTGGCCAATTCACTTGCTCGCTTTAATTGCCCGCCTGCAGATCGCATGGATGTGGATGAGGGAGGCAAAAGTAGTGACTTGTGAGTCACCACCACCAATACTTATTTGCTAGCCTCTCAACCGATTACTGTTACGAATACAAACTTAAGCCCACCCCCCTTTGATTTTGGCTCTCTGGATCACTTTATCTCTCCGACTGGTTCGCCAGGATCCAGTTTCACGCCGCATCAACTACCTGCTCCATTTGACTTTGACTTGTTGGATTTTCTCGATGATTCGAAGGCGAGCCCATCGTTGCCGGCGGATGATTCTGAGTCGTTACCGAACCAGCCAGACTTTCCGTCTCCTTTCAATTTTGAGGCATTAGACAACTTTACTGGGCCCTACAGTAATTCACAAGAGCCTCCCATCGACCAGCAAGATTTGTCAACATGTGCATCGCCCGAACCGGGTTTCCCTTTACTGCCCAGTTTGTGAGCGCAGTATGCGAAGGAAATATGGTATAAAAGATACAAGAACATGGGCACCGCCTTGCTTTGGCCGCCTTCTTACTTGAATGCGCCGAAACACATTTTGGAAGGCATCTGTTCCAGGTCCGTCGACAAAGATGAAATGACCTTCAAAAGATTCGAGCAATGTCTCGAGTTTCCGAACGATCATCCCGAGGCCTACAGCTATGAAGTAAGTGAGGTCCTGGATTTGTAACCCCGTGGTTTGCCTAAAATCATTTGCGATCATAGGCAAGACTTCGTAGAGAACCGGGAAATGGCGTCATTGACTTGACAGTGGACAGTGATGTGGAGGAGGAGGCGGTTGATCATGCGGATGACGACGAAGTTGTTTTCTCTCCTATCCATTTTCATTCAACTTACTCATAGTCGGTCTATCAGGATATCGAGGAAAAACTGGCGCATCACGTGTGGCACACCTTTTCTGAATGGAGGATCGACTTGCTCGAGAAGAAGCCTGCCGCTAATGCAGCATCGGCTACAGGTCGCAAAGAGCATGAATTGTGGACCGCGTACCTTCAAGGGGCAGCTGGTATAACCGAATTGCTCATGGCCGATACACGTAGCGTCCAACCAGGTATATGGAACGAGATGTTCGAATTGCCCTTTCCCAACATCAATCGCCGACGTGATACACCTCTCCCGCGCCCCATTACGCTATCTGACGCACGCCCGGAGTTATCGAATCGGCTCAAAGCTCTTCACTTGCGTATTGTGCAACTTTGCAAGGAGATAGGAGATGTTTTTGGATTACCTGCACTGGAACGTCTCGAACAGGCGAGGGCAGAGAGAGATGGAGAGCAAAGTGATTCAAATGCTGAGGCATCCGAGTCCTGATCTGGTGTTGTATGTGTCGATCTTGTAAATGGTACGCACAATGTGTGCGAGTATAAAATAAGTTCCTCCAACCTCAACCATGTATTAGTAATGTTGTATAACGCAGCTGATTCTCTTGCGGACGCGGATGCGGATGTATCTGCGGGCGACCATGTGTCCGCTCAATACGACAATCATTGACTTTGGTTTATACCCGTAGGGTTAGGGTTGCCTAAGGTTTCTCGACCGTCTCATTCGACGGGCATTGTCTTGACAATTATATTTAGACTTCTGTGGTTGTATGTGTCACGCGCGTCCTATATTTTGCATGTGTTTGAGCTTTTGTTTTATTGTTGTGGCTGTAATGGGTAGGTGAGAGTACAAGATAAATCTACAAGTTGAATACATGAATACACGAAAGTTTTTATACTCGTTGTATGGTGAGCGGAGTGGGTGCAGGACTAACAGATTGGAGGACAGAAAGCATGTTACCAAGAAAGCATTGTATAATCCGAGAAACAAAAGGTACAGCAATTTCAAGATATTACGACGTTAGTTGACAAGAGTGACTGGAACATGGAAATTAGATGTTACGGCTTCAAAGTAAAGTTGAGGGCCCCTCCATTGGGTCATCCTGATCCATCAGTAGCACAGGTTGACCAAACGACTGAGAACCGGCCTCCTGAGCCTCTTCCTGAACATCGCACTGTCCCTGCTTTAGCGAGCTGATGCGCTGTTGTATATCTTCTATGACCTTCTTTGTCACCCCTAGTTTGTGATTCAAGACCACGCGTTTTACCTCAAGTTCGACGAATTCTTCCCTGTATGCCTTTTCTAACCGCTCGAGGAATGGTATATCCGTAACTTCCTTGAGCGAGGGCCCGCTATAATGAAACGACGAAGATGGCGCGGCGGGGAGCGGACTGTGAGCACCAATGGATTGAACCATTGGTCGGATGATTGCAGAGAGTGCAGAGGTTGCTGCGCTCTGCGGCTGAATGTCCAACGGAGCTGAGGTTTGTGAGGGGGGGATGGTCCCGGGATGGCTGGTAGTGTGCGATGAACTATTGGGTTGCTCCCGCGGGACAGCGCTCACAGTGGGTCTCTCTCTATTAAGGCCGGGTGGAGGTGTGGCTGGCTGTGCGGCACGCTGCGGCGGCTCCAGCGATAGCGGCTGTGTTGAGGAGGATGGTGAAGCGACACTCTGTTCGAGCGACGTGCTTGGCACTTTCGGAAGCGTATTGCCAGCGGTAACTGTGTTCGATTTGATTGTACCCACAGCACCTACAGAAGGTGGGTTGTTTGTTGAGCGTGAGCGGGTCACTGGCGGTGCTATGGTTTCGTCACCAGGAGGGGATGCATCGCCAACTGGAAGGGACATGCTATTCCGGACGACTGGTGTCCCGATGCTCTGATTTTCTGCCACTGTTGGAAGATGTGTGACAATGTTTAGCCTCATGCTTGAAACGAGAATACTCACACGTAGAACCACAGTCTGATTTTTCTTTACCCTTCCCTTTATCCTTGCCCTTGTCTTGGTCTCGTCCCTTATCCTTTGCAGGTCGTGGACGCTTTGAAGGTCACCCGATCTTGATTGAGTCAGAGTTACCTACCTCACTTGGTATAGGCGGCTTATTCGAACAAATGGTGGTCTGTGAGGGGGGCGCAGAGTCCGTGCGCAACTGTGTCCCGCTAGCGTGGTGTCTATCTATCTCCCGCTGAGAAGATGGCCCTGCGGATCCTTCCTGTGGGGGTGTAATGGACCCCTCCAGAAATAACGGAGGCTGTTTTGGATCTGGTGGGGGGGGGCTTTCATTGAAGTTTGGGGCCAGATTACCCGCAACAGTAGCCCAACGTGTTTCCCAATGGTTCCTGACGTAGTCGCGCACGATGCGCAGACCTTCCTCTACATCAGCGTGGAGGTACTGTCGACGACGGATGTTCATCTGGATGGGATTCTGTGAAATGTTACCAATCATTCGGCGAAGTTGAGCTGGTCACTAACCAACTCCTTATGAACCTCTCTAAACCACGCTACATACATCTCCCCCCTCTGTGCCAGAATGCCGGTCATATGGTTGGCCCAGTGGGTGAAGCTAGTATGGACGTTGGCTGAGCGTTCGTCAACGTTTGACTGTGTGCTGGTATGTGCCATCTTCACTTCTTGTTTTCAGTGCGCTGGTATTGTAGAAGAGTGAATGTGTTTAGTATGGCAATGGGTCCAACCACTTTACACATAATTCTCACATGCCATGCGGTTGATGCGCCCATAGGAAGAAGTTCTATCTGATGTACGTATATTGAATGTCCTATGTATTCTGAGACATACATGTATACCATTTCATCCTTAAATCGTACATTGGTGGTAAACTCTGCCAGTTCTGCACCCGCAGACTCTATGCGCACGCTGATAGTAACTCAGTTTAAATCTAAATGATACATTGTAGAGCCCCGCACATCCTTGAAGATCTAATATTCCACTGCAAGCTTGCCATTAAATTGCCCGAACATCCAATCCCTGTGTTGATTGTGGTATACGACCGTGCTAGTGTCTTCTGACGTCAGCAGGTGTGGGAGCTGAATGCGTGCATCGCTGTGACGGAGAGATGACCAATGTTTGAATTCAGGGCACAAGTTCACCATATGCGTTGATTTGGCTCCCCAATTTCAATTATTCTATCCTCTCTATTTCCCTCTCCCGGTATATGCTGAACTATTCCCATTAGTATACTTGATGCTCCACGGTACTTTACCTCATTTTGATGTCCGTGACCATACAAGGGATAGCATTGATTTCGGTATCAATTTGTCTATGAGCCGTAAATTCCTATTTCATTTTGAAATGGTCCTTCCCGTGATTTTAAGTTTACTAGGAGTATTTCCTATATACCCAGCCCGTCAGGGGTCAAGTAGGTCCACTTCTCATCATCATGGGATTCGACAACGAGCGCGAGCTATACACTCTGGTAAGCTTAGATTCCACTCATTTGAAGTACGTGTACTCACTTTTTATCAATATGTTTAGTTTGGCGCAGACCCTACTTGGACGGACGAGCGCATTCTCCGAGTATGGCGACGAATGGCTGCGCAGGTCAGACACAAAGCTTTTATGATTTTGCAACCATCTCACAGCATTTGAAGGCTCATCCAGACAAAGGAGGCGACCCAGAATATTTCAAAGAGTTAAAGTAGGCATCGTCTAAAGCGGCGGATATCATAAGACTGATTGATCCTGCTTGATAGCAATGCAAAAGACGTCCTTACCAACAAGGTTAGTATGGAAATGTCACGGCTGCAGCGTCATCTGCCTGTTCAACTACAATGTAGGAAACCCGATATCATTACGATCTGGCCACTTTTCAAGGGCGCACGTGGGATCGTGTAGATGAAGATGGATTCGTCAAAGAATGCATCTCCGAAGAGAGCATCAAGGCATACACAGGCGCCGCTCGTGAACATTGTCTGTTCTGCAGCAGGTGTCACAAATGCCACTTCGCCCACGACCATAGCTGCATCCCATGCCCTACGTGCATGGCATGCGTTGAACACAATATTCACCCGGATGGCGACCTTTGTTGCCGCTGCGTGCGCTCGCCCTCGCCCGATAGTTCAAGTTCGTTGTCGGACATGCCACCCGTAGATGATCAAAATTCAAGCGACGTTGAATTATACGAAGCGATCTGCGAGGATCAGGATCACGATGCTTCTGATTCTCAAGAGCCGATGTGGTCCACCGATGACGAGTTTTGAGGGCAAGGCATCGAGTAACAATCATTCCGTATCTTGTTGATAGCTGGCTTTAACATGTAATATACTGTCATCGTTTATTGATACATATCTTGTGATCTATTTTAATGAAGAAAACACGACATTGGCCCAATGGTATTGAGGAAGTTAAAACTTCAACAGGGTCAAAACATATAGATTTCCTCCAACGAAGTCTTGCCGTAATAACGTGTCTAGTATGCACTTGAGGCGAGCGGTTTGTGTTCAACAGCACACTCTACCATTTGTTGTAAGATCACAGTAATTGAAGATGTCAGCCCCGCGCGGAGTAGCGCGCGACGTGCCGTGCGCAATCCACGTCCGCAGATACCAGGTTTGTGAAGGTGATATGGCTAGTATAGCCCATAGGATCTTAATGTCCATTACCGTGACAGGAATCAAACATTTCCTTTCAATCTGTGGATAATTTCCTATCTTATTATTGCTGATGTTCATGGTTGTAGAGTCTGTGGATGACCAAGCGGATGATGGCATAGTTATACTCTGCGCTGTGTTCTCAAAGGCAATATTGTGATTGATCAAGAACATGATTCGACATTAAATAGAACTACAGGTACATTCAAGAAGTAGATACGCATTTATCTCAAGCTATGTGGCCTTAAGATGTTGTGATTCTGTAGACGGTCCCTCCATTGGGTCGTCTGCATCCATAAGCAACGTAGGTTTTCCAAAGGAGACATTGTCTACCTGCTGATCACCTCCACGGGGATCGCCCTGTCGCTGCCTCAGGAACATGATCCGGTGTTGTATATCTTCCAATGCTTGCCTTGCCGATGCCAGCTTTTGGTCCAGCACTGCACGCTGCACCTCAATATTGATCACATCTTCCTTGAACGCATGCCCCAATCGCTCAAGGAAGGGGATGTCAGTACTGTTTTCGATGGATATTTCGCCCTCCTTCCAAAACGACGGTAATGTTGACGAGGTAGGCGGATTGCAGCTAATAGCAGAGCCAACCATTGTCCGCACTATTGTTGAAATTGATGCGGCTGCAGCTGAAATCTTCGGTTGAAGCTCCAATGTACGAGAATGTGACAATGGGTGAAGGGGATTGGAGGAAACCGCTGTGTCGCCTACAGAACTTGGCTCCGACGCTACTGACAGCATCATTGGAGGTTCGGAAGGCTGTTGCAAAGTCGGATCCGTCGTGGCGATGGGAATCCTGGGTACTGTAGCTGGGGAAATCGTTGATGCTGTGGACATGCCTGGTATTTCGGTGTTCTGCTGCTCCAAAGGAGTCTGTGGTGTAGTAAGGGATTGTGCCTTTGGGGCGATGTTTGGTTTGGTTGATGAACTTGGCACTTGCTGAGAAGTACCTGACATAGCCTGACTCGATGTGGTAGGGCCCATGATTGAGGTCCCTACCGCACTAAGAGAAGGCCTACTGGCGGCCGATCGTGAGCGAGTCATCGGCGGAGCGATGGTGATGGCTGTAGAGCTGCCATCGGTGGTGGGAAGGGACAAGCTGCTTCTCATGGCTGGTGCTTTGAGTGTCTGCTTAGCTGGTGTTAGTGCGGGTTGTTAGTGATCTATCCTCTCTCGCTCGATAACGCAGCACGCACGAATATGGATTTTGGAGGAAGCGTGACGAGACCTACTACCTCCTACCTCGAAACCGCTACTCGATTTCGACCGACTCAAGACTCCGAATATCTCCTTCTCCTTCTCCTTCTCCTTCTCCTTCTCCTTCTCCTTCTCCTTCTCCTTCTCCTTCTCCTTCTCCTTCTCCTTCTCCTTCTCCTTCTCCTTCTCCTTCTCCTTCTCCTTCTCCTTCTCCTTCTCCTTCTCCTTCTCCTTCTCCTTCTCCTTCTCCTTCTCCTTCTCCTTCTCCTTCTCACTTCGCGCATTTCTTGAAGGACGCCCGATTTTGATTGGTGCGATCGGAGGATTATTGCTTGCATCCGACTTGCTAGCACCTGTGACTGGTCGCTTAGTGGGTGGTGGAGCGCGAGGTGGTGACACGTTTGAGGTGGACGCGGAATCCGCCCGCAATCGCTTCTTGTATATCGGCCCCTTGTCCTTTGGTTGAGTTGCTGATCGAGGGGCTTCCTCCTGGGGAGGGGTAACGGGCTCGGGTAGAAATAGCGGGACTTGTTCTGGCTGCGGTGGTGCCGGACTTCCACAGGCGTTAGGTGCGAGATTGCCAGCAAAAGGGGCCCAACGCGAGTCCCAGTTATTTCGCACATAATCGTGCAGTATACGTAGACCTTCTTCAACGTCATCGTGGAGGTACTGTCGACGGCGGAGGCTCATGGACTCAGAACTCTGCTACTATGTCGGTCATCGTGTTGTAAAGATGAGTGATTTACTCACCAGCTCCTTTTCAACTTTTGCAAACCACGCTACGTACATTCCTTCGTTCTGGGCAAGGATCGAAGTCATGGAGTTAGCCCAGTGCGTGAAGCTGGTTACTACTTCGCCCAACCGCACTTCGCGATTCGACTGGGTTCCGGATTGTGCCATTTAAAGACGCTGTTTTGAGAGTATGCAGACCTTGAAAGTAAATGAGATAAAGGGAGTGTGTTTGTATGGCTACGTTTCGACACTGCGCTAAAGCGGCTCATTGTGGGTCCAGCCTTACACGTAATTGCCGTATGCCTGCGCGGTTAATGAGCCTCAACGTAATGCACGTATATGATGAGTTCTCGCCTTGTGATTTCGTAGTGTTTAAGTATGATACTTGATTTCTGGCCCTATCTGCACACCTTCTGACGCTATCTTTGTTATTCTCATTCCCGCCTTGCGCACCCGCAAACCCTCTCCGCTTGCTTTAAGGTTTCCAAGCAATATCTCTACGGCTCCGCAGCTGGTTTGCGACGTGGGCTCGCGCATCCTATCTGTCATACATGACCCTGTGCACCTTATCGATAATCACTGCCCGCACATTGGAGCCATACCTACCTCCGCATCTGTCCCCCGACCTTAACCTCCTCGTTTTAAACGAGCAGTGATCATCCGATTTTCGTATGCGAAGTTCCTATGCTCAATACACCTGCGCCTCCCCCATCCGTCAACTACATCCGAACATAGTAGCCTCAGTTATGTTCCGCATCCGTCTTGCACACATTTAAGCGCACTGTGATTTACGCTGAGCGGACACGCTAGTCATGGCCGCACATACCATCCTCCCGCTGGTTCCACTTTCCCGGCCGATGGCTGTTTCCTCAGACACCTTACGCAGCTTCAAGGCGCAGTAGCCTGCCTCTAGCACTATGCGATATAATGTTATTATTGTAGGAGCGTTCATAGCGGTTATAGGGTCTAGTCTTTCGAGCTTGCGTGGGTGAAAAAGGAGCTGAGTAGTTCTGACGTATATATATATGCTGGTCCATAAGTACCGTGTCCTCGGCTCCACTCGCTTTATGTATATACTCCATATCGTATTACTAGTTGGTGACATATCTACATGTGTATGGTATCCCTCGCGAACAGTGGTACATTTCCTACCCATTGTGAATGGTATTGCTGTTAAGATGGAGTTACTAACCACTGGTCCATTATGTACATGTTCGCCCATGATTCTAGTGACCACAACCATCCCATTACATACAGCTACCTCTCTAGGCATAACAACCACAACCATTACATTCCATACAGCTGCCTCTCTAGGCATAACGGGCACCACCAGCCCATCACCCATGGCAGTTCGCGACTTCCAGTTAGGGCATCGTAGCCATTGTGTGTGGAAACAGTTTCGCTCAGCGGAGCCCACTATGGCAATTGACACTATGAAGACCATTTATACGGTGCATCACTCTCCCTCATTGGCAATGGTACTGCACACCGCGCAGAATACATGCTACTACTCCATTACTAATGCTATAATGATCTAATACGGCTGGGTACCACCATTCCATTCCATATGGTAGAAAAGTGCCCTACTTACTCCATTACGTATGGTATATATCCCACTGAATGGTGTGCTTATAGCACAACAACTGGATGCAATTCAAAGATAGACGTAGTGCATACAACCACTGTTCTACTCTCAGATGAACCGACCCATGCATTGATATACTATTCCACAATATGGTGTGCCTGCCATCATGAAAACAGAGAGTCCAAGTTAAGCTGGGGATAGAAGCCTCCGTCGAGCTAACTGCGTGTGCGTCAGAAAGACTGTCGCACTCAAATCTTTTGACACTGTGAAACATGTCCAATTAGTGTGGTGGCGGAGTAACAGAGTTAGAGCACTCACGGAGCAGCAACAGCGTAGCTGAAATACAGGATAGCGGATGTGAGAAGTACAATTCGGAAGGAGTGTGCCATATTGTATATAGTGCCCTTTAGTATAGTACGTGCTGTTGAACTGACATCAGTCAATCGTGACAAAACGAGAGCCTCAAAAAATTCGAAGAAACTCACCAGTAGCCTGTACCGAAATGTTATCGCTGTGAGGTAAACTGTAATGGGGTGTAGCCAGACACTCGCCGTTAGACGTCTCACTCGGTACTTGTCATTATTTATACAGACTTTCTCCGAAGACCTGTGACAATACAGAGCAATGCTCTTTGTAAGATTGAACAAAGAACACTGTCCTAAAGCTGATGGTGGTAATGGAAGGACCTGATCTATCATACATCTGTTGATGGATTCAAGAAGGTGAGCCTGAGCGCCGCTGTCGTATTGAACACTGAATGGGCCCCGAAACGCCCCATCTGAGAGCGCATTCCCTCTGATACGTACGACAATAGCGAGAAGGTGATGAATTAAACTCTTCGCGTTGTATAGCCACTCGCGTTATATCTCGTAGTTCACGTACGTGCGCCGAGCATTTGTAATGGAAAGATCCCACCGATTTCTCCAGTGTACAGTCCGCAACTAAGAGGGGATAAGCACGGCTGGCTGCCTTGAGATCTCCGAGTATACATTTCAGATTAGTGTACAATGCCATAGTCCTTCTGATTATAGGCCACGGTCTTTTGCATAATCTACCCTCGATTATGTGAGCCCTGGCTAATCGAAGACCGTAGCTAAATTTAAACCTCAAGAATCGACGGGGATTCAACTCGAACTGGACGCCCAGGGGACCCGCGGTTCGTGTTTTAACACCCTGAGGGCGAATGTTCTGCATTTTTCGTAACTTGGTGTTCTGCGTTGTCCTGCTGCGATCTTGACCATCAGTGGGCGTAGGTTTTCAAACTGTAACGAATCTCATCACAGAACTTCGTCTCTGAAATACAGTTACTTGCCTCGAACTCTTTCACGATTTCTGCTACAACATAAGGTGGAAACCGATCTGAAAGATCCGAGGGAAGCAGTCCACGTGGTCCATAAACACTTTTAAATCCTACTATCAAGATGTTTAGAAGCGTCAAGTCCATTTGGGTAAACTTCAGATCAATCAGGTACGTAACACACCGAGAAGCCAGGAAACAGCTCACAAAATCATTGTCGGCTTGTGCAAGGCTAGGGTGGTGGAGCATATCACATACTTGCTCCAGTTCTCATAGAGTGTATTGCATGGATGATGCTGTTGTGATATAAGTAACTAGAAATATTGAAATAGTTACACTCACAGAGGATACAATGGGGGAGGGATACAATAGCTCGATGTTGCAGTTTGCGTGATATGATACCACGATTCTGGTACGTTCCACATGCAGCAACACCCAAGATCTTCTTCATCTCCGCGTTCACTACGCGTTCAGATGGAGGATCGTTGACGAATATGTCAACGTTATTTTGCAGCCATACACACCACTCGCTACAAGCTATTGCGCTGTAGCTACGCAGTATAAGAGAGCCATTATCTATTGGTTTGGCATTCTCAAAGGAGCAGCTCGGATTTTCGTAAAGGCTCATAACCTGTCTGATTAAGGGCCATGGCCTGGATGACAGCCTGTCGAAAGATCGTCATTTACCGCATACAAGTATTCTGTTGTGGCTCACCGTCCTTCCGAGAACGGAATGTACAACGTATCTGACAATACGGATAATGCTATACAGCGGATCCAGGGTGATGTCTGCAGCAAAGGTTCGAAATAGTTACAATCATATGGGCCGAGTAATGGAGGGCAGTATCTCTGGAAATCTTCCTCAACGACACCCATAACTTGTTTGATAGATGTATCCGCAGGTATGGGTACTACTAGTGAGAAATTGCGTATTATAGCAGGGTTAGGCATGACATCCTCAAGATAATCCGTAAAGACCGTAATGAATATCTCGCGAAGTAGTTCAGATGGAAGTGAGATCTTGCTGAAGAGTTTAGACTCGTCGCCCGAATCTTTCAAACAAGTTGCTTCGTGCTTACCTTGCTATCTGAAACATCTTCACCCCGGATGCCGTGGTCCATCGCAAGAATGAAGCTGGTTTTAGTTCAACCGAGAGAGGTTAAGATGGTATCTTGATCTTATTGGCTTTCTTTAGGCTTTCTTGTGATTCCTGTAGATTCCAAACGAAAACGGTTGGAAGTAAGTTGCTCTATTCGGAGGTGGAAGAGTGATCGGTCGCTCATATCATCTCTATCTTCAACCGCCACCACCACCTTACTATCATGCACTACAGTACACTTGCTCATACTGCATATTGTCGGGAGACACCCTAACCCTATGCATTATGAGAAATATGTTATACGAGGTGGGCGTCTAAATGAGCATGTGACTTAATTATAGATTAATATCATTCTAGTCATGAGAATACAAGGGAATTTTGATGATTCTAACATATATTCGGCATAGAATCTGCATGATATGCTGTAATATGCATTAATATTCATTATTCTGAGTCAAATTTTCAAAATTCCTCGAGTGAACATCCATTTTTGGAAGGTAAATACTTTCCCATCCCCCAAAATTGCTCCATGGTAATGCATAATCGACCCTCAGGGCTATGCATTATGCAATATGCACATTTCTGCCAAATTCCCCGCCTCCCGAGTTGGGACCCTCCACCTTCCGATGCATTATGAGAATTATGCGGTATTACCATATGCGGTATGAGCAAGTGTACTGTACCTCTTTCTCTTCATCTCTCTCATCCTCGCAACGGCGCCGGTTGCTGTCGTAGCATGCGAAGGAGAATGCATTGTCGGGATCACAAACGCGTTCTTGGGGAACTACACTAACCCCATCCGCATAACCATGGAACAAATCGTCAGTTTCGCCCCATAGTTCCTATTCATTGCTAACGTCTATGTTTCTAGGCACAGCAAATATCCTACTCAATACCTAATCAACCCCCTCCTTTCCAGACGATCAACTACCTACAACCCATCCTAGATGCCTACAACAACGGAGCGTACGACGGAATGGAAAACGCTATCTTCCCAAGCTTTTTCCATGGGAAATGTCTGCGGGACGGGGTGACTCCTCCTGGCTGCCCAAACCCTGACTGTGATGTCGTCTGTGGTACCCCTGGCTCTCTGGTCCACTTCTACCCAAAACTGCGTTACATCGCCTTTAACCAAACCCGCCGTGGACTACAAGCACTTGCCCTCCCTGGAGTCGACGCATACAACCAATTGGAACAAGCTGTTCTGGATTCTGTTCACCAAGGCTCGAATTCTCGCCGCGATGGACGACTTTCTCGATATGGGCTCTCGTACGCAAGACGCTCTGACGACGATGACGTTCGCTCTCAGCTGAGAAGCATTATGGATGATCTGCCTAACATTATGGAACGTGTCTGTGGTGGTACTGGCTCTGGCTCAACGAATGGTCTCCCGGATTGCAGTTGGACATCCCCGATGAAGGAATACATCTTGACTTTCCCGTGATATGCTTTCTCCTCATAGGAGCAGGACTTTTCGAAGACCACTGCTCTGTCTGGCATTCTAACTCTAATCATCATAATATTCTAATAATGGCACCCTACTGTATTAATATCATGACCTGTTATAGCACATTACTGCGACTTTATTTTGTTCTGCCTGGTGCGGTTCTGATTGTTACCGTGCACCACTCCCCGACATCACTATCCCACTCCCTTTAAGTGAGGACCTAAGTTTCAAGCTCCAAATCAGGGCTCTGTGTTCGTCCCAGCTGCGTATCGTTGGGACAAAGACTCGTCATTCTGTCAGCACTCCCAGCTTGGCCATCAAATAATAACCCTTAATCTGCAGGTAGATTCGCCAAATGTAAGTTTGAAGGTTACCCGAACGTTTCTAAAATCCATCGGAGCGGAATCAACCTCTACTTGTGCTGATCAAGAAAGTGTATTGTTTGTCAATATTTCAATTCTTGAGCCGTATAGTTTCAGCGAGACAAGACAAGCAGCATTATTCCGTATACCAAATGGTACTATGTAGTAGTTACTAAAGAACTATTGTTCTACCACTACTTCATGATCTCCAAGTTGTTGGAATAAACTAGAAAATGAATGATGAATATATGAAGGCTGGCTGTATAAATATTCCAGGCGCACCACCATGGTCTGAATTTACGCAAGGGACGTTCAACTGGTGGTCAGGTCTAGACCAGAATTCGGATAGAAGACTTGTTTCATATCTTGCAGGATTTGTAGTGTAAACAGCATGGAGACCTCATATTCGGGTGTGCGGCGTGCCCCTTCTGTGATTTTGACAAGTGTCGGGTATAATACACTTCGAAGCTGCCAAAAATTGATATACGGCACTTTGAATAGAGTACATAACATACATCATCTTTCAAGACCTCAGTATCAACATCGAGAGGTAAGGCAGCCATTTCATCGGGTGTTAAAGCACATTTTAGGTAGTATTCTCTGATCAGTTTCAACAAAGTTCGAAGTACGAGAATGCCTTTGTCTGCCAGTCTTATCTGTGTCAAATATATAACAAGCAATGATGCTGAAAGAATAAGCTTACGAGATGAATAGAATCACTATGAGGAAGTTGTTGTTGTTGTACGTCACAAAGCTTGAGTAGGTTTCCCAAGTTCCATTCGACGCAGTGTAATGCATAGACTACGGCTCGTTAGCATAAGCTCATCACTAATCGAGAAAAATCACCTAGGCCGCGTGTGATTACCATGATGGCTCGATGCTGAAGTTTCTGTGGGATGGATCCATGTTCAACAGGGCTCAGGAGTTCAAGGCCATTAGCAAGTGGGGGGAAATCATATGCTATTCCTAGTTGATGCAGCTGAACTGTATGCCATAACGTCCATTCCATGCATATAAGACTACCGTACGCATTGAGTATTGGAGAATCGTTGACTGCCGCTTTGACGTCAGCGACCGTACACTTCGGATTAGTATACAGTTGCAGAATCTTGTGTATACATGGCCAGGGTCGTACTGATAACCTACAAAGGATTAGTTATTCACAATAGTGGGCAGAGATAGCATTGCGACTTACCGTCCATCTACCCTAGGGATACGGAGATGGTCTGATAATACTGACAACGCGATCTCGCGTATCTGATACGACGTCTGCAGCAAGGGGGCGAAATGGTTACGCTCGTAAGGTCCAACGATCTGAAAATAGTCATGTCTCATCTGTTTCGCGGCGATGTCTTCCACTTGCTCTGCGGTTGTATTTGGGGGTAGGGGTGTTTCCAGTGTAAACTGACGTATGAGGGCTAGGTCGGGCATGATATTTTCCAGATAGTCCACAAGTACAGTTGTGACGATCTCGAAGAGAACTTCAGGAGGCAGTAACACCATCATGGTTGTAACAAATGAAGAAATTCAGGAAACGATTGTTTATTGGA
Source organism: Cerrena zonata (assembly GCA_038087015.1). Classification (NCBI taxonomy): domain Eukaryota; kingdom Fungi; phylum Basidiomycota; class Agaricomycetes; order Polyporales; family Cerrenaceae; genus Cerrena; species Cerrena zonata. Next base: position 347,156 of record JASBNA010000037.1, read on the forward strand.
ACGGCCCGGTCGTACGAATGAGGAAGGTGCCATGGTGTAAGCCATCGATCATGGCTTGTTCAAGTTATATATTTGACACAGACAGCACGATATAATCATTAAAAGTAAAGCAACCATCGACGTCTATCTCTAGCCATATATCCATAAAATAGAAGAACATACGTGAATCGAACCTTCTCGGTTTTACTGTGCTTACATTACTCCTTATGTCCTCGTCTACCGGAGGAGGGGATACTAGTTAGACCGGCTAGTATTGTCACTAGATGCGGCACTCATGTCCGAATTCCTCATGTTATTCATCACATCAATCTCCACAGATGGTGCCGACAGATAAATCCATTCAAATATTTCCCGAAAAACCAGCCTTCAGGTCGGTTCGAGTATGTGTAAATGGATGCAAGTGACACATAACATAATACCTAGTAAATCCTACCTGCAATATTCTTTGTATACCGACATGATCTCTAGAATTGAGTAATACAGCTGTCCTCGGTCCACAAGCGGGCAGGGGATAAACAAGATACGTTGCTGACATGTCACAATATTTTACCCTTCAACGCAAGGTGACATAACACGATTGGAGCCTCTATTCCATGGAAGCTGTGGTATGTTTCTTAAAATGTTTAGTGCGTAGCTTTTGTAAGCTTCGAACTCGGGTGATGGGTCTGAGCCTCCAAGTTCCATCATTTCAACAATCATGGGTCGCAGATGCTCAAACTATAATAATGATAATGATACAATCAGAGCGACAAGGTTGATGTCAAAGGGGCTACTCACATCAAGCTCTTCCTCAATTTTTGATATGACATAGGGAGGGAGCAGCTCCCTTATATTTGGTCGAAACACGACCATCAGACCATGTTCGCCATATGTGCCTGTATCGTCACAGAACATTTTCAAATACATCAGTGTAGCACGATATATTTGTGCTCGCTGCAGGAGATGAATAAGAGAGTTCACTATAACAAGTAGAAATCAGAGAAGAAATGGACCTACCTCTTCATTCACGAAATCTCCTATCAGCTCTCGATGATCTTCAAGCTTTTGGAGCATATCACACATTCTTTCTAACTCAGCTCGGAGTTTTTGTATTATCGTGGCTGATACACAGTTAGAATACATTCATCTGATCTAGGAGCCATGGTACTCACCAATGCAACAGTGTGAAAGACATAACATAGCCCGACATCGAAGCTTCAGTGATGTTATGCCATGTTGTAAATGCAGTCCATACGCGGCGTGACCTACTGCGAACACTGTTGATTGACTCATTGTCATAGGTTTCCTTTGCAGTTTAGCTAGTCGAATGGAAAACCATGACTGCCACTCAGCGCATGCGATGGCACCATAACCACGCAAGATGGAAGAACAATGTGTAGCAGCTTCAACATCATTGAAAACACATGTTGGATCAGCATAGAGCTGTACCACCTTTTTGATACGGTGCCATGGTTTTTCGCACAGCCTATGGCAAAACACCTGTCATTTGCTTACACTTCATGAATATAATCGGACCATACCGCCCCCCTGATAGCGATTTAGAGATACCAAGGCCATCCGAGAGAACAGACAAACCGACTTCGCGGATTTGGTAAGAGGTTTGTAATAAAGGAACGAAATGGTTATGATCATAGGGGCCAGGGATTTGGAAGTAATCTTCGCTGACTTGGGATGCAGCAAACCTTCTGGCTTCTTCCAGGGAAATGTTTGGAAAGAAAGGTATATCCAATTCGAATCTACGTATAAGAGCTGATTCGGGCATGATATCTTCCAGATAATCCGTGAAGACTATCATGATGATTTCGCGGAGCAGCTCGGGCGGGAGTAAAGTCTATGATAGTCGATGGTCAAACATGGCAGTTTTGCGAATTGGTGTTCAAATAGCCTACTCTATGCAACACTTCGGATGCTCCTATGGGTGATTCCATTATCATTTTGCAATTCTTCTAGATCGCAAACGAAACAAGCTGAGAGTCAACTCGAAGTTGCTTTTTCAAGTTGATACCCAAAGGGAAAGAGTGATCGGTCGCTTATATCGTCTCTTTCTTCAACCACCACCACCTTACTATCATGCACTATCTCTTTCTCTTCATTTCTCTCATCCTCGCAGCAGCGCCGGTCGCCGTCGTAGCATGCGAAGGAGAATGCATCGTCGGGATCACAAACGCATTCTTGGGTAACTACACCAACCCCATCCGCGTGACCATGGAACAAATCGTCAGTCTCACCCACTGGCTCGTTTCTCTTACTAACCTTCATGTTTCTATATAGGCACAACAAATATCCTACTCAATACCTAATCAGCCCCCTCCTTTCAAGACGATCAACTACCTACAACCTATCCTAGATGCCTACAACAACGGAGCGTACGACGGAATGGAAAACGCTATCTTCCCAAGCTACTTCCACGGAAAATGTCTGCGGGGCGGGGTGACTCCTCCTGGATGCCCGAACCCTGACTGCGATGTCGTCTGTGGTACCCCTGGTTCTCTTGTTCACTTCTACCCAAAACTGCGTTACATCGCCTTCGATCAAACCCGCCGGGGTCTACAGGCACTCTCTGCCCCTGGTGCCGACGCGTACAACCAACTGGAGCAAGCTGTTCTGGATTCTGTTCACCAAGGCTCGAATTCTCGCCGCGATGGACGACTTTCTCGATATGGGCTCTCGTACGCAAGACGCTCTGACGACGACGACGTTCGCTCTCAACTGAGAAGCATTATGGATGATCTGCCTAATATTATGGAACGTGTCTGTGGTGGTACTGGCTCTGGCTCAACGAATGGTCTCCCGGATTGCAGTTGGACGTCCCCGATGAAGGAATACATCTTGACTTTCCCGTGATATGACTGACCGTCGAACGAGCTGGGCTTCGGAAACAAATAGCTATTCCCAACACTCTATATAGTTCTAATCATCACGACACCCTAATCGCGACGCTCTATTGTATTAATGTTGTGACCTGGTATATAATCTTACTGGAACATTATTTTGTCTTGTTCATGAGGATTGCGACCGCGTATCGCCCCCGAAGTAACTGTCCTGGCTACTTCGGACTTAAAGCTTGCAACTGTAGCTTGGGTCCTAATATCTTCCGGATCCTCAGGCGCTTTAACTTCCCATGAACGCCCCGCTCCATCCAATTCACGGGTACTCTTCTCGAAGCCTTTGTGCCCATCTGTGAACGGATACTCCCGATTCCTTCACTCGTCGGCGGAGGAGATTATATAGGTACCATGGAGCGCTGAACGTGTTGCTTTCGAAGCTTGATGTGATCTAAAGGACAGGTTAAAGACATGCAGTATCCCTGGATCAATTTCCAACAGTCAAAAACTATAGATTTCTCTCATTGACTGCGTTGGTTGACTGTTGTATCAAATTGCGTTATCTTTTGCATCAGTTTGCAATCATCTGTAATCTGCAGAAGAATACTTGCTTGTCTTCACAAGAATTCCAACTGATGCCGGCTGTTGTACTCGCTCTTGAAACAGCCATGCCAGGATCGATTTATATCCGACTTCTTTCATCTCCTGGCAAGAATTTGCTCGTCTGACACTATTGCTAACTGTTCTCATATATCGGAGTTAACTTTGCCTGTTCCGTGTTCAACGCTCACACCTGGCGCCCCAAAATCATACTATCAATCCGCTCATCATGTTATAGACTTATTCATGTCGGATTCCCTGCTCTGTGAAGACGACCTTCCATTATGATACACCCCTTCCTTCAACCCGCATCTCCTACAAACATCTCGGGATTATGGTGCGACCTCTACTGCATGGATACAGAACCTTCTAATAGCCGTACACATGTGTTAATTTCGTGGAGGTGTGTGGATGTAACTATTCTTGGCCCAGACACTGAGAGATATCGTTATCCAATGATGGAGTCGCCGGAGAAATGACAGTATGACCGAACTGAAGGGACTGGAGGTCATCGCAAGATATCCTCTTGACAACACTGGTCCAAATTAATATAGTTGAGTGTATGACCCCTATGTCCTGAAGGGACTCTCTGTCACTCACGGAGCTGCCCAAGTGTGACTCAGGAATAGGAGTATAGATAAGATAATTTGAGTACGGTAGGTCATGGCGGAGGGAATGTTTGGGTAGGCTATTGGTCGACTGTTACAAGTCACAGATATGAAGTCAGTGTAGAGTACTTACCAGCAACCAGTACTAGAATCGTTTATGTACAGTAGTGTGTCCAGACACTGTCTTTCCCTGACAGCGAATACTGAGGTATATATACTAGCTGTCGTAGGCGCATTGGACTGTGGAGAACCGGCCATTTACTCGATCCCGAGGTCCCATAGCGATGTAACAATGTTGAAGATATTTATACCAGCGAGATGATGACATACCGAAGCCGCAACCACTACCACGATATGTCTTGATTACTCAAAACATCTTGTATGACAGAGACATTGTAGACGTACTTACCGAAGCAACCAGGGAGGAAACCTGAGAGACCTTGGTCTAGAATTTAATTAACGAAACATAGCATTGCACCTAGCGAAACCCTTTCAGTTTGCAATTGATTAATATCGATCGAAAGGCGGCAAATTATGATCCATTACACATGTTTTCACGACTGGCCATAGGAGAACCATGTATAACATGAGGTTATGACATTTCATACGGGCAGTGGTGAGATTGAGATGCTTACAGCCACTGGGCTAACATAAGACCTCCTGAGAGCGAGACGAGCGGTACCAGTACACAACCTGTCTATCACCATCATGCTAGGCGATCAAGGTATGCTTCGCGGTAAAGAAGCGCAGCGGTCTGCGCACGTATGATAGATATGGTGACCAAGGTGGGCAAGGTTCGCTTCGAGCTCAGCACAGGTATGAATAATATCATGGGTGGACAGCGTCTCGTTGGACAGGAGTGGGAGGATCAAGTTCGCAACGCCCGAACAAACGACCACAACATTGACAATGATCATACTAATTAGGAAGGTCTCGTGGTTTGGTATGACTCTAAATGATCACCGCTAAATCCTACACATAAAAAGGCGCCACTAATACAAGATATGGAGTGCCAAGAGTCCGTTAGCCAGCATTATGATACACTACTTTTTGCATATTCAATTAGATTGACAAATTGTCTGTCCACTGCATATGTGGTACGTCCGCGACATGTCATAGCCTCGCCTGATGAACAGATGGACGGGTACTTCTGCAGTCCACGTTGCAAGGGCATCATACCTGTAAAAGCCAATAGGCCTTCATCTGCATAGCTCTGCGCAACGAGTCCATGTCATCATCATCTAGCTAGACTCCTAGTCAGGGTCGTGAGGATAAACTTCTCGTTCGGATGCGAGGTGGCCTTGGCGGGTTCAGCGTGGCCAGTCGATGGTCGACATTCAAATACGACATCGACATTTGTGGGTACACCACGAACATTTACGAGGAAAGAGTGGCGGGAATGTACAACCGTCCGACCGTGATGGAAGTTGTCGGTGCAACAAGTAACATCCGAAGTGGAATCGAACTCAGGGAGTTCATACCCATCGTTGTTGAGTAAAAATTGGATAAGGGTGTGCGGCGTGACATTCTCGAGTGAAATAGACTGCAACGATGTCATATTTTCAATGACCCACTCCCAAAACTCCGAGGACACCTTATTGAAGAAGCCAGAGCTTTGCAACGTGAGGTTGCGGATATGCGAGAACCCATAAATGTTCCCGAATATCTCAAGGTCGATGTCCTCAAAGTTCAACATCCCATGCGCCACCAACGCTGGTGAATCATTGTCTGGCGTTTTGAACGCAAGGTCACATGTATCGTGACCATATTGGACGATAATTTCCGATACCTCGTGCAATCCTGGCAGGTGGGAGTCGTCCAATGGAAGGAATTCGCCGACGTCGTATGCCGCATCCTCGTGATCGATAATAATTGAAGTGCATTCCGAGATTACCAGATGTGAAAGGAATTGAGAGATCAATTCCGGAGGGTGGGATGCAAGGGTGAGAGATTTTAGCTGGTCCAAGTGGATAGGCGAGTTGGGGACCCATCCTAGAGCGTCCTCTGCGCTTTCTTCCCCTCCCAACAAAGCAAGACTTTGGATGTCAGGATTACGATGGAGAGTATCAAAAAGGCACTGGGCGAAGAGGTCGTCGCTCAGGGACTGGCCGTGGAACGAAAGGTGGCGGACATTAAGAGGCCCCACAGGCCATGATGGTAGTGCGACAACACTGAGAGTAGTGAGTGGAGGAGGACCAACCGCAAACAGTGGCGGAAGCTTCCTAGGGGAGAAATGGCTATGATGCGATCCAACGCGGAGAACACGTAAGCGAGGAGCGTCGAGGACTGATAACAAATCCTCAGGGAAGAAGTTAGAGTAGTAGTTGAGTGATTTTATCCGGTGGAAATGAGGCGAAAGGAGAGCAATGGTTTGACGTAGTCCGGCCGCGATTGCATCAGAGTGCCGACTCTGCGTGATTTGACAAATCTGTTGGTCGGCGGATAGACATGCACTGTTCTCTGATACGAACACTCTGAGAGATGCCCGACGAGAACGGCGGAGGAATAGAGATACAGTCTCTATTCTGATATGCCCGCAAATGATGATCGACCATAAAGATGGACATAAGAACGCAACCTCCTTCCAGCGTTGACATAATAATGCAATGTCGCGAAGCCATCGGTAAGCGTCTTTCAAAGAGAGAGGTGTCGGGTCAATCTCTTCGAGAAAATCGGAGAGAGCAGCGTCGCGGACATAGAGAAATATCTCTTCAAGGACCTCGACTGGGCAACGACCAACGGGTAGCCTGCGGTTCTTCTCTATTCGTGAAGAATACACATGCCGGGTTGCTTCTGTCTGAACCGAGCATACAATTCAGAGGTGACTCATAGGTACCGGTTGCTCAAGACTCACTGCCATATTATTGGTGTAGCTGCTCAAACTAGATACATCACGACATCTAAAGTAAGGCTAAAGCTCGTTAAGAAACATGGGGAGACTCACTGTCTGGGACAGTGACCAATGATATGATCCTGTGTCGAACGAACAGTAACCGGGGACGCGGTCTGAACTCTAAGCATGTTCTGCAGGCCAGTGAACGGTTGCGTAGGTGGTGGGGAGTAGCAACAGACACTACACCTGCAGTCCATTTTATATCCAACTCAGGTCGCGATCTGGGGCGTCAGAGTCTGTATGGAATGATTCTGACGCCTGAGAGTTCCTGGAAAATAGAATACCAATACCAATGCCATGCGCCTATGAGCGACTACGGAAGACGCTGATGCGATGATCCAAGCGCTCCCGATACGTCCTATTTAGTGCTTGCGTTCCAAGTTGTGGGTTCTAGATGAAACGCGCTGGCGGAACCCGTTACCTTCGAGGTCAAAAACCGCTACCAGTCGACCACGCGTGGATATGAGAGAGTTGTGCTGCAACTTTACTTTACCACAAAGCTCCGCACAGTCAAACGCGCGCGATTTAGAGACTTGAGCGACGTTTTGATCTATGAATGCATCTGGTCGTTTACAGGTGAGTACCTGTGAGGAGACAACTGGACTGCATCCATGTTATGTCAGTGCCACATAACTGACCGTAGTAAACGCTTATGCTAGCGTCTTTACAGCCGCATCATCTCTGTTCAATGTTGATTGCTAGGCGTTAAGGCACATAAAGAGGGTAATGCCACTTTTTAATCTGATAGGGTGTGGTTCACAGGGAGCCCAACGACGAGCGTATATATAGTTCTACTGAGGATTTTTGTTCAAAACGGGCAAGTTGAAGATCAATTGAATGAAACACAATCAGGAGTGTGCAAACGGGGTGCTTACCTGTCATCAATAGGGCGCTCTGCTGGTGGGGCATTCTCAGCCCAGGAGATCGGTGAACCTTAGTTCTGTATCTCGAGTTGTCCGCCGGCCTGAAGCTTCTCGCTCGCGGAAAGACGGATCCGGCATATGGAGTGTTAGCTCTACCCGTCAGGGCGTTAGAGTAAAGTGAATGCACTGGGAGTTAGACGCAAAGCTCGAGACGCTCAAACGTTTGCATTTCTGGATAAAATAAGAATAAATACTCTATAGATTAATCGCTTTCCACTAGTCTTCGAACAATGGTAGTGACGCGTTTCTCGTTCACATGCTCGAATGTACCCATCCCGTAAGCACGTCTCATTGGTTCGCATTGATGGATAACCTGTACGGCGGCTCGTAAACCGCCTAAGGTTCCATTGTATACTTGAGAAGAGTGTAGGCCAACTCGGCCTAGATGACGTTCATCTGAGCAGTAATTGGGGAACATGTCTGAGTCACAATCGGGTGTAATGAAGCGAGTGTCGGATAACAGAACCCAAATGAGTTCGTTGGGAAGGATGTTGTAGAGATATATGTCCGTCAGGGATGTCATGAAGTGGAACATGTATTGCCAGAATGCAGCACTATGTCCGTTCACAAACGACTGGCTAACTAGAGAGACTTTCTGGATGTTATGCATTGGGATGGTTTGACCGAGCAAAGGTATAACAGTGTTGTTCTTCGACGATGATCGACCGATGGCAGTAAGGACAGGCACCTGATTCAAGTCTCGGAGAATGAATATGCATCGAGAATTGTCACAATCGCTTTGGACATTGATCTCAGTAACGTGCTGAAGGCTAGGAATGTGAATCGCGGAGAGAGGAAGCGATAACGCGAAGTCTTGACAAGCGCCATCGTGCTCAATGATGATATTCGTAGACTCCGGCAGGATAAGGTTCGACAGGAATTGACGGACAAGCCTGTGAGCATAGTGCGCAATGGATAGGGTGCGGAGCTCCCGCGGCTGAACTGGCTCCTCCAAATCAGGACACATGTTCTCGTCCTCTTCGACCCGCAACCCACAAATACCCAGATGCTGGAGGCTCCTGCAGCTCTTTAAGCTTTCGAACAGGGACGAGAAGAAGACTTCGTTCGTGAGCGCCTGTCCCTCTAGCTGGATATTGGTCAATTTGTCCATGTGTTCTATCGGCCATCTAACGAAGTGGGACAACCTAGCCGCCCTCAGGACCGGAGTCGAAGAGAGGAGACGACGGAGACATGGCAAATCGTCACTTCGTGCAGCCTGACGCTCGGAAGTGCCTACGATCAATACCTCTAAGCGAGGCGCGTCCAAAACGCTAGGCTGTAAGTCGCTGATTCCTGGGGGAACGTTGTTTGAGTAGTAACGCAGGGATGTAATGTGTGATAAATGAGGCAAAATCAGCGCCAAAGCGTCCTGCAGGTACGTGTTGGGCTTCCGAGAATCGTGAGCCGACTCCGGGTGTGGCGGTAATATGGGGGGCGCATGTCTAGGATGAGGTATGGTTGACTGTCGTGGTAGAGAAAAGTGGGACTGAGACGCCAATGATTGCAACGGAGAGGGAAAGACACGTGAGTGCCATATCGTAGGTGGTGTGAATAAACCATACGAATGTATAAAGGTAGCTGTCTGTTCCTGATCGGTCGGCACTGACTTGTCTGAAATGAACACTTTCAGAAGCTGGCCATTGGCACGCGCCAGGAATGACGAAATAGTACGAGGACTGATATATCCACAGACTATGGTCGTCCAAAGACTACGGTAGTTCATCGCAGTATCGTACCATATGCGACAAGTCAAGGTGATGCGAAGCCAGCCATATGCGATCGAGGTCGGTGGGGGTAGATCGGAATCGAAGTATTGATCAAGGATAGAGTCTCGGACGTATAGGAAGATGGATTCGAGTATTTCGGGAGGGCAGCGACTGGCAGCTTGTCCGATGTTGCCCGTGTGTTCTGCTGAGGATAGCAGTGTAGCATTTGGAATTCCCATTTGGGCTACCTGAAACTTGAAAGTAATTCAGCGAGACGCAAGTCAAGCTTGCGTATATGAATGCTTACCTGATTGACATCTTCGCTGTATCTAAAATTATTTTAGGCACTGTAATGAGCAGCGGAACAGTGAAACAAACATCAATACACTCACACCTCCAGCGGTACATGGTTGACCGTACCAGACGACATCCTTGGCGAGTGCTTCAGAGGGCAGAACAGTAATGTCAGATTTGACGCGGATGGCGGTATAAGATACTTTTGCGTAGGGCACACCACTATTAAGCATTATCTCATCTGGGTAGGCTTTATATATCGTCACTCGGGCAAGGTGTCAAGCAGGATACCGAACTTCCTTCTGAGTTAGCGCTTAAGGAGTTAGCGTCAGCACGACGGGAGCCTGACGGGAAAACACGCCGAAGCGAAGGCCAAATACAATGTCTAGGCGGCTCGTAGATATAGAACTTGAACGCCGGGTAGGTGTGTACCAAGGTAGCACGGTAGAAGAGTCGGGGATGGAAGAACAGGTGAGCTGATTAGGACGGGATGGAGGTATGTGAGATAGATCCAACTGAGTCCATATCGAAGATCGTCCTTGCATGTGATCATTTCGCACAAGCTTTCATGCAGGGTAATAGTGAAAGGTCCTGGGAGAGAATGCTTCCAAATCTTTCGGGATAAGATGAGATTGTCACAATCCATCATGGGTATGCCATACTTCTTCTCGGTGATAAGTTCATATGGTAGAGGGTTGAGCCTCGTGGCCCTTGCTTGAGTCTTGTCAAGCACTCCCAAGTAACCGTCGGCTGAGGTAAGTCGTCCGGTTCACAGATCGAAGACCGAGCACGAGCAAATTGAAGTCTTCTCAATGTTGACCTGAACGACCGTGACAAATATTGAATACAATCGCCGATCAAACACGCGCATTACCTAAAAATACTTTTACAGTTTGGTCAGTGGTATCAGTTTGTAACATATACAAATTCTGGGCATATACCGTCATTCGAACCTGGATGGACTGTCGCGAGTGCGTTGACGGACATCACGCAAAGTGAACTGACGGATTTCCCAGTGTTCCGTCCTCAAAGGACGGTGCGATGGGAGAGAAGGTTCATTCCCGTTGACCGAGGAAGAATCCCGAGGGTCATCCCGAAGGAATCGTCCAGGGGAGTGAAAAGGGAGCCATACGTGGCTAAGACATTCAATTGCATTGACCATTTAGCTCGGACTTTGTATAACGTGTTTCAGGAACGGGTGTAGCGATGGTAAGACTTGCAATGAAACATACCTCAATGAGTACAGAATGCTACTATCCCATTAACGGAGCAAGAGCTTGTTATGATGCTTCACGGACCGTGTTCCATCTTTCTCCCTGACTTCGAACTACTTGAAAGTGTAGCACCAATGACTAGATAGCTAGTATCGTGCAAGTATTGTAGAGGGCGGAAGCAACCTTGAAAGAGCGATCACTCGGACTGTAAGTACAGGATCAAGGTGTTTGTTTGCAAAATATTGATGCAATATCACTATAGTAGTAGTACCGAGTTATTCTATATACCATCTACAAAGACAGAGAGAAGTCTATAGTTTCCACATCCCGCATTATACGCGTATATGATATTGTTGCTCGGCAAGCTTCTACTACTCTACATCAGAAACAGCTTAACTTTAACTTTACACTACAACTGCGAACTGAACGGAAACGCTTTCTCCGAGCCCGAATCTGTACCGTTACTAGTAACCTTCGGAAACTTCAAGCACAACCTTACTATACTGGGAAGAGACTCGGATGGTTAACGTTACTTGTGCGATTCCGAGCCTCTGTCGGGTAGCGAACAACACGGACACGTAAATGTACCTGACGTAGCTTCAGTTTATTCCCGAATTCGACGGTAATCAGGTACGTACGTCGGGCTTGACACTGACAGTGTGGGGACCCTACGTCTCCCATTTACGTCAGAATTAACAAGTCAACGAAGAGGGAATAAATATACCACACTGAACATTCTCGTCATAGAATCTTGGATATGCGGTTTCGTAGAATCAGCTTGTGCTTGATAACCTGTATATTTCTGTCTCAATACGCTTCGCCCCTCTAAAGAGATCGTGGCTAGCGACTCGAATGCATATAAACATCGGCCACGACCTCCGGCGAAAGCTTATTTATCACGCATTCTGAATGCTGCGGAGGCAGGGCTTTCATGAACCAATCGGCGTGGAAGGCATGACGCAGCTATACAAACGTTAAGTCTCTACATGTCAAGGGTAATCTGAACTTTGAATCCGAGTCGGGACACTTACATCAATCAAGATCCCACCTCTCCGCTTGCAAACCCTGCTGCGAACAGAAAACAAACTGATGTGAAATAACTTGGACCTCCTGAAAGACATTCAGTTTCTTGAGAATCAAGAGTTATAAATGGGTGTTCGGGAAGCGTCGCAGGGAGTCGGGATAACAGTGGCAAAGAGGCGAAGGACTAGTAGTCTCAACGATCCACAAGCAGAAACGTCGTCAGTCGAGAAATACAGCTGAGACGAGTAGACACTTACGATCACCAGAGGGGTATCGATTTACTCCTTTAATCCTCGGTCTCGTCTCGGAGTCTAGATCAGTCCCTTTGGAAAAGTAAGTTCTCCCATCCGGGGCCCGTCTGGGCGTGGTGGGCTCCAAAGAGATTCAACGTCAACGTCCGTTGCTCGTTACCCTTAGAGCTCAAAGGAAAGGAAACCTAACAAACGATACGGAGGTAATCAGCATAGAAGCAGAGACGACCAAATATGAGCATAGTGGTCGCCTCACCGATCGTGAAAGCTTAAACCATTCCATGTTCGACGTCCCAAATTCACTCACAAAATGGTGTGAAGTCAAGATGCAGTGACAATAGCACAATCAACTCACAAGCAAGAGCAGAGACCTATAAAGTCCTCGTCAGCATCATCTCACTCCGAACAGACTTGGACATACCTACTCCGAGTTGGTCAACTTTAACAACCTCTTAGACACGTATCCCATTCACCGACACACAAAAACCATAACAGACTTCAAATCTATATATTTTCTCTCAAAAACTTGTAAAACACAAACAAGGATCACCACACCAACCACCAACAAAACTCATCAATAACAACAACAAACGAACATCTTTTTTGTAATAGTAACTAGTAACCAGTAACCGAATCAAACACAGGCGAAGGAAAAATAGAATAAGAAAGTAGACACTGGAAGGGAAATGGGACAAGGGTAGGGAATGTGGGTTAGAGAACGTGTAGATAGAGGGATGTCGACGTATTCGACGACGTATAGGGTACAAGAACGCTTCCCCACATCGAGGACACTGGTTCTTGACTTCAGTGTCCGTCCGACAACGAGGTAGAGGTTGAGGGCGAGGTAGCGGCCAAGGGAGAAAGGAAGAGGGAAGGCGTGGAGAGAAGCATCAAGGCGGGGTATGCATATACCTACACAAAAACCCAACCGAATCAGCACCACTCTCACAAAAAAAGGACCAGAAGGAAGACTCACAACATTCACCAAGACACCCCCACTCCATCACCGACAAACAAACAATACAAATATACACATGTAGAAACTCATCAACGAGTTTTTTGCTTTGAGTAGAGAGGGGGGGGGTATTCTTGTAATTGATTTGAGGGACGGAATTGTGAATTGTTGCTGAGAACGGCGAGGGCAGAATAGGGAGGATGTGGGAGGAGGGGAAATATGTAGCAGAGGATTGTATTGTAGAGAGGTAGGGAGATAGACTGTCAGCTACTTGGACAAAAACCAAGGCATCGAGACCAAAAACGGAAAATAGGATGGACGACCGTAACATGAAAAAGGGAGGGCGGTCAATAGGAATGGGGAAGAGCGATCAATAGGAATGGAAGAGGCGGGACGGTAAGCAGAAAAAAAGAGGAAAAAGGAAGAACTGCTAGTAACACACTTATTTACTCGAGAAGAGGAGGAGAAGGAGGGAGCAGAAGTTCGACGAGATTCGAGGTTGAAGAAAAAACGTATAGAACGTGATGAAACAATGCGGTATTGATACAGTGCAAGGCAACACGCCGGAACGTCGGGAGAGAAAAAAAGAGTAGGGGCGTGAAAAAAGGCGGGGGGAGTAGTAGCAGAATTGGTAGAGGGGGATTGTAATATGTACAACAGAACTTATAGATCAGTGTTGGAGGATTGACCAAAAGAAGAAAAGGAAGCGGAAACGTGTGTAAGAGGTGATATTTAGTACCTCGAGCCCAAGGCGTTAAAGGAAGAGAGAGCGTCTGAAGGGAGGGCGGGCAAGAGGGGTGGATTGGGAGGTGTATATTACTCGTAAAAAAGAAGACCAAAATGAAACACAAGAGGGGGAAACGTAAAAAGGCTCGTTGAAGTAGGAAAATGAGAAGTATTGATTGACATTGAAGGAAGAAAAGGGGTAACCTGACAAAGAAACACAAAGTCCCAACAAAAAAATCCATAGGAAACACACGCATAAAGGAGGGGTCGGAGTAACGAGGAACGGGGGGAATCAGCGGATCCCATGCACACCATAACGCGTATGCAGAGGTTGAAAGGTCGAGGGGATGGCGAACAAGCAAAAGCGTGGAGGGGGGGTGGGCGTATGGCACAAGTGGATTTGCGGTCGGAGTGGATAGTATATAAATATAAGGAGATATCTTGCTGCCCAGGTCCATGCGTGCGATGCAGATAACCTAAACCCGCCAAGAAAGATACTGGGTGGATTTGCTTGATACGTTGATTTTATACTTCTTATGGTTGATGTGTTGTCTAAGATCGAGAAACGTCTCCTTTTGATACAACGCTGTCGACTGGGTGGGATCGAAATGTCTTCGTCTTGCCTAGCCTCGGGGGAACGATAGCGGGACTAGTGTAAATAGAGGGTAAGTCGGTTTCGAGTGTCGGGGGAATGGATGAGGGGTGAGGACAAGGAAGACATGGGACCCGCGAACCAGCGGACGACGTAAAAACGACCCAAGCGTAAAAGAAAATGCGATGCGAGATGGTGAGGGACAAGTTGGCAATGGAATGCGAGCATGCATAAAAAGTGTGGGTGCTTGAGTGTAAGGCTTCAGAATACAATTGAGGTTGATGGGGGATATAACGAGCCGAAATAGAGGAGATTGAGTCGAATAAGGATTAGAAGGTACCAAAGAACCGGAGAAAGATGAGGGCGTGTGGAGTGATAAGGGATGAGTGTGTGGATGTTGATGGATACGGCAGAGGCGGTGGCGGATAGTGAAGGAGTATGATATGACGTTGAGACGGTCGTAAACCCGCGACCAAACCCTATACAGCTATACAGAAGCTTGAAAAGCGAAATCCGTATCCATCAACAAAAGCCAACACGATACGGGTGTGCATCAAATATGCCCATATCGAAGGCGTGCCATGTACTCCCAGCCTAAGACTGGAAGCGACAGCAAGAGTGCGAGGTTGTCCTAATAACGAGTGACCAAAGACCGAGGGGTGAAACCGTGTTGAAACGTAAACCTGTAGAAAGCGAAGTGCAGAGCCCAGACTAATCCGGGTGAACCCAAAAAGGAGACGAAGATAATGGTTGTAATCGCGGAGATACCGGGAGGCGGCGGCGAAGCCGAATCGAGTCGAAAAACAGCGGAAGCCCCCAGACGCACCAAAAAGGTGACGTCCGGGGGCTGAGGGTTCATGGTTTTGGGGTACGTGGAAGACTGAGAGACGACGATGGCTTCGGTCGTGGCCGAGTATTAAGCGAGAAGAGTGGAAGGGTAAATACGAGCATCTAGGGACCCGAATAAATCTAGGCTGGAGAAAAAAGTCAGCCGCAGTGGAGTGATCGAGTAAAAAAGAGGCTCACCTATACACTTTACGAATTCTATGCTAGTAAAAATACAAATGATGCCCTAAAAGGCAGGGACCGGGAGCTCATCTGGGCTGGGGGAGTTTTGGAAAACGGAACCCGCGTAGAAGCCAGCAGTAATAGAATCAGGGGTAGCGGGGGAGGGCGTCCTGCGCACAACCTGCGCGCGTCGCTTAGGGATCAAACCAACCAATGCTTTCAGCTCTTCAGAGGCATCAGACGAAGACGAGTCGTCATCGGTAGACATCGCGAACATGCCCTCGCTTGGGACCCTACGGTGGTTGCGACGACGCTGAGCTGGGGTAGGCGTAGCGTTCTGAGAAGCCCTATCCGGGAACGGATAACCAAATACGGCAGAAGGAGGAGCCGTACGAGGCGCATCATCGAAGAACGCTTGTTGCTGCCAGGTTGCGCTAGTACGCTTTGAGGGGACGCTGGCACTCTCGCGAACAGGAGTCGAAGGGGGTGTCAGGTCATCAGAGTCGTCACAGATAGGGAAGTCCCAAGCCGTGGTCACGGTAGTGCCAGTGCTGACACGACGAGTAACATGTCGTCGCTCGGGGGTCATGGCCAAGTTTGGCTCAGAATGGTTGACCGGGACAGACTTTTCCTTGATACGAGGGACAGGAAGAGTCTTGGGAGAGGTGAACTGACCACTCTGACGACGACGAGCGAGCTTGCCTGAGGGACGAGTGAGTTCAGGAAGAGCACGGAAAGTGATGGGCTTGGTAGACTGGGTAGGCTTTTGACCGGTCGGAGATGATACAACGAAGGGGTTAAAAGGGTTGTAGTCGGTGGCATCTGTCTGATTCAAGGACTGGACTCGCAAGGGCTTAGAAGGAGGGCGAGCTTGAGTATCGGTTTGCTGGGGTATCCGGGCAGGGGGAGGGGGAGAAGGTTGGTGGGCTTGTCGCCGCGCACGGGGAGATTGAGAGGTGCTCCTGGCACACATCGCAATAACGGCCATGATAATAATAGGAGGATTGTAAAGGTAGAAGGTAGAGGTAGAGAGAGAAGGAAGAAAAGGAACATGAATACAATGCAACCGAGGGCCCGAAGACTGATAAGGACACCTTACCTCTTGTCAGCCTTGTCTACAGCGGCTGGTTTATTCTGACGGCCCCTGGGAGGACGGTCAGGGCTGGCGGTGGCCTGTGCTTTGGGGGCTGACTTCTCGGCTGACTGCTGCTGTTGCGCTTGTTGAACCGCAGGACGGTTGTTCCTCTTGGGAGGTGAAGTCCTCTGTGCCCTGGGGTAAGATTGGGGCTGCTGAGGACGAGAAGGAGCAGGGTAAGCAGGCTTTGAGAGCGAGAGCAGTCCAGGGGTGTGTGTCGGTCGGACTACAACAGGAGCAGAGGGGTGACGGCCATGAGAGGGACGGTGCAAAGCGTTTATGGGCGATTGAACAGCAATCATGGCGGATTGCGGGGGGATATGTTATGACGATATGGTGGGTGTTGTTGAGGAGAGCGAGCGCAACGGCGGCGGCGACGATGAGGAAAAGCGAGGAGAGGGAGAATAACGTTCGGGAGGGGAAGCTGCCTCGCCTCTCTTCCGGTTGTTTTTGATCCCACCGTCCCAGGCGGAGTTCCAACTTTGTCCTCCCACGGCCGTTCCCGGAAGGTGGCACCACCCATCAAATCTCCCTCCGGCTGTGCGAGACTAGCACAAACACACACAAACAGGGTCAGCTGTTCACCCCTGCCCGTCATCGCTTGCGCTCGCCAGCTTGACCATCTGAGATCAGCCACACGAGGCTCCCATCCTCTCGCCCTGGGTCCATGCGGAGA
Organism: Cerrena zonata; assembly: GCA_038087015.1. Lineage (NCBI taxonomy): Eukaryota > Fungi > Basidiomycota > Agaricomycetes > Polyporales > Cerrenaceae > Cerrena > Cerrena zonata. The sequence continues at coordinate 364,585 of JASBNA010000037.1, forward strand.
CCCAGCGAACATCCCACCCTCAGCTTCACCTTGATCGTGAACCTTGCCAGCCCCTTCTCACCCTTCCCCATCAGCTTTCCTTTCACATCCTTCACATCTGCCTGGACCCAGACGCTCTCTTATCAGAAAGGTGACGGCAGCTTCAGGCTCTTGCATATTGCTTGCACAAACAGTGGCTCAACGCTGTCTCCTCGAGGCTACAGTACCATCGACTACTCTACCTGTTCCCAATTGTCCTCTTTTGTCATTTTGGTTATTATCTGCATCTCCAATATCCAATACAGAATACAAAATAGACAATTGCGCAATGCAATGCACCATCTTCTTCCCTGTCACTCCCCAACTAAGACGAACCTACCCCACCCAGCGGTCCTCTCGCTCCTCGCCTCGCTTTGGCCGCAAAGCTGCTCCCTACGCGCCCTATTCAGCCTCTTCTTGTCTTAATCCTCTTCTCCCTTCCAAACCAAGACCAACCGCTCTGACTCGACACGGTATACCCAAATCAAGATCGAATGTCATTGTCTCCGCCGGACCCCGTTTCAAACCTTAAAAAAGGGACATTCCTTCACATTGCCTCCGAGTGCTTAGACCCTCCCTTCTACTCTTCCACGGCATTCACTTGCTATCTACGGTTCAAATCCCTCCAATGGCTCTATAGACAACGACCGCTTCCGCCATTCTTCGTTTCCCAGGGGTACCCAGCCTCGAAACTAGACGCGTCTGATGAGTTTGGTGCGGGTGTAGGTCACCCCTACCCCCGCAAATGGACATTTAGAGATTTCGCAGGTCCCTTCACTATGTACTGTAAACAGGAATCCACGCATCGTGTTTGTGATAATATCCAGGACATGCTACGGGATTTCACGAGTGGGATGGTGCATTCCTAATATTGTTTCCGGGACATCTAGTGCGAGACCTTCCACTTCCACAGTTCCACTCAGGCCCCATATCAATTGCGCGGAGCCTCGTGTCCCTCGTGTTCTTTTGCGTATCCCCCGTTCTCTATTACGATTAGGGACTGAGATTCTATGGGTTGAGGCCTATCTAGGTTTCCTATCTCTCGTCTCTATGTAGACTATTGACAACTACGGGTTGCCAGCGCTCGTGATCGGTCCCCAAACGTAGTTCGGGCCCTTTCTCCCTTTCCATGTTCATCTAAATGCTTTTGGAAAATTGTGATATGTCTATTCTGTCGCTGTATATATGCGACGTTTTAAACATGAAAGCAAAACTCGAATCATTCCGCAGATACATATCCTCGAAATCTCTCCACAGAACATCCCTACTCAAGAAAAGCTGTATTCTGATGGAGTGGTGAACGGAGCACTCGAGACCTAAGGATTATGATAGTATCTCTCTCGCTGTTTCTACGTCGTCCATGAATACAACCCATTTCCCCCAGGCCCAGCCGCCCCAAACGTAATACATCTGATGGTCAGTAGTTCCACACAGAACGCACCGCAGAGCCGGAAAATGCCAAATACTAAATACCCAAACGGCAATAGGCAAAAAAAACCAAGCACCCAGTGATCCATTTTAGGTTCCCTCCTCCGTCGTGCTTGAAACTCTATGCGGGCTACGGAGGTTCTGTCCCTTTCGTTTCCTTTATGCCGTTGTGTAGACTGACTCTCGTCTCCGACCTCATTCCGTCCTCCTCGACCTCGAACGCTCGACGTCCCCCTCTCCATCTAAGCAGCTGACTGGATGGAGAGTCGAGACAAGCAAGGCTGACCGAATCCGCCTATAGACGACGTCAACCTGTCTAAGAAAACTTCCAAGATTCATCGCCCCGCACGTCACCTTCTCTTCATCGCCCTTGCGTTCTTCCGAATCCTAAGCCTTGCAAGGTTTGAAGCTTCATTCTCTGTATTCCGTTCTCCCCCGACCTCTTCAGCGTCCCTCAAACGTACAATGGCTATGCGCATAATGTTGAATCTTGAAATGCTTCATTCTCTATACTCCCCCAACTTCTAGCGTCCGTCAAACATGATGGCTATGCGTAGTATATCGTATGTTGACACGCATACAAGTATGTTGAGGGCACTGTTCACCAACGCGCCCTTCCCATCTTTTCGTATCCATCCAAGCAGATCCTCCGATCCCCCCTTCCTCGGTCCCTCTCAGGCCTACTAACTTCGACGTGCCGGCTTCTACGATCCCATCAACATCAATCGACCCTGTCGGGGACTCGGAGGGCCATCTCAGCGTCTCGTTGTATGTGTGTTTGGTTTCTGTGGTGGTGGGGATAGTGAGGCTATTGGTTTGAATGGGAGGTCGGCAAGAGCAAACCGTCTACGCCGATAGAGATCATGATTGTTTTCATTGTACTAGTCTATTGAGAGGTGTACTAATCTAACTCTCGCACTGCTTGTAATATATATTTGAGTTCCTATTATTGTATGAGTTCTGTCAAACCTAACTCAAAATTAAAGAGATCCTCGGTATCCTCAATAAGCACGTAGTCAAGTAGAGTAAGTAGTTGGCATACAAATCAAAGCACCTAATATCAAGGTTCGACTGCTAAGCAACCCATTCTCGACCAAGTACGAGGACCGCGACCAGATCTCGACGACGAGATTATCAAGACCGCATACATAGAAGAAAATTAATTATTCGCTTAGGGCTACCCTTGACTGTTGACATCACCGGAACGTTACTCGGCGGTGATCTCAATTCCGACACCTTCGTGAGCTCAAGCTGTTATCCCACGCTGGCATCGAACTACTACACAAGCCGTTGAGCCATTGTTCAACCCGCGTTCCCACCACTTGAACACTTCTGACATTCAATTCACAAGATATCTGTGCTTCAAGGCTCTGACAATAGCATTCTACCTTCCCTCAAAAGTCCCAGCATGCACCTACGTCCCCATATAGGACCTCGTTTGTCCAGCCTCCGCCTCCATCTCCGAGCCAACAATCCAACTTCAAGTCGTGTCCATCACCCTTCCTTATTTGCTTGCACCGTCCGTTGCTTGTTGTGCACACGAGACCATCCATCTAGTCCCGCTATGGACTAGCCACCCGCCGCAAATCTTACTCCACACCCAAGTACAGGCACCGCCGCCGTGTACCATCAGAAGGTCCTAGGCCGCATTCTGGGTCTTTGGCGTCTCCTAGGAGCCGACTGGAATTAAAGTTTGCCTATCTCTTCAAACTCAGACCGCAGCGGAGGAGCCGGGTGTTTCGGCATGCACCTAGAAATGATGGAAGAATTGAAAAATTTTGCAGGGACCTGTGGACCATGTAATATTTAATCAGAGGTTCCGTTCCAGGGGTAGCCGTCCGGCAATCTTGCGACAGAGATTCGTCTTGCGTGGCTAGTTTATCGGGCGAGGAGAGCCGAGATAACCGACCGGGCTTTGAAGCTACTGAACGACTCGAGCAGAGTCATCTTGCCTTTTTCTGGTTTGCTACTACACTATAGATTGGGCTCTACATTCTACGCAGCGGGAACATACTGAAGTTACGGGAGGCTCACGTTCCGCTTTCCACTCCTATATTCTACGGTGACTTTGGTGGGGTGCTGACTGACTCGAGATACTGTCGGGAAGATACTGTTGGCTTCAAGATGGGGAAGCTAAAGCTAACAGTACCGTTTAGATCATGATACTCAATCTCTGTGTACGTCTTGAACCTTGAAACTCTTCCCACAGCGGAGATTCCAGCTTACGACCTTAGAGTGCAGGTAACTAACATGCGAAAAACATTAAAAATATTTTTCGCATGTCTCATGGTGTCACAGAATCACGGCGAGATGTCACCAATCCTACCATATTTGGAGTATAGAATATGGGATATGACACCTTTGTCACTGCCTGTTTGTTTGAACAAGACATTTTAAATGTCTTTCACATGTTAATTACCTACCCTCTAAGGTTGCAAGTTGGAATCTCCTCTGTGTCTTTCTATTGTCGCCTACACATCGGTGTAGGCGACAATAGGGGCGTTCAAACCACCTGAACACAGCGCTGAACACGCTCTGAACACATCGCTGAACACAGGTCTGAACACGGTCCTCCGCCTTCCAAATAGAGACATTTGCTACGGTAACTCAGACCCTAGGATGGGGTTTACAGCTTCTCTGTTGTTATTTACATTGTCAATATCATGATTTGCTCAATTGTACATCCATTCATATAGATATTCCTGTTAAGATTAATCACTCAATAAGAATCCTAAGTGTTCCCGTCTGATACAGCCAGAGGGGGCTTGAAAAGATTGACTTGTCAATTCTTTTCGGCGATTTGAGTGCCAAAACATTCTGCTATAAGGAGCTTAAACCCCTGTACACCTCATATTCCAAACAGTCCCACTTATGGTAATCAGAACAAAGATATATTGCGAGTTGAACTACAGTATAACAGCTAGAATACTGAGAAAACACTGCAGGGGATCTATAAACCCCATCCTAGGGTCTGAGTTACCGTAGCAAATGTCTCTATTTGGAAGGCGGAGGACCGTGTTCAGACCTGTGTTCAGCGATGTGTTCAGAGCGTGTTCAGCGCTGTGTTCAGGTGGTTTGAACGCCTGGTAAGCATGAGCTCTTATTTTATTGCATGTATAATTTGCACCAAAATATCACCGTCGCAGTGTTATTCCCACCCCAATTAGCGATGAAATACTGATCCTCGGGTCTCGAATTTGAACATATCACTTATACACTTAGGAGTCCGAGGATCTACACACTAATCAATATCAAGTTGTATCCGCATGGATATCGCGAATTTGACAGTCTCATGGCCGATCTGATGTTTCTCCCTCAACCTTACTCCGTCATTCTCAGTTCTTACTGTTATGCTACCATTGAAGTTATTGCGCTACACTGGACGTAGATGAAGCTGGAACCTCATGTCTTCGGCTATGAAGCGTTTTAACAGGCTTAATGTGCATAAGCAAATGGTGCAATGCTTCAAGTTGGAACTATGCAAACAGTGTTTATGTAGCCCATCTACACCCTTCGAAACTCTGATGCGACAGCGACATATCTTGATCGAGTCACACTTCTGTTCCGTGCGGTATTCGGACTGGTTTAAAATATTTGACAAATTTACTTCGTGGTATAACGCTTCAGCCATTTTCCCCCTTCGATGATACACAACGCTAACAACCCGTTTCTCTTGCTTCCTCACCAATCCAGCTTTGATCTGCTGGCAGCCAGATACTTGTTCGTCGCCATTGCTACTGTCAGTATTATCACTTTCACCCGATGATTGCACGCCTGATTCATGAGCGCAGTCATGGATATGGGACTCTTTATTATCTCTCTCTGACGACATTCGTATGGTGAAGAGATATGGTATAAGACTCCCCGATCTTGTGTACCTCCTATCTCGGTATGAGATGTTTTCATTATTTTACCATGCACCTGAAACTCTTGTTTATGACAGTATCTCAACGTTCACTTTCATAATAATGGCGATTATACACATTGGTATGGAATATGTCGACTAAACCAGCTTATTAAACTAATCTTGCGCTGCCTGAAGTAACACCGATCTCGCATTGTCAAGCTATGGTCAACACCGTCGGGTGGATTGGCTCCTCCTCTGTAGCCTTGAACAACGCACTCTTCTTTATCAGACTTCGAGGTGTTTATTACCATGTGACCTGGGTCTGGGTCTTGTTCTTGATTCTCTGGTTCGCTACCCTCACAACGTTCACCTCGGCCTTTGGATTCACCTCTCCCACCCTAATACCAACGTCATATTGTATTGTCGTAAAGATTAATGTTTTCGTGACTTCTGGCGTCATCAGCACTGTCTTATATGACACCGCGGTGTTTCTTGCTATCTCATTTCGCCTTATCGCGATGTCTGATGGCTATTCTTGGAAAGCCAAGTTACGGGAATTCATGCGAACCAAGGATCTGACTACTATATCCAATATCCTCTGGTCAACAGGGTTGTTATACTATATGTAAGCTATAGCAAGCAGTATACTATCCCGATCACGATATCTAAAAAACTCATTCTAGACCTGTGATCACCATCAACCTCTTCACCTTGATCATCCTACTCTGTCCTTCCATACCGATCGCATATAAAGACATGTGTCCAATTCCCGAGATCGCTCTGCAGAATATCCTCACCTGCCGAGTGTTCCGAGATCTGAAATTGGGTGTCATATATGACGATCCTGCAAGCGTTCCCTCCCAACAGACATTCAATGTTCAAATTGTGGTACCGTCATCCAGTCCTCCCAACGAGCATAATGGAGCTCAAGAGTCTTTTACCACTGTTACTATGCATGAAAGCTCCAATGCTCCGTGCACGGCCATAACTCAAGTAGACGAAGGTTCTAAACAAGGGGACGACATTGTGTGAGCTTTGCGTAAGGGTGTCATAACCTTTTCCTTACTTGTTCGTCGGACATTGACCCATATTACTAGTATTAAGGCTGTTCGCATTACACACTACAAGAAGTGCGCCTATTTATACACCTGATGGATCGTTGTGTCCCTGAATCCTTCAATGTGGTATCTAAGATCGGCCGTCGAGGCCCGCAAAGAGGTCTTGTTATCGAATAATAGTATGTTAGGTGTTGGTGGTGTGGACTCTTTTCGGATATTTAATTATCAGTTTATTTATAATTTTGGGATGACATAACCTTGAATTTGAACATACACAGGAGCTTACACAGGAGCTTGCATCGACGCTTGGAGATCATATCTCTGCATTTCTTAAGCTTAACGTGTTGGCGATACATTACGCCTTCTCAGCGTTTGCGTATCTCTTACGGAGACTGGTGGCTCCATGACTATACTTCTAGCCTGAGGATCTTCTCGATATGTTGCACTTCCCGGTCCCGGCTGAAGATATCAAGTCCACCATTATAGCAACCATTTATCAAGAACCAAAAAGGACCTTCCATTCGCTCTTGACGGTCATCCGAATACTCCTACATGGTCTACGGTCCTATCACTCGGAGAACGGGTCGAAGTTCGAGAAGTTTCAGCATCTATCTTGCAACTCTATTTGTTGACAGCGGGGGAACCGGTGTTCAAATGTCCAAGCTCAAGATGTTTATATTCCAGAAAGTGAGTTCCGGTCTCATTCGGACTCTATCGGCCCACAGAGCGCAGGATTGGTTGATTGGGAGAAGTTGTTCGCTGGCTGTTAGTGTTGAACGTTGAACGTTGAATGTTGATGGCGGTCAAAGCCTTTCTCTCGTCTTGACTTCTTAACTATGTCAGGTTTCCGACTTACGGCGTACTAGGATTGTACTCTCTGCGCTGCATGTCTCGAGTCTCAATGTTGCTCGTTATGATCACATGCTTGTCGTGCAACGTTGACATCGGTCTAAGATGTCTACATCCCCCTCTGGGAAAGTCGAAATAGTCGAAATGATTCCTCTGTTACTCGCGTCTCCACTGGTCTCGTGCGGGGACGTGCCCTCTCGATCTATCACTGGCCACTTTCTGCTAATTTGTATACTGCTTCAAGTTTCCTTTGCACTTTCCCCAGACGCAAAAATCTTGCCGTTCCTTACAACCTAATACTGCGCAGCACCTGTCACCTTACGCAATCCCTTTGCATGGTCCACACTTTTGCGTCGTGATCACCATTTGGAATGAAGGAGAAGGAGAGATTAAAGCGGAGCTTGCTATATCCAGCTGATCGTCCCAACCACCGTGACTGTTCTTACCTTCTTGACAACTGCCCGTTGTCTGCTGACCAGGGCTAGTGTCTATACACTATTCAACATTTGCTATTCGATGGTATCATGGATTCAGTTGCCGTTGCTTCGTTCTATGGGCTTCTATACGCTTCGTACACCCGCTGGCTTCAATGCTAAACCTTCATCGGACTGAAGGTCACAAGAGCATAGACAATGATGTCGACTCTGCCGACTCTATACTCTAAACCTTGCAATGACTCCCTCTCGTCCTGTGGACGACACTATGCTTGGGATAGACACTATAATGCTATAACTTCGCATCCCCCATTCCTCCCTACAACGTGGATCACGCTTTAGCTTTCCGAACGTCACCCTGCCAGCCCTCTCTCGCCCTTGTCTACCTCCGACCGGCTCCATATTACCGCAGGCTTCTACCGGCGGAGCAGATAATCAGAATTTGTTTCAAGACTTTCCCATCGCTCAGATGTAGAATGTCATCTGCCAACGTCCAACTCTACTTATGCGGCAGGAAGTTCAGCGCTTTCGAAACTAGGTTTGTGAATTCGAAGGGTGTTCCCGGGTTGCTTGGACTAGGTTTCGTGATACGGGAGCGTGAGTGGAAACTATCATTCCCTTTGTAACCCTGTAGACATCTAATAGAGTTTTCTGGGATCTTGAATAGAAGCCTTTGCATGTATTGTTGCTACTGTCTATTGATGCCCTTGTAGGATTGACAACTGTAATTGAAGGATGTCGATGGGTGTCCATTGTTGTTCTGAGCTGTTGTAAAGTACAATTGCGATGACAACGAGGACTGGTCGACTTGGGGTCACACGAATGTCAACTGCCCGAAAAGCAAGGAAGACTTCTCTCCTTGGTTTGTCCTCATCTCTTTATTGTACGTGCTTTATATATGTATCGATTATAATAGTATGATTGACGTTCATCTGTCACTGAAAGCGAAGATAGAAAATACAAAAGGCACATAATGAGAGTATGAAATAGCTGGACTTCGGACGTTGATTCCTATTACGATGTTATTGTTTGGGGTATATGGCCTCTCATTGCTTCAAGTGGGATATACAATTAGATTTATTTAATATGCCAACTCTGAGTTGAACTCTGAGTATCCTATACGTATGTGACGTCATTTGAAGGCACTCGGCGTTAACCGGTTCAGCACCAGCCTGAGGAGACTCGGAAAAATTTACAAGTTTTTCCTGCTACTTCTCATGAACAGTGAATGCCTTACTTCTAATTAAACTTGGGAAATTTGTGACCCTGTACTAGTGGAAAGCTTGGTGATCACTGCTCAGTGTATCCGTTTGTGGTCTCTTTCTCTCTATTTTATGTGATGTTCAAGTTTTATTCCCGACCTGAACTTGACTCACTGTTCCGAATTGTGACGAACTCGAAGTTGGGAAATCTGCTTCTACAATGTTCAGGTACTTACTCCTCGACGGTCGAACAGATAATAAAGGCCATCACATGAGCCTGACAATACGCTCACATGTTCTTTCGGTCTCAACACGGTCCGCCACCTCGAGCTTTCTCGAGCTTTCATCGCAGTCCAAGCCCAGTTCACGATGTAGAAACGTATCTGATGCTCGAATAGTACCCGAGGAAAGACCGTTCTTTGAGGGTATAAAGCGATCTTCCTCATATTTTTACACGTGTCGGTCAACCCGTGTAAGAACTTATGAAGTCGCATGTCAATTTACTTTGCTCGTTATTTTTGTTATGGCTAACCGCTCTAGCACCAAATGCTAACGCTGTCCATTTCGATATCGATGCGACGAAAGGGAACGAGACTATATTCGCCATCTCCTCATTCATCGAAAATAATGGTACGCATTTCGACCTAGCGCTGTTGTTAAAATGGAACCTTACATTTGTCTATAGTGAATCGTGCAGATGATGGCGGGCTTTATGCTGTAAGTTCCACAACGTGAATAGAAGTTATTAATGTTTTGTGACCGAATTTCTATTCTTTGAAGGAACTCGGTGAGTCGTCCCGTTCAAAGGGACCGTGTAAATATTGATAGCTGCGTTCAAGTCCAAAACAGAGCGTTTCAGGGTGTGTCGCGAACGTTTTACATGACACATAAATCTCATCCTTCTTAAGAGGATACTAGCTACTTGACTATCCCAGGATGGAAGAAAGTAGGAAGCGCGTCGTTATACCAGGACCCAGACATGCCACTAGAAGCATTGAAGCGGTCTCTCGAGATCTACATCCCAGCGAATGAAAGTCATGTAATGGGGGAACGTGCTGGTATTTCCAACACAGGTAAAATGCTCTCCCCCAGCATTAAGAAGTTTTGATTTGATTGGAACTTCGTTTATCAGGATGGTTTGGAATTCCCATAAGGGCACAGCCCTACAATGCATCATTCTTTGCCAAAGTCGACCGTTACTCGCATCTCACTGGAATGATTGACATTTCCCTCGTCTCTCTCACAGCAAACAAGACTTACGCACATGCGTCCTTCCCTACTGCCGATCTTTCAACGGATTGGAAACAATTTACTACAACTTTACATCCCACTGAAGATGCACCTGATTCCAACAACGTACTATCTTTGACGATGGAAGTGACAGCCGACCATGATCAATATGCTTGGTTCAATTTGATCTCACTTTTCCCGCCGACGTATAAGAATCGGACGAACGGACTCAGGAAGGATCTAGCGGAAGCACTGCATGATCTAAGACCCAAGCATATTCGGATTCCTGGTGGTAGCAATTTACAAGGTACCATCTCATCCACACCTTTTTCATTATATATACTGATATAGTTCTGTGCAGGCGGGGACATTTCATCTCGATTTAATTGGACCCTTTCTTTAGGTCCGCTCGAGAAACGCCCAGGCCGAGTAGGGTACTGGGTTGGGTACCAAACCGAAGGTCTTGGGTTGAAAGAGCTACTAGATATGTGTGAAGACTTTAGTGCTACCCCAATTTTGGGCGTGTACGATGGGTATGCGGCGGATGACGAGAGTGTGCCAAATACGCACCAGCTGGATAAGTATATTCAAAGTGCTGTTGACGAGCTGCAGTAGGTGTTTGTTATTTTCTTATGCTTAAGGTGCTTACTAGTTATGTAGTCTTGTATTAGGCGATTCTCAGACGAATCAATGGGGGCAGCTTCGAGCTGAATTAGGTCACCCCGAACCTTACAAGTTGGAATATGTGTATGTTTAACCATTATTCTTCACATTTCTGTTATAAATCATCACCTCTGTTCGCAGCGAAATTGGGAATGAGGGTACATACTGCCCCAATATCTCTTCACGACGAGCCAACTAACATGATTTAGACTTCACCTCGACCACCTACGGATATCGCTGGCAGCGTTTCTATGACGCATTGAAGGCAGCTTACCCAAACGTCAACTACATTGCATCATCTTCAATCGACCGTGTCAACCTTCCAGCGGTTGACGTTCATGATTTTAGTGGTCCGGACTTTTTCTATAGTCTTTTTGACCGGTAAGCTCTTGCATGATGTGCTGTTCGTGATTGAAATTTTAACATGTGTATCTCACAGATATGACAACTGGCCTCGAAACGGAACAATCGTGCGTGTTGCCGTCTGCCTTCTTTTGCATATCCTGGTTCTTCACACAAAAAATCTTCAAGATCTGGGAGCTCGAGAATGGAGTGATAAACACAAATAGCCTCGTGCGTCTTGCGGGATCTACCCCACCTAATTACCTTTCACAGGGAAATGTGACGAATCCCCTTTAGGAACCATTCAACACACCAGAAACACGTTTACCAACTCCGTAAGTCGTCCTGCTCTCCTCTTCTTGTCTATGCGAATCCTCCGGAGATAGCTCATACATCCCTATCCCATTCATTCTTCTTCGGTCTCTCACCTCAATGTTCAAACGCCTTTCTGTCGGCTAGCACATTACAAGGGTCCATTGCAGAAGCGGTCTTCCTTATAGGCATGCAACGTAACGGTGACCTCGTTGCTGGTTCGAGTTATGCACCATATCTGGCTAATAACTATTCCTCGCAATGGACACCCAATCTCATCAACTTCAATATCACCCATGTCGCTCTTTCCACGAGGTGAGCATCCAGAATTTGGAATCTAGATGGTGTGCAGCAATACATTACGTAGTGTACACTGTGTATAACGCATGTCTGTCTGAGATGACAGAGCAAAACACTGATTAACCGCACTTCACATTCGCTTACATTTATCGCTATTAGCTACTATGTGCAACGAATGGTCTCACATGCTCGTGCGGAGAAAACACACCCTGTCACAAGCGACACCACTTTCGGTCCTCTCTATTGGGTTGCCTCTTCCACCAACGACTCGTCCGTATTTTATTTGCAGATTGCCAATATCGAACAAGCTTCTGTGCCAGTCACAGGTACTATCAAGGTCGGAGACTCGGATGAAGGTGACGACATTCTACCCCTAATGAACTTGACGAGAAGGGTGAATGGCGGAAAGGGACTCCAAGCGGGGTCCACGATTCTGACAGCGGGGCCATGGCAAGGTTATAATGTTACGAATGACTTAGATCATCTAGATGCTGTTGTACCTGTCACTAAGGAGATTACGGCTGCTTTGGAGGGCTCGCAGATCGTTTTCAACTTCACGGTTCTGGGGTGGAGTTTCGGTGTGTATATATTTGTGCTTTACTAGTCTATTAGGACTGGCGATGTGAAGTCTCGAAATAGGGAGGGATGTATACGCGTGCTTGTACACTACGTAGTGACAATGTTATACTAAACTTGCCCACGAGAGAATATTGTACCAAAAAGAAATAGCGGCGGGAGATACGCCCCACCTTGTTCTTAATTTGGAAGCTCAATTTCGATCGTCGATCATGTTATTGTACTCCAGACATACCACTTGATGGATACAGTGTCTGCATGGCGCACGCTACGCCACAGGAGATAATGACAAGAATTAAGGTGCAGTGATTATGACTGTGAATAATATCTATCTCTTTCCTCGACCACGAACTCGTCCGTCCCTGCTATGAAGCGTATCCTTGATATCCTCGGAGTCAATGCTAACAAATCGCACTACATCGTAGTTGCCCAGTACAAGCGTGCAGACTACGGGGTAGGCGCAGAAGAGAACTTTCATTGGGCTATCATCATACTAGAGGATATCAATGAGGATGCGGCTCTCTGTGGACCGTGTTATCAGGTCTTCGATCGCCACTTCAATGATGAACGTGGAGTGGAGTGGCATCTCTACAATAAACCCGTCACTCTGGGAAGAACCGATAAATCTCTCGGAGGTGTTGTTATTGGAACCGTCAAGCAAAAGGATTTGGTTGAACTTGGCCAAGTAAGGTTCCTCCAATTAGCTACCGATAAGAACAGTTATGAACTGAGTGTTCACATAGATACTTTCCGCTCACCTGCCCATCGTCAAATTCGAGGGCTGGAATTGTCGGGACTGGGTGATAGAGGCAATCCAGCTGCTGAGGGTCAAAGGGTGGATCCCTACCGATATTAAGGAGCAGGCTTCCCTACTACCTTCTCTGAGAGCAGCGAGTACCGCTAGTGATGCGGCACGCAAGAGGGGACGGCCGCAGAAGATCATCACCTTCTGAGTTTGAAGCTGGTAGAGAGATGTAAGCAAGATTCTCTATATGACGCAGGATGTCAATGACTGACCTACATGTAGGACGTAGGGGACTTTTTGATCGAATCAGCACGTTGCGAGGTTATGCGTGTATCGGAATGACTGGGAAAATGTGGTATAATGTACATTTTATAATGGCAGGTCCATCTCGGAGCTATGTATAGCATAAGGAGCACTGAATAGAGCAAGTTAGACACCTCGTAAGTTAGAAAGTACAAACCAACCTACAAGATTCCCGAAAGAACCTCATAGCTCTCCTACTAAATGATCAGAAGGTCCCTGGTCCACCGTCCAGTCCCTCCCGCTCTCGACAAAGAGCGAATCAACGATTCTCCCAAGGAAAAATCCTTCCGTGTCATTGGATTACAAACTACTTTCCAGGTATCTGTACTCATAACCTTCCGCTGGAGCGCAAACCCACGGTACGAGGATAGTGGTATAGGCACGTATATGACGCAGGGTTAATTCATAGTAATAGTGTTTTAGGGGAAACATGCACTCTAACATAAGAGGTACTAGTGGCTTTCAATTACCGGTTGCGCTTGCATTCTGCTACTTAGATGTACATCATCAGCCATATAACACTGTCTTATTCGGCAGAACGGTCATCTGTTGGGCCATCACTACCCTCTGATAATGATTCTTCATTATTTACTACACAGAAATAGAGGTAAGAGGAACACCGCCTTCCAGATGTACAACGAACACTCACTTATCACTTCGGCAATAGTACTGGGATTTGGGCCAAGGGCAAACCATGAACCTACTTTGATAGCGTCCTCGAGTTCATAAGTCATCGACGAACTTCCCAAAACAAACTTTCCTATGTGATCCATGATTCCACTCGTAGCAATGGGGTTGCATAGAGCGATATGTAACGTGCTCAGAATGTGAGAGTTCCTCGTCACCTCAGTGAGCCTTCCCTCCGAAAGGTCATCAATAGCGGCAAGGTACACACGCCGATAGTGGGCTAGTTCGGAAGGTGAGTCGTATGCTTGGTTATCCTCTGGTGATGCCTCTGCTGACCGTCCATAGAATAACGGGTCCCAATCAACTGTCAACCAAGATGGGTAGCTTAGTGCGTTAAGCTGCCGAGGGCCGACGTCTACACCGTCCCAGTCAATAAGGCCAGTTATGTTTCCAGCTTCGTCGATAAGAATATTTTGAGAGTCGAAGTCAGGATGACCAAGGACGAAAGGAGGACCATCAAATCGTGAGTCGGGAAGGGCGGATAGATAGAGTTGAAGGAGAGCCAACATCGGGGTATCCCTTGCCATTCTTCTCCCTGGAATAAGTGCAGACGAAAATGCATGAGTCGACGTAAAGGGCCCGAAGGTTTCGCTAGAGTCGTTGAGATCGGAGTGGAACTCTCGTATTGAAGTGTAATTGACGACGGTAGTGGTACCAGTGAGTTCGTCATAGTCAAGACGTCCAATCTTGTCGAACTCGAGGGTAGAAAGTTCCACCATCCATTTTGCAATGCTCCTTAAAACACGATCTTTTTCTCGCACTCCCATCCACCAAGAAGCATTGTTCCATACTTTGCAGAGGTTTGTTCCAGGAACAAAGTCATAAATGGTATAAGGATGGCGTAGGGGATTATTAGTGTCCATAGAAGCTGCATGAATTTGTGGAATAGGGATGGATGTTTTCGACGCTATGTATTTCTGAGTAGATATGTCTAGACGCATCGAGCGAGCACACGCGTCCGTCCATGGCTCCTCCACTGGAATCCGAATAATCCAACGAAGAGCATCTGAGAACGTAATCTCATAGACGATGTTGAAAGCACCGGTGCGCGGCTTTGGGGAGACAGTACAGGAAAGTGGTGAGTTCGTGGAGTAATCGAGGCGAGCTGTAAGGGCTAGTTGTTGAATAACGTTGATATCAATGTCTGAAATTATGGCTAAGAATTGAGGTTCAAGCTCATCATCTGAAGATTGTTTGGAGGTAGTGGACATCGGTGTATGAGAGTACTTACGTGATAGTACCGTAAGTGGGAGAGAGCGACTATCTGAAACGGGACGATCTCCCTGCGGGAGAACCTGCTCCGAGTCTAGCAGATGTTCATTCGGTAAAACACTTGTCGAGACTCTCGTTGCCAATGAGAACAGGGAGTCGGAATGGCACCGCAAACTTTGCAGACAGAAAAAGGCAAGTATGTAAGGTGGTTGAAAGTTGCATTGTTCTCGATTAGGCAGTTTATCATCGATTGTATACCGGAAACACTTGAAGATATAGACTAATACACAGTTGGTATGCCACGCCACAGGCTATCTTGATGATCCAAAGATCAACCTAAGAAGTGTACCCAACTCTTCTCTTGACCACCAACTAGTATATCAACATGAATCGCATCCGCAACCTCCTGGTGGCCAACAGCGATAAACTGCATCACATCGTCATCGCTCAGTATAAGCGTGCTGACTATTCAATAGGCGAAGAAGAGAACTTTCACTGGGCTATTGTCGTGCTCGAGAAAATCGCTGTTGGTGAGGAGTTCAAAGGGCCATGTTATCAGGTCTTCGATCGCCACTATAACGACGAACGTGGCATTCAATGGAATCTTTTCAACAAGCCCGTCAGTTTGGACAAGACTGAGAAGTCACTCGGAGGTATTTCTATTGGGACCATCAAACGCAAAGACTTGGATGAGCTTGATCAGGTAGGCATCTTCGTCCGATTGTTGATAGCCAGTGGTTGAATGTCTTCGTCTAGATCTTGTCTAATCATCTTCCTGTTGTCAAATTCGCCGGATGGAACTGTCGTGACTGGGTCATGGAAGCGATTGGACTGATGAAGGCTAAAGGGTGGATTCCTCATGAGATTACGGAACAAGCTATTCTGTTGCCGGCTCTGAGAGCAGCTAGTGCTGCGAGTCACGAGGCTAAGCGGCCACGTATCGTTCTCCTTGAGGGTGGTACTACAGATACGTGAGTAAATTGAACACTAATCTCCCTATTGACTGCGATAGGAGACTGACCTGGGGTGTAGATGGAGATTCGGAGTGAATTGCGCTTCTTCAAGTCAAGCGCAAATCCTGGAATCCTGATTCGGAAGTGTAAGCTGTTGTGCGAGCATACCATGGGCATTTTTGAGTTTAGTTGCATGCACTATTCAGTATCAGAGAGTAGGATAGGCCCTGAGATACGAACCACGACCTGGCAGTAATAACACATATTAATCGAGAAGTAAGCTCGATCTTGGTATATAGGAAGTAAAAAAAATGTGGATGATGTCAGTCATCAACCACCTCACAAGCCCAAAGAAAGCGTCCTCAAAACCCGCCCACCAGATGATCAGAAAGCTCTCGATCAACCATCCAATCCTTTTTGTCCTCTTCTGAGAACATAGCAATGATCCTGTTATTCCATGACAGATCCTTCCTGTCCATTGGATTCCACATCGCCTTGACCATTTCCCAGTGTTCCGGGTACCATCCCGATTGCTCCCAATCGATTATAGCCGCCACCTTGCCATCTTTGACCATGATGTTCCGTGGTGCAAGATCACCATGCGTGAACACAATTCGGTGGTCTTCTCGCATGCGAGCACGGATCCCGGGAAGTGTTGTCTCGTCCATGAAGATCTCCGCTGCGTCAACGAGGTAATCGTTGAAGCTAGCCTCGTCCAAAAATGGACCCACGGGTCCGGAGGATGTTATACGGCCATCTCTGACTCCTTCCCCATACAATGCACATACCTTGCGCCCATATGGCGGAGGGAGAGCGCGTAGTTGTGAAATGTAAGATCGCAGAGATTCGACGATGCTATCTTTTTGCGCATCGTCGAGGTCTTTCCAGACATCTTCAAGGCAATCGCCTTCGATGGCCTGCATAAGCAGGTATCTACGGCCATAGCCCTCTGCGGAAGCGTACACCCGTGGTACAGGTATGGTTGTATGAGCACGTATATAACGGAGGGTGTCTGCCTCGAGAGCTCCATTCGTTATGCTAAATGTTTTGAGCACCATTCGTCCGAGTATAAATGCGAGACGACCAGAGTGTGACGTCCCGTCAGGTTTGCGTCGCAACTCATGGTAGAGCCCGCAGGCAGAAAGGTAGGTTTTGAATATTGTGGCGAGGCCTAGTGACCGAATGTGCTATAGAAGGTTTGGTGAAATGAAACGTTGGGTGTAAGCTCGATGCTACTTACTGATATTTGTTGGAACATGAGGGTTTACTAACGTATCGTGACGAAGTTCACGACAGCCTTGTAATTGAATTGCATTCGTACTATCTTGGTTCCCACGCTCAGTAGACAGCTTCAAACTCCCAATTCGGTGTTCAATTCACGGGCCATGGTCCCAGGGGTTCAATGCCATTTATATTCGCCAGCCTAGCCCTTGTTGTCGAAACTGTATTGAACCACCGAAATCTACCAGTATCTACTAAATAAATATTTCTCTCTCATATCTACAAATGCAATGTGGTACGATCCAGTGTCGAACGGGGTATATAAACACCTCCGACGCTCGTCACAATCCCAAGCCTTACTACAGTGACATATCAATCTCCTCAGCTTGTATTTGCCTCCGTCTCCGTCGTCGTTGTCCCAGTTACGACTGAGTTCCGAATGCAAAACTCGGCGTTTTTCGGGCTAAGAGAGAGAAAAGGCCGAGAAAGCCACGTGATAAGAACTGACGTAGAGATGGCTGGAAGGAGCAGCCAGTGCGAGCCATCCTTTTACTTTTCCGCCATCATCGACGTTCTTGCCAGCACGGAGCTGGTCTCTCATTCTAAACCATGCTATCGAAACGTATAATCGCCATCGCTTCCAGCAGAGCAAGTTCTGCCGCGTTGTCAAGAGGATTGTGAGTTTGAGCGTCCTGAGATAATGTTCAAACATCCTCCTTCATTTAGTGACACTATTTATTCAGGAATGTCGCCAACTCACATATGCGAGTCGCCCAATTCCACTCATCAAAGCTGTTGCAAGGTAAAATACACTCAAGTTTCGAAAAAAAGCCTAGAGCGAATTGTGACATCACATGTAGCCGAGACCGTCAAAGTCCCCCAGATGGCGGAATCAATATCGGAGGGTACGCTGAAGACATGGCACAAACAGCCGGGTGACACTGTGGAGGCGGACGAGGAGATTGCAACGATCGAGACTGACAAGGTGTGTAGTGATACCCCGAGCTTTCTGTGTCACCGGGCTTCAACGGGTTGTTCATATTAATCATTATATATTCAATAGATCGACGTCTCTGTCAATGCTCCTTCTGCCGGCACCCTCACTGAGCACCTCGCCGCTGAAGAAGACACCGTCTCTGTTGGTCAGGACCTCTTCCGTTTCGAACCTGGTGAAGGTGGTGCATCGAAAGATGCTGTCAAGGACCAGCAAGAGTCAAAACCTGCGCAAGAGACTACCGACAAGACTGAACCCGCTGACCAACAAGTCGAGAAAGGTACACCACCACCACCACCTCCCGCAAAGGAGGATATCCGTGCAAAGGACACTGCTGGTGTCCAAGGCGGTGAGAGCAAGAAGGCGTTGAAGGAATCTACTCCTTCGAAACCTAAAGAAAGCGAACCCATCCCTGCCCGTACTCCCGGAAGCAGAAACGAAACGCGTATCAAGATGTCTCGCATGCGTCTCCGTATCGCTGAACGTCTCAAGGAATCGCAGAATGCTGCTGCGTCATTAACCACCTTCAACGAAGTCGACATGTCAAGCCTTATCGAATTCAGGAAAAAGTACAAGGACGAAGTGCTGAAGACTCAAGATGTCAAGCTGGGTTTCATGAGTCCCTTCGTGAAGGCTTGCTCTTTGGCCTTGAAGGAGATCCCTGCTGCCAACGCCTCGATTGAGGGAGATGAGATCGTCTACAGGGATTATGTTGACATGAGTGTCGCTGTTGCGACTCCCAAGGGCTTGGTCACTCCCGTTCTCCGTAACGCGGAAGGCATGAACTTTGTGGAGATTGAGAAGGAAATCGCTGGCCTCGGTAAGAAGGTATGTGTCCAATTTGTCAAAATATAAACGCACAGACATTAACTGAAATTATCCCAAGGCTCGCGATGGTAAACTGACGCTTGAGGATATGGCCGGTGGAACTTTCACTATGTGCGTCACTATGTTGTTATCATTCAACGCTTGTCTGATCCTCCCGGGTCTTGTTTAGCTCCAATGGAGGCGTCTTCGGTTCGTTGTATGGTACTCCCATCATCAACTTGCCTCAAGCTGCTGTTCTCGGTATGTCGGATTCCTTTCCTTTGGTCCCGTCACTTCAATTTTTCACAAACTTAAACACTTCGTTTGTGATCTTGGCATCATGATTACCGCCACTCTTCTATTCTCGTTTTTCTCGGCCATAACACTAAATGCCTTTTCTCCTATAGGTATGCACTCCATCAAGGAGAAACCCGTTGTCGTTAACGGTCAAATCGTTATCCGCCCTATCATGGTCGTCGCTCTCACCTATGACCACCGTCTCCTCGACGGACGGGAAGCTGTCACCTTCCTCGGTATGTCTTTTCTTCGCAATATTTCTGACCGGATATTGAGACACGTTGATATTATAGTGAAAGTCAAGGATTACCTCGAGGATCCCCGTAAGATGCTCCTTGCTTGAACGGAATAATCTGTTGGGTCAGAGTTCTATGCGAATGTGCATCTCTTGATTTAATTCACCTTCCCCCACAAGCTTGACTCGGAGCTTCCTTGTATATCTGACGATACGGATATAGATAATTCTACATGCATTGCCGAACCCCAAGTTTATCAAAGCGAACGCTCAGCTCGCCCCAATATTTTCTTCACGTTGTCCTCACTCTCTTCATCATGTTTTTGGTACATTAGATTCTTCTTTTTCTCCTTTGAACCGTAAATGAACATTCTTGTTTCCATTACTATGATTCTATTTATACACGCCCTCGGTCTGGAGGCTGAGGTTTCCCGGAATATCTGAATGGGTTTATCTGTCGTCGTCGCATGTTGGGGTTGACATGAAGAATGATATGAGCGCCGCATCTAGCGACAATACTCGTTGGGCCATTCCCTCCGCCGCCGATAGGCGAAGAGATGAGGAGCGTCTTATAAGCACAGGGAACCCGAAAAGGTTCTACTCCCGTAGTT
Source organism: Cerrena zonata (assembly GCA_038087015.1). NCBI lineage: Eukaryota > Fungi > Basidiomycota > Agaricomycetes > Polyporales > Cerrenaceae > Cerrena > Cerrena zonata. The sequence goes on from JASBNA010000037.1 coordinate 384,909, forward strand.
TATGAATGAAATGGAGCAGGGCGTTCGTATAAAGTGTAAGACAGTCAAAGCCACAAGCGTTAGGAGGGACCCGTTTAAATTCCTAATGGCATAGTATTTTAAGTCGGTGCTGGTACTACTACACCTGCCTCATCTGTACAAGTGAGCGTCATGATCAACCACCTGAACTTGAACGAACGATTTCCTGGGTTTCCTTATTCGTTACAACCAAGAATCATCATTATGGTGCTGCTGCTGCCTCCCGAAATTCTCTTTGAGATCGTCACAGCTGTACTTGTAGACTATCTAGAAAGCATCATGCCTGATCCAACCCTCATTGGCCAATTTACGCTGGAAACACCCTTACCTCCACATGCAACTGCGATTCAGGTCGAGGATATTGCCGCAGAAGAGATAGGAGATGACTATTTCTCAATCGTCGGACCTTACGATCGTAACCACTTCGCTCCCCTGCTCCAAACATCCTATCAGATACGTGAGATCGCACTGTCAGTCCTGTCAGATCATCTTGGTATTCCTATGGTGGATGGACGGTAAGATGCAACACTATCTCTAACTAATAGTATGAGTTGAAGATACTTCGTAGGCTATCAGCAAGACCCTGGCCATTTATCCAGAAAATTTTGCAATTGTATACCAACCCGAAGTGTACGCTTGCTGATATGGAGACCGTGACTACCGTCAACGCCTCTCCAATACTACAGGCGTATGGTAATCTGGCATGCATGCAGTGGATGTTATGGAAAGCAGTTCAGCTAGATTCATTAGGCATAACACATACCAGTGAGATTCGCTCTGGAGTTGAACATATGAGAGACACCACACACCCAAGAGATGGCAGCTTCATCCCTCAGAAGCCTCGATATCAAGGCATACTACTCATATCACGCTGTCTAGGTAATCTCGGACGTTCGGCGATGATCTAATGCTAACGATAACATAGTTTATGTGTTACAAAGTACCAAAGAACAATCAGAAGGAATGTTTGATTTTGATAACAGGTCATCCCTTCCTCGTTATGATGACCTTGTAAGCTATTTATTTCTTTGTTTACATCCTAGATTGTTATATATTTACTACAGACATCCATGAGGGACTACCTTACCTTTATGTTGTTGGAAGAGGTTAGATGGTGGTACTTAGAATGTGCCATAACATTGGATGAAATGGTTGCCTTACCTCCCGATGTTGCTACTGAGGTCCTGAAGGATGACGTATGTGTTTTAATCCATTCATAAGTGGTGTCTACTAAAAGTGTTACAGTTTCGAACCATATTATACCCGATGCTTGTCAAAATCATGGAAGGTACACGCAATACACCCGAATATGAAAGCTGCAAGGAGTTAGCACTACAGATGCTGGAAGATATGGTCTTCATCTCCTCTTCAAGCTTTAGTCTGAGCCAAAATCACCATGGAAGCGAAACTCGGAATACAAAGCCAGATCAACAAAGTCTTCGTCAATATCATGGATCAGAATAGATATGTAAGCTGGCTCTTCACCCACAACTATCCTCTAACGGGCATTTATCTACGACTATAGGGAGTGGAAACTGATGGTAGGATATTGAAGATGTTGAGGATGGTAGAGGAATTATACAGGGAAAGGGGACTTACGTCCGCAGATTGGATAGTTTTCGTGGACATCTTGCCTCCAGATGTCGTCACTGAAATCACAGAGAGGATTCATGTATACGTTTATTTTTTTGTCCTAAATCCGTCGCTTGTATGATAGTTTGAGAAACTCCGTCCGATCATTATCAAAGTTACGCAAGTAACCTCACAAATACCTGAATGAGGGGCTTGCAAGAAGGTGGCCCTCGACGTGCTGGAGTTGTTTGATCAGCTCCCTTCACCTTCGCCTTCATCTTCAAGTCTGGTTGAGATGTCCTTGGAGCCAGATCCCGTATACATATGTGTCGTGAAATGAGGTAAGCTAATGCCCTTGTCCTCTCAGGGGACCATTCACTAAAGCGTTATGGCGATATGAGGAGACGGCGAAATAGATGGTTGGGAGATGTCTAAAGGGACTAGGATAGTGATTTCGGAGAGCGATGTACAGCTGACATCATATCGGTCACGACAAAATAATGTTCCAGTAAAATTCTATACCAGGTTATTAATACAATAGGGTATCATCATTGGGGTATTGTGATTATTAAAAGTAGAAAATCGGAGGTAGAATAGTAGTTGTCACGAAGAGGTCCAGCTTCTATGAGTCGTAAGCATATCACGGGAAGGTCAAGATGTATTCCTTCATCGGGGAAGCCCAGCTGCAATCCGGTAGACCATTCGTTGAGCCAGAGCCAGTACCACCACAGACACGTTCCATGGTAGAAGAGAGATTATCCATAATGTTTTTCAACTGCGAGCGAACGTCGTCATCGTCAGAGCGTCTTGCGTACGAAAGTCCATATCGAGAAAGACGTCCATCGCGGCGAGAATTCGAGCCTTGGTGAACGGAATCCAGAACAGCTTGCTCCAGTTGGTTGTACGCGTCGTTTCCAGGGGCAGAGAGTGCCTGTAGACCCCGGCGGGTTTGATCGAAGGCGATGTAGCGCAGTTTTGAGTAAAAGTGAACAAGAGAACCAGGGGTACCACAGACGACATCGCAGTCAGGGTTTGGGCAGCCAGGAGGAGTCACCCCGTCTCGCAGACATTTTCCGTGGAAGTAGCTTGGGAAGATAGCGTTTTCCATTCCGTCGTACGCTCCGTTGTTGTAGGCATCTAGGATGGGTTGCAAGTAGTTGATCGTCTGGAAAGGAGGGGGTTGATTAGGTATCGAGTAGGATATTTGCTGTGCCTAGAAACATAAACTTTAGCAATGAATAGGAACTATGGGGCGAAACTGACGATCTGTTCCATGGTCATACGAATCGGGTCGGTGTAGTTACCCAAGAACGCGTTTGTGATCCCGACGATACATTCTCCTTCGCATGCTATGACAGCGGCCGGCGCCGTTGCGAGGATGAGAGAGACGAAGAGGAGCAAATAGTGCATGATAGTAAGGTGGTGGTAGTAGTGGTGGTGGTTGAAGAAGGAAGGGGTGATGTTGAAATTCGACATAGTACTAAGCGACCGATCACTCTTTCACCTTACTCTCAACCGCTGTCACGGTTCTCATTTCGTTTGGAATTCAAGGGAATCACCAAAAAAACCAATAACTTCTAAGATACCATCCCAAGCTCTTTCGGTTGAACTAAAACTAACTTCACTCTTGCAATGGATCACAGCATCCAGGGGGAAGGTGTTGCAGATAGCAAGGTAAGCACAAAGCAACTTGAAAGATTCAGGCGACGAGTCTAAACTCTTCGGCAAGATCTTACTTCCATCTGAACTCCTTCGCGAGATATTCATTACAGTCTTCACGGATTATCTTGAAGATGTTATGCCCAACCCTGCTATAATACGCAATTTCTCACTAGTGGCACCCTTGCCTGCGAATACGACTTACAAACAAGCTATGGATATCATTGAGGAAGAGTTCCAGGCATACTGCCCTTCGATGCTCGGCCCATACGATTGCAACTATTTCGTCCCTTTGCTGCAAACATCACCCCGGATCCGCTATATAGCTCTATCCGTATTGTCAGATACGTTGTACATTCCGTTCTCGGAAGGACGGTAAGACATAATCAAATATCTGGTATGCAGTAAGTGACGGTCTTTCGACAGGCTGTCATCGAGTCCGTGGCCTCTAATCAGACAAGTTATGAGCCTTTACGCAAATCCTGCCTGCTCCTTTGGAAATGCCAAATCAATAGATAATGGCTCTTTTATACTGCGTAGCTACAGCGCAATAGCTTGTAGCGAGTGGTGTGTATGGCTGCAAACTAACATTTACAGATCCGTCAACGATCCTCCATCTGAACGCGTGATGGACACGGAGATGACGAAGATTTTGGATGTTGCTGCATTTGCAACATACCAGAATCGTGGTATCATATCACGCAAACTGCAACATCGAGCTATTGTGTCCCTCCCCCATTGTATCCTCTGTGAGTGTAACTACTTCAATATTTCTAGTTACTTACGACACAACAGCAGTATGCATGCAAATCACTCTACAAAGTTTGGAGCGAATATATGATATACTCCACGACCCTGACGTTGTACATGCTAACGATGATCTTGTAAGGTGTCCCCTGGCTTCTGGGGTGTGTCACGTACCTGATTGATCTGAAGTATACCCAAATGGACTCAGCGCTTCTAAGCCGTTTGCTGAAAGGATGTGGGGTGATCTATGGTGGACTTATGTCCATGCTTCCATCGGATCTTCCAGATCGGTTTCCACCTTATGTTGTAGCAGAAATCGTGAAGGAGTTCGAGGTAAGTAACTTTATTTTGGATGAAGTTCTGTGATGAGATTTGTTACAGTTTGAAAACCTACGCCCACTAGTGGTCAAGATTGCAGCAGGACAACGCAAAACACCAAGTTATGAAAAATGCAGAACATTCGCCCTCAGGCTGTTAAAAAATGAACCACGACTCCCCTGGGCATCCAGTTTGAGTTGAATTCCCGCACCCGAGGGATACAATACAGGCTTCCTTACCGTCGACTCTTGAAGTTTAGTTACGGGTTTCGATTAAACAGGGTTCAAAGAGTCGAGGGTCAGATCATCAGACTCCGTTGTTGCAGACATCTAGGGGAAACTCACTAGATATTCTTGCGCCAGGAAATAGGGGAATGAAGCATGGGGTGAAACTGACGATCTGTTCCATGGTCACACTAACTGGGTCGGTTAGCATAGCGTACTGCAGAACGCCTTTGTAATAGTCTATCTTCGCGAGTACCGTAACTACGAGAATAAAAGAGAAATAGTGCACGATAGTACGGCGGGTGATATTGTAATTGCCAGTGAGCGGACGTAAGCGATCGATCACTTACCGAATCGCTTCAGACAGCTACCAAGTTGCTTCTTGACTCTCAACGCTGTTAACCGTTCTTCCTGTTTCGCTTGGAATCCAAAGGAATAAAAAAAAACAATAATTGACTTGTACGTATGAATATCTGGAGTGTTTATCACTCATGGGTCTGTCGTTGTCACTGTTTGGCGCCTGTCTGAAGGCCTTCACTGGTTGCATCCTCAGCCGATGACATTTCGGCCTCGATTTGTCTTTTGTCCGCAAACTTGCTCTTATCTAGTACCTCTGGCGATCCTCTTCAGGAGGCATTTCTGACAGCCCCGCTAGGCAACCGCGTGGTCGAAATCCACGGATCTTCTGTAACAGTCATGTTAGAAATGCATTGTAGGTGGGTAATGTAGAAATTGCGGAGTGAACAGGTTGAACCCGTAAAGATTGTTGACGTTTATGGATCCTTGCAATTCTGCCGAATGCAAACCATCCTGATACCGTATCTGGATTAGCTTTTAGAAATCACGAAGGAGCTCAAAGTAGGCGATCCTAATTGGGGTCAATTTCAATTACTAAAGAAAGTCCGCTCTAGTTTGAACACCAGGATACAATAGTAGTTAAGATTGCAAAAGGTCCACTCAGAACACCGGAATACAAGCATACGCGCTCGCCGGGTTGTTGGAACTTGAGAATATAATAGTAAGTTCACCATCTCCCGGAGGGATTTAGTTTAGAACGCCAGATTTCTCCTGTGAAGTTCTTCTCGTTGATGCCAATTACTAATGCAATCTGATCGTTAAGTGACATAGGTCTAATCGTTGTTCACCCCCGAACCTACCGGATCCCATCTTTGCTATCCACTGCCTGTTATAAAATTATGCCACATCATCACGACGTGTATACACTGCCCTACACAGGTGGTGTTGGCATTGAGGCTGAATAATATAATCTAAATGGTAATCGGAACTCAATATGGTTTCGATCTTATTGTTCAGCTATTGATTCGCACAGCGCTCACACAATGGCGGTCTTATAAAGTTCGATGAGACAAATAGCCTGCGGAGTTGGGCGTTTATCCTCCTTCTCTCCATACGCTCTCACTCTCACACCCGTTTCTGAACAGTCTGAAATACTTCATAATGGCTCGTCCGGGGGGTAACATGGAGTCCTTGATGCTAGCTTTAGGTAGGAAGGCGCGAACATGTTCACTAACAACGTAAGTGAGCTTTTCGCCACTCCCACTTATACCTAGCTGATGTACTTGCACAGCCGTTTTGAGGATCTCCATAACGTAACAGTGAGTTCCGTTAGAATTCCCATTGACTCAGGTGTACTTAACGAGTTCCCCAGCTGGACTATGTGATGATAGGACTGGAGACGGAAACGATCTGTGCCCTACTAAAGCAGTTCAACGACACCGAAGTACCAATTCACCACCTCCCAGACAAAGTAATCTTCCGTATTTTTGAAGCATTTTGGGGGACATACGAAGAACTATCTTACCAATGGTTACTAATAACCGTTGTGTGCAAACGTTGGAGATCATTGGCTCTCTCGTGCCCTCGACTGTGGTCAGTTCTACATTTTGATGTGATGCCATTAAAGGCTGCATCACGATTTGTAGAACTTTCCTCCGATGTGCCAATGAAATGGATTATCCCCAATTACAAAAGGCTGGAGCAGCGCCACGAAGGTACTTACATTCCAATCATCTCTCTGGTATTTATATCTAATCGAGAATATACTCGACAGATTTCCACGCAAAGTTCAGTGATCTACTTGCTTCGTCGATGAACCGCATTGAGCACCTCGACATCGACCTAGGAGGGCATGATAATTTCCTGGACCTACTCAAAGAACCCGCTTCTAAATTGAAGTATCTTCGCATCTGTGGAAAGGCTCCTGTACCGAAGGTGAAGACAGACGAGACATTACTACCAGCCCTTAACACGGCACCAAGGCTACAACACTTTATACTCGAGAGTGACATATCTTGGGCTAGAACCCCTCTCAAGAGACTTATCTCCTTCATCAGTGTTTGGCAGAATTTTGGTGATTCGAGCTCCACCTCCACCTTCCTTCAAACGCTAAGGAAGAGCCCCTCGCTATCCCTCCTTTCATTAGGCACCATGCAAAATGGGGTCGATCTAGAGCTTACGCTTCCACCATCTTTGATAGAGTATCGTGTTGATCAATCAAAGATTCATCTCTCCAATATTGGCAAGGTCGTCCTGACATACATGTCTCTACATTCCCTCCGACGTCTAACCAGTATGATCAAAGCCCCCGAGAGCACGAATAGCGTTATAGGAATGACTACTAGCAATGGAACTCCCGCCGTCCTCGTTGATGTTTTCTTGTCCTTCCCTGTACCAATTCCAGAGCCGGGACATGTTATCCTATTGATTAACAGGAACCCCTCTATTTATCGCTATAATGTTATAGTTCAAGACAACGGAGACACCCTTCCGCCTCGCTTTTGGCATAGAAATGTATTTCCGGATACATCTGCACTATTGTCGGACAGTCGTCTTGCGGGAGCGTTATCCCTGACAATTCACTACCCGCGCCCGTTCACTACACCGCCAACTCGGTCAGACATCAGCGTCACGTCGGCCGCTTTGGTCCTATACAGGTAAGTGATTGTCTCAAACTCGGATTAGTCATACCTCAAGCAGTGCTTACCTGATGAGCTCCTGTTGATGTCGGTAGGACCTCCTTATGATCCTTTTCATTTTCTGAGTTGTAGCATACCCGTGATCTTTAAATTATCTACAATCCTTTCTAATCGTTAGCTCAATCCTCATGTCTTAGGTATGTTAATGAAACATATACTGTTTATATGAGTCCAACCTCGAAGGGTGGTAATCTGAGGAGGGTGTAAAGTCGTAAAGGCTGGTATGTATTATGACCGTAAATACTACAAGTAAAAGTAATTGAATGTATTGACATCTGAGGCATTGTCATCGTGATCCTAGCTCCCCCCGCCGGGTCCTGGTACGCCTCCTTTTTCTGCTTGTTTCGCCGCCTTATTTCGAGCACGTGTTGCTGCAGCTCGTTCTGCAATTTCGCGACGTCTGATAGGACCCGAGACTTGAAGTTGAGCGGCGAATTGCTCATGCGCAGCTTCTCGATCTTCGAAGAGTGCAACCGGTTTTGTCAGATGACGGGGAAGAGTGGATCGGAGTAGATGTGCGTTATGTAGAGCATGCATGTTTATGAAGAATTGTTGAAGGGGCTTGTGAACGATAACCTCGCGTCTTCGAGTCGTCTCCTGGCGTTCCTGATTGGTATATTTTGTGTGTGTACCACATTGCGCGGAATGACAATCATGTTGAGCATTGAATATAAATAAAATATTCTGTAATCATAATTTATTCATGAGTGGACGTCGCTACAGAACAAATTAATATAACCGTTACCTTAGGGTCTATGATTGAAATTGTTTCAGTGACATCGGAACTCAGTGGACGAGTGAGGAAAGGCATATTTAGTCGTACATCATTCTGATCGGACACAATGAACGTCTCGACGAGAACGATAGCACCCAGTGAATCACGGCTAGCTTCTGGTACAAGTATCCTTGAAATTCGGCCGGCATGGATAGAGCTTCCATCAACATCCTACATCACCATCATTTCCAAGTCAGCAAGGTGACAGATCGAAGCTGTCATTGAAGAACTGTACCTGAGGATCACAGAAGAAAACCCACGATCCCTCTTTGCAGATATCTTGGGAGCTCGAAATCACAGACCTGCAACGCACCCACTTGTTGGCCACACCTGATAGGGACTTGTATTCGGGAAGTTCAATGGGGAGTCCAGCATCTTGAAGGTGAAAGTGCCATTCTTGTGCCACAGCAGACGCCTTCGGTACTCTTTTAATAGTTCCTACATCAAGCATCAGTCAACATTGACATCTGTGTGATTGTAAACAGCTGCCGTGAGTAGACACATACCTGGAACCAGAGGCACCTTTTCCACCCATCCAAGACGGCGTTGAAGCTCTCGGTGAGTGAGTATAAAGCTTCGTACCTCTTCTGATGCCTGTATATACTCTCCATCTACACTCTTCCACCATCCCCCACTCACTTGATGCTTGAATCTTTCAAGGTTCGCAATTGCTTCTGCAATGTCATGACTTGGTGCTTGGTGATTAGATAAGATACTACACAGTCGGAAGATAGCGTTCCAACACTCAAAAATCTCGGTTGAGAACCCAGGAACTGGTCCATTATTACGCACGTCACCAGGTGTGTGTGTGAGAATATGTAGTTTCCCCTTGTCCAAAATTCGCCGTGGATCGATTATTGCCCATGCATCAAGTACATTGTCAATCAATGTTTTCAAGTCGCTCTGACAGGGAGGTGAGTATTGCGCTATATATTTTTGTGACGCACTTACCAGATATTCATCTACATTTTCAATAGAACCATAATATAGAAGAGCCCCCAGCTCTCCAGCGGTCCGCCACAGACGTAAATGTGTCTCTGAAGCAAGCTCGCCGTGAAGATGGAAGACGCCTACTTGCTGCAGGGCTCGAAAATGCTTTCCGACAAGCGCGTTTTTATACCGGACCATGTACGTCACTGGATCGTAGCCCAAATTCTAGGCTTCATAAAAGTTAGGTAAAATTTTACAAAAATTCTCTTACAAAATATACTTTTTAGCATTATAAAATTGTCAGAAAATGCTAAATTGCAGCAGAATTTGATAAATCATAAAAACCTATATAAATTCAGACTTTTGTATTCAATTTTTAGACTTTAGAAATGTTGAATTTTCATATTTTTTTGTTAGAGAAAAATTTACTATCCAAAATTCAAAATTTTGATATACTTTTGATTCTCCAAAAGTAATATAAAATTTAAACTGCTAATTCGGAAAGGTCAGTGATATTGCATACTTGAATATCTCTATCAGATAGTATAATTGATAGAGACTATGATTTACCAACAATAGTAGTCTATATCTTCTCTTTAGGCTCTCTATTTATAAAACTTTATTTTCATATATACAATTATATTATGATTTTTAGAGAAATAAAAGTGTATCAAAATTTGGAATTTTGCAAAGTCAATTTTTCTTTAACAAAAACTGTATGAAAATTCAACATTTTCAAAGTCTAAAAATTGAATACAAAAGTCTGAATTTATATAGATTTTTATGATTCATCAAGTTCTGCTGCAATTTAGCATTTTCTGACAATTTTATAATGCTCAAAAGTATATTTTGTAAGAGAATTTTTATAAAACTTTACCTGACTTTTATGAAGCCTAAAATTTGGGCTATGATCCAGTGCGTCCCACGTATAGGATACATGTTCAAGCCATCAACCGCAGATGACTCAAGGCGTGTGGCGAAGAGCTGTTGTTGCTTGTCATTCCAGTCGGTATGTGTTTTATGCCACACATATTTCTCTCCGCCAAGTAACCATGTGTGGAGACTTTCCACAGGTGTATCACGATGGACGTTATGATCTTGATAATGTAAGTGATGATTTGAAAGTATTTTCAATACCTTCTAGTACTCACCATCATAACCCAGCAGAATATTGTAGTGGTCCCCTCGGCGAATTTCAGATCATAAGGCTGAAGTATATGTGAGTTTTTGTTATCTACGATCAGTCTAGAAAGCAGTGCTTACGTAAATTGACAGGCAATGCATTAAATCTTTCTGGCGGTTGTTGATACAGCCATGTTCGAAGTTCCTCAGCGATCTCATTCGATATTGCCGCCTTGACAGATGCACGATTCTCGCCTGTCAGAGTCTTTTCGTTGAGTCGAGGGTCCCGTGTTTCTGAGTTGGTTAGTCGCACAGCGTTCATCTCTTTTTTTCACTGAATAATCTTTGCAATCCACCACTGGGCAATTGTGTCCTTTGTGCCTGTCGCAGTTTGTGAGGCTTTAACCGCGCTCTCTGTGCCTGTGAACGCGAGTTCATATTGGTGTTTAATTTCTTCAACTGTCTCTTCTACCGTTCGGGGTACTCCAGGCTTTTGGTACTATGTGAGTATTCTCTTCGCAACAATGGTAACATAAGATCACTTACTGCATACAATGATTTATAGCCCTCTGTTGTCTCCGTCTGTAAAGCAGTTCCCCCTGCCTTGCATGTCCGGCATTTCAAATCGCCCTGAAGTCCAATCTGTGAAGTAAGTTCCGCCTGTTGTGGATTATCTCCTGCATCAACACGCGAGATTGCACGAAAAAGAATCTCTTCTTTCAGCAGACAATCATAAGCATTATGCCATTGTTCCATCCCAGTCTCCTTCTCCAAGACCTCCAACTGTTCGAGTGCAGAGGCATGCGGAGACGTTGAGCAAAATCGAACGAAATACTCTTGCTGGAGTTTTTCGCGTGGCAAGCAAAGGTTCGCGAGGTAAATGTTACAACGAACGTACACTTTTTCTTTTCTTTTCCTTTTCCTTTCCCTTACTTGTACTTGTGACTCAGTAACCACATGGCCCGGTAGCACATGAACGATCACCAGACTAGCTTACCTATCAATTCTCCCACATGACATCATCTGCTCCACGATGATGTCATAACTGACGTCATTATGACATCATCCTAGTCTAGACCATTCTATTCTCTCGCGTAGTACAGCCACAGTCCCTAGTATATAAACCCAGTAGCTCTAGCTTGTATTCCTTAACCTGACCTAGGCAATCTACCCTTTCTTACCCTGTTTAACTTGCACCTGCGTGAAAGGGCTTCGCCCGTAACAAAAGGTCAGGTTCCTCTTACCATCGCTATCGTCCCACACGTTAGCGACAGAACTCTGAACCCTGAAACTCTGTCTATGACATCTCTCCTCGAACTCCTTGTAACACTTCTCTTCCTTGCCCAAGTTACCCTTGCCTACATCGTATACCGATACTTCCAGCACATCGAAAACATTGTCACTGTTACCTACCAGAACGTTGGAGTGGGATCCGAGGGGATAGGGAGTGTGGAGGCAGAGTCGAGGAGAGATTACCAGTTTGGGCGAGTAGTGTAGCGCTGGTGGACTTAGAGTAGTTTGTCGGAGTAGCGAGACGCGGAATCAGATCAGGTTTACGCTGTTCCACCAGGACGCACCGCTGCAACGTGGTGACGAGAGCGCGATCGACCCACTTGTGCATCTCTTTCATAACTTTGCACTGTAACCACCTACGCATACTACACTGGATTCATTAACGCACCACCTAGACTCGCTACAACCCAAAGGAAGAAGGCAGGAAGCCGCGAGAAGCAGAAGCCGCGTTCGAAACAGCAGGGGTCAGTTCGTGAAGGTCACACAGCGAGACCTACTAGATAGCCCTTCATCGTCGACGATATCATCACTACCTAGTAGCACCATACCAACTGTCGAAAACACGCCATCTGGATCGCCATCCACTCGCAGCTTTGAGCTTATCGATAACCCCTCTGGTGCCACTTCGCTATCCCTACAGTTCCCTGCGCCACACGTAGCATTTATAGCACCTAATACTAGTACAGTATCGCTACCAAAACCCAACGTCCCAGTACCATCTATAGCCACACCCACACCCCTAATTCAACAAACGCCTGCACCTCGTAACGCCATGCCCTCAGATCGGCCACAACCATTTGACGGCGATGATCCGGGACGGAGTGCCCGTCAGTTCTTGCGCGATGTCGAGCTACAGTGCTCAGACGATGCAAAGGACAAACAGATCATCAGGCGATTTGGTCTGCTCCTTAAGGCAGATAGCACAGCGGATGTATGGTATGAGAATTGGAAGACGGCAAACCCGGGCGACAAGGACGACTGGACCAAGGTATCAGAAGCTTTCGAGAAGAAGTTCGGAAGGTCTGAGAAGAAAGTTTTCAAACGGCCAGAGGCCATGAACATTCTGATCTCTATGATCGACGATATCGATGCTTGTAAACTTGGCTCCTATGACCAAAGTAGCCAGATGGACTACCATGTTCTCCAGCTTGACAAGATCGTTAGCGAGGCTCTGAAGATGGGATGCGCAGATGACATGGCAGAAGAGGTAAAGGACCACCTACCCAAGACCTTGCGTGAGATGCTCGAGAAGCAGGGGATGATTGAGAAGTGGGAGGAGCTGAGGACAGCGGGGAAGAAAGTACAGGCGTACAAACTGAAGAAGGTAATGGAGGAGGAGAAGGAGAAGGAACGGAAGAAGGAAGACGAAGAAGCACGTATTCGACAACTCGACGCTGCGACACGTCGTATGGATGCTACACTTCGCGACTTCCAGCGAGGACGATCTACTGTGTCTGCTTCACCAACAGCAGCGCTTCGACAGGGCTTACAGTCGATTCCTCTCGGACGCCCGGCCTCTCAGCAATACATCCAACCCGATCGCAACAACCCCTTTCTCACTTCTGACCAACCTCGATCCGGCAACCTCTTTGCCCCACCACCACGACGAGCACTCCCTGGCCATGTACGACTTCAAGCCCTACGCCAGAACACAGCAAACCTAGTCCAACACAAACCAGACGATGCGGGACTAGCAGCGTATCGCATCCAAGTCGACGAGTGGCAACGCCGTAACCCCAACACCAGAAACCCTGACGAAACGAGACCATACCCGTTGAAACCCGGAACAGCTGAACTGGGCTCAGGTGAATGTTTCCGATGCGGTCAACTCAACCACCGTCAAAACGACTGTCAAAACGTACCCCTCGACGAACGCGAAACTAGTTGGAGACGAACCGCATCATTCATCATTAGGAATGGATCATCAGCAGCTAGCAGTGCCAATCCTACGCCGCTCAATGCAGTCATGTTTACCCAATACCCCTACCTCGACAACTCTTTCGACTATCGGGACCATTCCACCAACAACGTCCCATATGACGGTGAATTCCCCCACCAGGGAAACTTCTAAGGGCTGCTGGCAATAGCGTCAACCAAGTAGCCCATGGAAGTCTTCACGACGCAAACGTCCTCGAGCGTTACGACCCGACGCTCGAGGACAGCACTCGAATGGGGCCTGTAGTATTTACGTCCTCCGCTACATCTACGTTGTCAGTACAATCCACTGATTCAGAGACAATAGACATTTCGGAACTGTATACTGTGGGTAACCCGTTTGCACCTAAGACCATGGATGAGACAACCCGACCGTTCATTCATGGTATTGAGATTCACAATGTAACAGGTGAAGTGGTTCGTGTCACCGCCTTCATAGATAGTGGAGCTATGACTAACGTCATGTGTTCCGAGGTCTGGAAACGAGCGGGACGACGTTTGGGACAGCTACATACCTCAACCAAGAAACTACGCATGGCAAATGGTACAATCATCCCTTCAGGAGGAACCTGGAGCGGAGACATCGTCTGGGCAGGTAAAAAGGTATGTGGTCGCTTTGAAATTTTTCCGAGCGGAGGCTCTTGGTCCTTCTTATTAGGAAAGCCACTTCTCGAACGCTTTGGTGCCATTCACCGATATGACACCGACACAATACTGCTACGAAATGGAACCCAGTACATCGAGCTACGTAATAGAGCAGTACAATCACCTGTAGTGCGCCAGGAAGCTCAGAGGCAAGTACATACAGATTCTGTTGACCCAATCAGTAGTCTACTCATTGGCACCACAGAAACCCCAGATATGGTAAGAAGTACTGAGAACGACAAAGACTGCAAGCACCGGGCAGTAACCATCGAAGTGGTCGAAGATGAATACGATGCTGATATGCGCCAACGAGCAGCCAACACGGACAAAGACAGCCCGACAGCTCCCAACTGCCAAACGAACACTCCACAGAAGCAACAGATGAACAGTCCGATCAGACCGAGACGGACGAAGCCATTACGTGCAGAATTCATCGCAGGCAGGCGGAGAAGAAGACATATCAAGAGTCGGAAACGTCACTGCTTTGCAACACACGGTGAGGACACGGCAGATATTATGTTGGAAACTGATGACTACGTCCAGATAGCCCCCACTTTAGAGCATGGAGTAGGTACACAGTGGTCAGAGTTACCAGTAGACGATGACCAGAATGCAAGAGGCATCTACACACGATCTTTGGACCCACGCAACCCGAAACGAGTAGAGGCTATACTGCGGGCAGTTGCAGTCGGGCAGGACCTTAGCGATGAACAACGAAGGGAAGTGCATTCTCTCATCTCTGAATTTGCGGACTGCTTCGCCTTATCAGTCAGTGAGGTAACTGCGGTGAAAGATGCCATCCACCGCCTTGACGTCACCCCAGATGCCACGTTCTCAAAAACGGTGCATCAACGACCACTTACACCGCCACAACGCAAGTACCTAAATGACAAGATTGACGAACTACTGTCGGCTGGTGTTATTGAGCAATGCTCACCCAGTGATGTTAAGTGTATCGCTCCGATCATTCTTGCCCAGAAAGCACATGACGGACAAGGGCTGACACTAGACGAACTTAGGTACCGAGTCAATGAGGAGTGTATATCAGCAGGACTCGAACCGGTGTTCGAATCAGGAACGAAACCGGCAGCAACTAGACCTATAGGAACGAATAACCCCAAGTGGCGCATCTGCATGAACTACGGTGAAATCAACAAACGTACCGTGATCGCGCCCATGCCCCAAGGTGACATCCGTATGAAGCAACAGAACATTAGTGGACATCGATGGGTCTGCACGTTCGACTTCGCATCTGGCTTCTATGCAATAACGGTTGCACCAGAATCACGCCCATATACATGCTTCTATGTAGAGGGCAGAGGTTATTTTTGGTGCGTAAGAATGCCGTTCGGTCTCACAGGTGCTCCCTCCACATTTGCAGAAATGACGGCCAAGCATCTCCATGACCTACTTACTGACGGCACCATGGAATTGTTCGTCGATGACGGAGCCACCGCGGGTGACGACTTTGAAGCGCTTATAGGTAAACTAAGACGGATTCTCACCCGCGTAAGGGAACGGGGACTGTCTCTATCACCCAGTAAGTCCAAGCTCTTTATGACTACCGCTGTATTTGCTGGCGCACTTGTAGGTCCTCAAGGAGTAATGCCTGATCTTGGGAAAGTAACAGCAGTAGTTAACTGGCCACAACCAAAGGATGCGCTCAACCTGGCATCCTTCCTCGGCTTGACAGGACATTTCCGTGATCTAATCAAAGACTACGCACGCCTAGAGGGTCCCTTACGAGATCTTCTTCGTCAAGCAGACTTGCCAAAGAACTACTCGAAGAGTACGTACCGTAGAACAATGAAGGGGACAAGTCTCGAAGCCATATGGGGTCGCAAACACACAGAAGCCTTCATCCAGCTTAAAAAGGCTCTCACCTCAGAGCCCGTCCTACGACGACCAAGGTGGGACGGCACACCATTCATTGTAACTACGGATGGCTGTAAGGATGGGTTTGGAGCCGTACTAACTCAGCGATTCACCACGGTACTGGAGAATGGGCGAACAGTCACTAAATTACATCCCATAGCCTTCGCCTCTAAACGTACATCGCACTCCGAAGAGAAGTACAAACCGTTCTTGCTTGAATTTGCTGCACTCAAATTTGCCTTAGACAGGTTCTCTGATATTACATGGGGTTTCCCTATCGAAATCGAAACCGACTGCCAGGCACTACGTGATGTACTCCTCAATGACAAACTCAATGTAGCGCATGCCCGATGGAGGGATGGTGTCCTTGCACACCACATAATAGATGTTCGTCATGTACCGGGACACATCAATGTTGTCGCAGACGGCCTAAGCAGATTCCAGGAAGGGCAACTACGGCAACCTGGCGATGGAAGCGAGTGGACAGTGTGTGAAGACTGGGAAGCAGAAAAGGGTATCGTTAACGACCTCATGTGGACAGAAACTACTGACGAGGACGATAGCCAACAGACCCTTTCCACGCTACGAGAGCGGTTCAAAGCGGAACCAACCTTTCTAGAGGTTGTCGAAGCATTCGAAGTTTTGCGCAAGAAGACTGACGACAGAGACGCATCAAAGGCACGCCACAGGACGTCAAGATATGTCATCGAAGGAGGCCGCTTATGGCGGCTGTTTCCACATCGTACACATGACCGTCGAGCAAGGCACCGTGTGGAATGCATCACAAGGCAGGAAGCTCAGAACCTCGCACGGAAAATCCATGCAGAAGGAGGTCACTTCGGTAGAGAAGCTGTCCGAACAGCCATGCTCGACCGAGTTTGTAGTCCCAAGCTAGACTCATCAATAATGACAGCGATCGCTGAGTGTCCACAATGCAAGAACTTCGGTAGTACTCACCTACATGCTCTGTTACAGCCGATCACACGACGCCTACCACTGGAACTACTGGTAGGCGACTACTTGTCACTACCCACAGGTAAAGGAGGATTTCACACACTCGGTGTATTCCTCGACACCTTCTCTCAACATGTTTGGGCCTTCAAATACAAGACAGCCGGCTCCTCAAAAACCACTATCGACGGCTTAGGACACATCTTCCGTGGCTTTATAGCACCCGAAACATTCATGACTGATGGTGGCCGACATTTCAATAGTCAAGAGGTGCGAGATTTCTGTGATAAGTGGGGCACTAACACGCACGTAGTTTCAGCCTATTCACCCTGGGTCAACGGTCTGGTGGAAGGAACCAACAAACTTCTGTTGCATGTTCTGAAGCGTCTATGCGCGCCGGCATTAGGAGAAGATGACATGATGGACGGCGACTGGAACTCTCTACCGAAATCCTGGCCCGACCATCTAGACTCGGCAATCCATGCACTGAATCATCGGATTCTTCCCTCGCTCCAATACACTCCTAAGGAACTCCTACTTGGTATGCGCGTTGATAATCCTCATGTCGGGATGGCAACAGCGCAGTCATCTCCTTCAGACCAGGACATCTTCGTACATATGGCACAAGCAGAGCAGCAGCATCTCGAAGGGTACGACTCAGCGGTGCATCATGCCATCAGACGAAAAGCAGCATTCGATCGACGTGTTCTCAAGGATCCGCCAGGCATGGTGTTCTTCAAACCAGGGGAGTTAGTACAGGTCTATCGTAGTGACCTCGACTACACATTCAAGACCGAACGTAAGCTACTACCCAAATGGTCAATACCTCGGCGGGTCACGAAGCAAATTCGCAATTCCTATCAGCTCGAAACCCTCGCAGGAGAGCCGATCAGTGGCTCCTTCCATGCAAGACGACTACGAACGTTCACTCCAAGACCAGGAACGCAATTAGCTCTGGACCAGGCGCGGTACCTAGCCAACAAGCAGCAGGAAGACCAAGCAAGCGCAGCATGGGTTGATGTCAACGATGAGAAACCTCTGGTGCTAAGTCTCGCAAACATTTGCTAATTCCTTAATTCTAGTATACAATTTGACTAATTCAGATTACGTTCATACCCGATAATCCCTAAGCGATCACTCCTAATTTCCTTACTATTCATTCGCTAATTTCTTTACATCACAGACTCACATCGCTTGCAGAGAATACCCCAATCGTGGACGCCAGGCAACATGGCTGGCGTATAAGACGTTGCCAGACCAATTAGACGGCCAGTCATAACGCCTACTCTCTAATTGTAACCATTGCCAGTATGCTTGACGCACTTTCTAACAAGTGGCTCAATCAGCTTCCCTATATACGCGAACGACTCTTGCCACGTACTCATGACTACGATGACTATGAACGAATCCCCGACTATGACCCCAATGACCCCATCCTCCCCGCTGCGGAACATCCTTTCATCGTAGCAAAAGTAGTGCTGCGTAGTGGCGGTCGCCACTACCAACCATCAACCTGGGTGTTAACGGAGGAGCCCACAGCGAAGATCAGCATCAACTCACGAATTGGGTTCATAGCTCCTAATGGCAAGGAGGTCGATGCGAAGGGCTTGGTAGTGGGGGTGAAAGCAGTGGAGAAGAGATGGGTGGAGTTCGTGGTCGATTGTGGGGCTCAGGATCGACGGACCATCTTTCTGCAAGCCCCACAGGATTGGGCATCTGTCTCCCTGGCACAATGCATCCGTGCTGCGATGGGCACCATACATACCCGATTTGCACCATCCACCATTCCGGACTTGCCGATCATCGTCCACATTCAGCATGAACGCGTGATTTGGAATGATCGATCCGAAGGAGGTCGGGCCTTTCGTCGTGTGGTAAGACCAATTTTGTGAGCATCACGACGAGGACGCCGTGTGGTTTTTTTTAGGGGGGCAGATGGAGTGGGATCCGAGGGGATAGGGAGTGTGGAGGCAGAGTCGAGGAGAGATTACCAGTTTGGGCGAGTAGTGTAGCGCTGGTGGACTTAGAGTAGTTTGTCGGAGTAGCGAGACGCGGAATCAGATCAGGTTTACGCTGTTCCACCAGGACGCACCGCTGCAACGTCTACACCATCAGCACTGAAATCCGAGAACACCACCACTACTGGGACTACGAACGAGACGAACTTCTCCAGCGAGTAGAAGACCTCCAGAACATTGACCGACAGCTTAACAACTTTGCCCAACGCCTTCGACAGAACCCAGAACCAACCCGTCCACAAGTCAAGCAAGAACGAAACCCCACCCCAGGACCCTCTCGTCGCCGACACTAAATTCCTATAAACGTGTTAGTCAGCCCAAAAGGCAAACACGGATAGTTTTACATGCGTTAGCCAGTCGAGAGACAAACGCGGATAGTTCCCAGGAAGTCGATAACGCTTGGCGATCCCAGGTGCTCGAGTCTTCTTTGGAGAAGTGTCTTCCTCGCAGCACTGAGCAGAAAACCTCAGCTGTCTCGCACAACTGCTTGCAGTTGGGACACTTTTAGTACATAGTGGCCAATAGAAATTTTAGCAATCCTCCACACGGGTCTGTCTTTTCCAACGGTCTTTACCGGCTAGACGACCGAACTCTCACCTTTGAACGTGTCTGGCGATTCGCCGACGGTTCCCAAGAATCTGTTCCCACAAACAGATTCCACGATCCCAGCCTCACCCACAACGTCTCCGAAACAGTCCCACCACCGCGGTCACGAGTTTCAACATCAACTGGACACCGTTTCCTTAACAAGCGACTCATCGAATTCAACAGTCAGAACGGTACCTGGGAATACACTAGTAATTCCTCGGGGCAACCTCTCGAAAACCATTACGCCGTTCTTGACAGTGAGTGGGCAGACGCAGGAGCACAGGCATCCAGCTCAGGTACTTCCTCCACACCGACACCACCCATACCCTCGTCGCAACCCAGACCAACAACTCCGCTACCCAGACCACAGACGCCTCCCAGACCAAAGACTCCACCACCACGCAGCCGAACTCCAGTCCAGAATACCCCAACTCAAAGCATTCCACCGCCGAACCCCCAATCCCAACCCTCTTCATCCATCTCTACCACCCAAACCAATATGTCGACTAACGCCAAAATCGAACTCAAAACCAAGTTCGATGGGAATGCCAATCGTGTCCGAGAAATCACCAAACACTGCGACTGGAAGTTTGCCCTCGACCCCACAACATTCGACACCAACTTCAAGAAGTCCATCTACCTCCTGTCATGTTGTGAAGGAGGAACGGCAGGACCCTGGGCAGTCGAATACAGTGACACCCTGGACAAAGCAAGCACGGCCACAGGAGCCAAGGTGGAAGATGTGTTTGACTGGAACAAAGTCAAGAAAGCATTCATCGACTACTTCTCACCCGTTTCCCAAGTCTCTTCTGCAATCTCCGCAATGAGAACACTGAAGCAGACGGGAACAGTAAAGGAGTACGTTGCAGCCTTTCGACCACTT
Source organism: Cerrena zonata (assembly GCA_038087015.1). NCBI lineage: Eukaryota > Fungi > Basidiomycota > Agaricomycetes > Polyporales > Cerrenaceae > Cerrena > Cerrena zonata. Next base: position 405,458 of record JASBNA010000037.1, read on the forward strand.
CGAGAGCAGTCAAACATCACGGAAGTTGCAGTTCTCCGAGATTATTTCTTGGATGGGCTCAAAGATGGATTGGCTTACAAGATCATCTCAATTGACCCTGCGACGATCAAGACCTTCGAAGATCTTTATGGAGCAGCAGAAAGGTTGGACGAAGTATACCAATCCCGACCCAAGAAGGAGCAACCCTCGAAGACCACTTATCGACCCCCGGTGAGATACCAAAGCCGTGGAGGGAGATCTTTTGGTCGATTCAAGACAATTCGCTGACTTACCGATAACGAACGAGAGAAGATGATGAAAGAAGGAAGATGTTTCAGGTGCCGACAGGTAGGGCACATGGCTAGGGAATGTCCTAATGGAGACTCAAACCACTCCCACGTACGACAAGTAGATACCAACACTCCTGCTGACAAAGTCAGAGCCATCATCAATGGCCTGGACGATGAGGCAAAGAAGGAAGCCATAGAGTCTTTGGAGAACCAGGGTTTTTGAACCGGCGAACTGTCTCAACGTCAGTCTCGCTAGGAATAACGATCTCGCATGTACTTGTAGCAGAATTAAACGGACAGTCAATGAATATCCCGTTATCTATTATGCAGCGAGCGAAAACCGTTGAACCAAAAGCCCTCATTGACAGTGGAGCTGGAGGAGTCTTTATCGATGCCAATTATGTCGCAAAGCATCAACTTCAGACCACAAAACTGCTAACTCCAATACCAGTCTTCAATGTCGATGGAACCCCTAATGTCAGAGGATATATTACCGAATGCGTATGGGCCAGTACAAAGTTAGGAGACAACAATCACCTAATTAAGTACCTAGTCACCTCCCTTGGGGACCAAGACGTAATTCTGGGACTCTCATGGCTTCGGCAGTACAATCCGAAGATTGACTGGATCAAAGGAACTGTTGAATTCAGCAAGACAAGGCTCTATACTCTCACCAGTCGTCTCCGACGAATCTTCCAACTGGAATCGCAACTGCTCCCTAGCTGTGGTCAAGTACGGAAGGTTACATGTGAAACGGTGGATGACGATGAAGAAGGAAGGTCCGACATTCCCCCCAAGGAATCCTCGGGGATAATAGAAGAAGTATCCCAGGAGATTGATGAAGCACAGCCTGACTCGGAATCCATGGTGGTAGAAGAAGAAGTACCACAGGAGAACGAAGAACAATTTCAGGAACCAACGGTGGAAGAAAGACTAAAGGCGTTACAACCTCAAGAACTTCTTATCTCATACATCCAAGGGGAATCTACTTGTCATGTTTGGATAAAAGAGGACGACCCATTAACCATAGAAACCGAGTCTGAAACACCTCGGCACTACGGACCACGGATAGGACGCATCACGCGCACCATGCATGGGATGAGATATACCTATGGATGTGATGCTTGGATCCGTGCAAAGGTCAACCCGGCAATGGCAATGGCACAGGAAGCTTCCAAGAAGGAGATGGCAAAACCGCTCGAAGAAATGATTCCTAAAGACTATCACGAGTTCTTAGACGTCTTTGAGAAAAAGAAAGCGGAAAGGTTTCCAGAGTCACGTCCTTATGATCATGCCATCAACTTGAAGCCACTGGATCGTAGCCCAAATTTTAGGCTTCATAAAAGTCAGGTAAAATTTTATAAAAATTCTCTTACAAAATATACTTTTTAGCATTATAAAATTGTCAGAAAATGCTCAATTGCAGCAGAATTTGATAAATCATAAAAACCTATGTAAATTCAGACTTTTGTATTCAATTTTTGGACTTTAGAAATGTTGAATTTTCATACATTTTTTGTTAGAGAAAAGTTTACTATTCAAAATTCAAAATTTTGTAACACTTTTGATTCTCCAAAAGTAATATAAAACTTAAACTGCTAATTTGGAAAGCTTAGTGATATTGCATACTTAAATATCTCTATCAGATAGTATAATTGACAGAGACTATAATTTACCAACAATAGTAGTCTATATCTTCTCTTTAGGCTCTCTATTTATAAAACTTTATTTTCATGTATACAATTATATTATGATTTTTAGAGAAATAAAAGTATATCAAATTTTTGAATTTTGCAAAGTGAATTTTTCTCTAATAAAAATATATATATAAATTCAATGTTTTTAAAGTCTAAAAATTGAATACAAAAGTCTGAATTTACATAGGTTTTTATGATTTATCAAATTCTGCTGCAATTTAGCATTTTCTGACACTTTTATAATGCTAAAAAGTATATTTTGTAAGAGAATTTTTATAAAACTTTACCTGACTTTTATGAAGCCTAAAATTTGGGCTACGATCCAGTGAGCCTGACTTCCAGACAAGGAATTTCAAAATTTACCCGCTATCCCCTCTCGAACAAACCAAGCTAGACGAGTTCTTAGATGAAAACCTTCGGAAAGGATATATTCGTCCCTCTCAATCGCCGATGGCAAGTCCCTTCTTTTTCGTAGGAAAAAAGGATGGTTCATTACGTCCTTGCCAAGACTACCGGTATCTCAATGAAGGAACTATCAAGGATGCGTATCCCTTACCACTAATCAGTGAATTATTGGACAAGTTGACAGGGGCTACCATCTTTTCAAAATTAGACCTTCGAAGCGGATACAACAATGTCCGCATCAAAGATGGAGATCAATGGAAAGCGGCATTCAAAACCAACAGAGGACTATTCGAACCTACGGTCATGTTTTTTGGACTATGTAATTCCCCTGCCACATTCCAACACATGATGAACGACCTGTTTCGAGATATGTTGGATGAAGGATGGCTTGTCATTTACATGGATGACATGCTAGTCTTTTCAAAAGACAAGGAAACACACCGACGACGGATTCAACGCATCCTACAAAGGCTACGGGAGAACGATTTGTTTTTGAAGGCGGAGAAATGTGTCTTTGATGCAACAGAAGTAGAATTTTTAGGCCTTATTGTCAAACCAGGTGAACTGCATATGGACCCAGTCAAATTGGAAGGAATCCGAACTTGGCCACAACCGGAAACGGTCAAGCAAGTACGATCCTTCCTAGGATTTGGAAACTTCTACCGTAAATTCATTCGACATTATGCAGAGCTCGCACGCCCACTGCATGACCTTACCAAGAAGGATGTCACATGGTCATGGACGGAAGAATGCCAGAAAGCATTTGACACGTTGAAAGCGAAATTTTCCTCGGCACCAGTTCTCAGTATTCCGGATCCCACCAAACCATTTGTATTGGAAACAGATGCCAGCAAATTTGCCACAGGTGCTGTTCTTCGGCAACGGGACATGAACGGAGATTGGCACCCATGCGGATTCCTATCACAAAGTTTTTCTCCCGCAGAGAAGAACTATGAAATCTATGATAGAGAACTACTTGGTATCATTCGTGGGCTAACCGCATGGAGGCACTATTTCGAAGGATCTTCACACAAGCTGGTTATTTGCAGCGACCATCAGAACCTCACATACTTCCGCATGCCGCAACGGCTAACACCACGACAACGACGATGGCATCTATTCCTATCACGGTTTGACTACATCCTGAAACATGTACCAGGAAGCCAAATGGTTATCTCAGACACAATGTCCAGAAATCCCCTCTACGATGACGACAGTAGCGAAGACACGTTCCAGGTATTACTTCCAGATGCACTATTTGTACGAAGGGTGGATACAACTCTGAAAGAACAAATACTCTCTTCCACAATGATGGATCCTATTGTGCGAGATGCAATAGAAGCCCTGAAGTCAAATGGTACGACCGGAATGAAAGCGGATCTTCATGACTGGGAAATCGAAGATGGCCTTATCACCTTCAAAGGACGGACATATGTCCCTCAAAATGAAGGTCTTCGCAGGCGTATTGTTCACGACCACCATGACCTACCTGTTATGGGACACCCAGGCATATTCAAAACAAAGGAGCTGGTTTCTAGGGATTATTGGTGGCCTGGTCTACATTCTTTTGTAACAAACTATGTTTTAGGGTGCAGTGTCTGTCAACAGAATAAGGTCAACACTCACCCTACAGTACCACCGATTCATCCAATTCCCACAAAGTCAAATAGACCATTCGCAGACTGTTCCACCGACTTCATCACAGATCTCCCACTGTCTCATGGATACGATTCTATCATGGTCGTGGTAGACCATGGCCTTTCGAAGGGGGCAATTTTCACACCCTGCACAAAGAAGATCGATGCATTAGGAACAGCGGAGGCATTACACCAACACGTGTATAAAAGATTTGGGCTAATGGATTCTCTAATATCGGACCGAGGACCCCAATTCGCTTCTCATGCGTTCAAGGAGCTATTACGCATCATTGGAACGAAATCCAAACTTAGCACCGCCTATCACCCGCAAACAGATGGAGAAACGGAACGGACCAATCAGGAATTGGAAGGATACCTTAGGATCTTCTGTGGCAATAACCCAGAACAATGGTCGACCCTCCTGGCAGATGCCGAGTTTGTTCATAACAACCGCATCCACGAATCGAGAGGAATGTCACCATTTTACATCATGATGGGATACAACCCCAAATCTATTCCCACCGCATATCCTAAAACAAATGTCCCGGCAGTACAAGACCGCATCCAGAACCTCCAGAAGATTTGGGATGAAGCACGAGCAGCACACGAGTTAGCAAGAAGAAAGGTGGCAGACCGGGTATCACGAAGATTTACCCCATTCACAAAGGGAACAAAGGTGTGGCTCGAAGGAAAGAATCTCAAGCTCGGATATGAACATCGGAAATTAAAACCGCTAAGGGAAGGGCCCTTCGAAATCACCGAAGTTCTAGGACCATTGACGTACAAACTAAAACTTCCTTACCATTGGAAGATTCATGACGTCTTCCATGCATCCCTGCTGACCCCCTACCGTGAGACCGAAGCACATGGACCGAACTTCCTCCTACCTCCTCCGGAGCTAATCGATGGAGATGACGAATATGAAGTAGAAGCCATTCTCTCACACCGCAAGATCGGAGGTCACCTGAAGTACCTGGTCAAGTGGAAAGGATACCCGTCCTCCGAGAACACATTCGAACCAGAAGGTAATCTCACCAATGCCACTGAGATGCTGACTGCGTATAAAAGGAGACGGAAACTTAGCTAGACACCTCAGCTAAATCCAATCGATCCAAGCTACACAGAATCTCCTCTCAAACATGTCTTCTCCACGTCTCACTACTACTTCCAACGATGCTCAACGCCTCGAAGTCTCTCTTCGTCGAATTCAGGTTTTACGCAACCTGGCAGACCACTTCCACAACAGCATCCGCCTCACTCAACGACAAGTCGACCTTGTCAATGCTCGCCTCGAGAACCAGCTTCAGGAAGCTGCGGGCCTCTACCGCGAATTCACAGTCATCCTCGCTGAACTGGAAGTGAACCTCCTCGCGGTGCGAGTTGAGGGTCTTTCCACCAATTCTGGTGCTCCCACAGCACCATCATCCCCACCTTCCATTCCCATTCCCATCGAAACTCCTGTCCCTGTCCGCGTGGAACCAGTGGTCACTGTTCCTAACCACCCTGATATTCCTCCAGGTCGAATGATCAGCCGACCTATCTACCCGAGAGATGACGAACCAGTCGATATCCCTCGTGCCGGCATTTGGGGAATAATTCCCTCGGAAGAAATGGAAACGGTTACCATCGATGGGCGTCGCTTCGCCCTCACCACTGAAGACTGGTTCGAAACCATAGAACTTCCTCCTCCCGCCCCTACTCCTCCCCGCTCCACTACTCCTCCCCAAGTCCTCCATGTTGGACTTCCTGTTATGCGCAACCCTCGCCGACATCGCCCTCGCCCCCGACCACGTCGTAATCGACACTCTTCCTCCTCGTCCTCCCCCACTACTGATACGTATGTCGACGACAACTATGTGGACCACGACATCAACAATGTCGGCATGTCCAACATCACCGACGAACCTGTAGATTACTAAGTAGTTACCAATTTCAGGGAAATTGTACCCATGAGAAGGGGGTAATGTTACAACGAACGTACACTTTTTCTTTTCTTTTCCTTTTCCTTTCCCTTACTTGTACTTGTGACTCAGTAACCACATGGCCCGGTAGCACATGAACGATCACCAGACTAGCTTACCTATCAATTCTCCCACATGACATCATCTGCTCCACGATGATGTCATAACTGACGTCATTATGACATCATCCTAGTCTAGACCATTCTATTCTCTCGCGTAGTACAGCCACGGTCCCTAGTATATAAACCCAGTAGCTCTAGCTTGTATTCCTTAACCTGACCTAGGCAATCTACCCTTTCTTACCCTGTTTAACTTGCACCTGCGTGAAAGGGCTTCGCCCGTAACAGTAAACATTTGTATGCGCATTGTACTGCTTTGACTGATTTCCTGAAACGTCATCAGCCCACGTTAAAATATTCATCGTAAATGTTGCGCGTCCATTGGCTTTCTTGCGAATGGGATGTACGCCGTCATATAACCATTTCGTTTGTTCTATAGAAGTAAGTATTGATTTTACTCTGTGATATATGAATTAAGTCATACCAGAGAATTGGAATTTGTGGCCTTCCCGATGAAGCTCAGGGAACGACTTTTTCAAGTCCTCTGTTCGGATTCGTGTCACGTTCACTTCATCAAGGGAAGCCCTGCCAGTCTGCAATAAGCGTAGGTAAGTGTTCATTACGAAGGGCTATGAAATAGACTACTTACAACATTGTCAATGGTGACACTCAGGATATCGACACACATTGTTTTTCTATCCCCTTCAACAACGCTAATCCACTTGATAGGTACCACAAAACAACCATCACGAAGCTGGGCTATCTCTTTGATATAGAAGTGCCGATATGGTGTCTTCTCAAAATCCGCCCACATTGGTTGTAAGCTATCAATATCTGCATCGTTCAGCCGTTCAGCCTGATAGAACTCAGACAATGTGTCTGATATTTCTACATAGGGTTGTATATATGGCCGAACAAGGGGATTGGCCCAATCCTGCCAATAGATAAAGTTAGTGTCATTCTCGCACTCATCAGTTTAAAAATCACTTACTAAGCGAAATATGTGTGCAGGTCCGTTGGCGTAAAACTTGTTTCCCAATGACGATGTATGCTGCATGCTCTGAAGTCCAACTTCCTTCGTAAGCCGATCTTGTAACTTTCGTAATGCATTGAATGAGGGAACATCGGGTGTTCCACACTCTCGCATGACCCACATGATGAGTTTCAGATGGTCGTCGGATAGTCGAAGTCTTGGTAAACTGTCGAGAAGGTCAAGCATGAACATCTACCAGGTTGGATTGAGTAAGTTCTTAGTTTGTTGATTGTTTGATCTGGACTCACCGTCTTTGAGGTATATGGTGCCCATCGTGATGGCATGTTACTGTTACTGGCAGGAAGACACTCGTCATCATCATCGTCGCCGTCTTCAAACTCTAAGCAGATGTCAGTACCGCCTTTGTTCTATGTAAGTTTTGATTTACTCACCCAATCCTGCCTCGAGAGATGAAATAATGTTAGGGATACTCATATCATCTTCCCTACACTCGTAATAATTCTCTAGATCTGCTGCCGTCTCTATTCTTCCTTCTAGAATGGATCGTTGATAGTGATCCAATGAGTGGAGTTGGTGAAGAATGTGAGTTCGTTCTTCTTGGGCTTCATTTGATTCGAAACCAGCTGAAAACGTCACTGGCTCCCAGTTCTCATCGCAAACCTGACCGTCCTCATCTATATTCATCCGGGAAAGGGGGTCCTCAACATCATCATTCAAGATAATATTCTGTGGTTGACTGGGAACAGACGGAAATGAAGGTTGTTGTAGATTTGCTGCAGATGACTGAGATACAGGCTGTACAGGTGCAGGTGCGAGTCGGGCACGCTTGTTTTGATATGCTATAAATGCATCTTTATGCTTTGTGGTGTTCAGATGCCTGTCAATCCCTTTGCGGGAAACGTCCTGCGGATTGTGGCACTGTTCAGTGCATGCTCTACACCGAGCATGGGATTTGTCTCCGGGAATCTCATCAAAGTCTATATGGTGATTATCAAACTCATATCTTGACTTAGTATAATTCTGACGTTTCTTACCTTCAGCCAGCAGCCGTTTGGGAGGCATTATTGTTATTTTTTACCATTCGATCTATCAAATCAAGCACTGCAGCATGGACGTCGGCGCGCCAACCCAAAGAAAGCGTGGTAATAATATTTCAACCCTTTATCCTGCAGGCTGCCACGTCCCCAGTTGTTCTCTTCATTCGTTCTCTTTCTTATATTCTCTCTGATTCTGATATTTGTTATGGCTTTGTCTCTTGGAGAGTTTCTCCGGAGTGCAGGAGGCTCTGATTCTTCACAACCCTCGATTTCCACAACCTCATCTCGTGATGGTTCTCCTCAATTACCGGGCACGGCGGGTCCTTCAAGCTCCTCGCCTTCTCCAGGACAGCCGGAGACAAACCCAATCTCCCGCAGAAGGCAACGCGAAACAGATGACACCGATGACCTCCTCATGGTAGCTCCCCGCTTTGCAAAACGTCTCCACCTTACTCAGAAGGGCGAAAAACAGCTGGAGTTCTTTTGTAAAGTAATGGTTTTCTATTTTAAACTGTCTTATTTTGAACCTAACTTTTCCGAAGCTCTCTCCTGAGCAGCGGCAGGCATATGCGTTTGCACATGCTCTGCATCTCGAGGAGAAAATCAGCAAGATCCAACCGGTTGATGCGTTGTATACTCCGGAACCGAAATTACTTGTAAGTTCTATGTCTCCTTCGTCCGTGCTATTTCTAACAATATTATAAAGCACAAGATCGTCATTTATGCTCACCAGATCCTTCTCTGCCCTGCAATCTCAGGTTATCGTGCCGAGGCAACGAGGATGTTAATAGTAAGCTTCATTATAAAATTACCTCAGTGATTACAATTTGACTCTACCTTCTATCAGGCGGTCATAGAAAGACATCCTGGTTGGGGATATACCAGCGAAATCAAGGAGGACAATCAAAAAGCGAAAATTGTCCTCACCGTGGTTCAGAACACCCTCACACATGCTCGTTCCTCTATCAAAGGAGTCGTATGTACCATTCACTTTATATTATATTGGCTTACTGATATTGAAACATTTGTTACATTCAGCTGGGCAGGTCATTTGGCGATCCCGACCCAAATGAGCCGGAAAATGATCGACTGAGAGTTGGCTGCGCCGACATTGTTCAGCTCACGAGGGATTCTATCCGTACACTTGACACCAACCGTCTTGTCGTCAATAAGACTCGTGCTAACCTCGCGATGTGTACTCGTTTTGCCTTTTTGGTATGTCACGCACCTCGGAAGATTATGAGGCACTCTCTTACCATTACAATCCCATCTGTTATACAGCGACAAGAGTATCGCAAACCTGAAAACGAAAAAGATTTCTGGAAAGGAGTTGATAATGAGCTTGCTGCTCTTCGTAATAAATACAAGGCCGATCCCAAATCTCTCAACAAGTAAGTCAATATTTCTTGTTCGGTTTCAACATCAACTAATGTATCATTCTTTAGGTATTTCACAGATGTGTTGACAAAGGACGTGAAGATCTACGGCGATTCTCCCGACAGCGGGGAAGTCGTGGCAACAGAGAAGCATGATCAACAGCGTGAAGTCGAGGCGTTTGCGGAGAGAACTGAGAGTCAACTGACAAACCTCGGAAATGAGGATGGTGAAGATGACTGACACACTGGTGTACTTCTACCTCCCCACTCCAAGTCCCTCCTTTGTTTACTTACTCTCCCATTTAATTACTCGTACTTGTTAATGACACAGTAGCTATATTTGCAATTTCCGAATAATCATTACTACCAGCCATTGTGCTACAAACGACATCTCCAAGTTGTGATTGAATGCTCAAATCAGGGAAATCGTTAACATGAACAGCATCTCTGCAAGATACTTATGAGAGGTGCATGCATGCGAGTATTGTGATCTCAACATTCAGGGTAGCAAAACATCATTCACCAATATTAATGAGAGCTCCGTCACTTGTCATAAATCGCCTCAATGTATAATCCACGCTACATGTCTATGGCTACTGACATATATATCTACATCAATTTGCCCTCGCGTAGCTGTAGGGGAGGTCAGAGTGAGAGGAGCGAATCGGGTCAGCGGTATCTCAGAGATGCTGACCCCCAACCTATTGGCGCTTTCGAAGCTGGGAGACCTCCGCCGGAGCTATTTCTGAGGTCCGCGCGCTTCAAAACGGTACTCCATCAACGAGCCTTTAAACAGCTCTGTCCGGATTGGCGGTGTACAGCAATGGAAACACACGCGTTCAGCTGGGAGGACATAATCCCTCGATTCTCTCAATTGTGCACCATCCGTGTGTTCAATGAAAATCCTATCTCCGTGATCTCCCCGTTACTTGCCCCTGATCAGGGCCCTGTATTGGAGGCATTGAACGCAGAAATCCGTTCCACGTTGGTTAATACCACTTGTACAGAGGGTCATTGTGACGCGCATGTTCATTTCGCGCATATGATTGGGGTAACCCTTTGTGGCGAACCCGCACTTGCGCAGATCGAGTGTGGTTGTCGGCCTTCTCGCCATACTGAAGAGAATGACATGTATGTCCTGACTGTTATCGTGAAAGGGAATGGTACCCCAGGTTATAGCAAGGAGAAGCTTTGTAGGTGGTTGGTTGATACCTGGACAGGTATCGTGCCATTAAAGAACGATGATATTCAGGAGATGGTACATTCATTGAACGATATGCCTTGAGTAGTTGGCCTTTGATTCTAGTAACCCGAACGTGTTTATAGCGCGAGAATCCGATTGTATTTAATATTGACGAACTATGTGATGCGATTATGGGTAGAAATAAACAGAGTAATGTACTCATTCTCGTTTCAGTCCTTTCACCCAGTCTTCGACTGCCATGCTGAACTCCCCAGGCATTTCCCAGAAGCTCACATGTCCTGCATTTCTGATTATCTTCGTAGTAAGTAGATCCGAGGACCAATTCCCGCTTTGGATGAATGCATCGATAAAACCAGGGCTGCGGGAGGGCAGTTAGTATAATCATACTGGCGCGACCTAGGAAAAGAGTATACTCACGAGGAGATAGAATCATGTTCACCAGCTATGAGAAGCAATGGGAGAGTTTTATTCGCATTCGTCATCGGTGTCCAGTCGACTGGTCGTAGGGAGACCATGTTACGAGTTTCGCTGTCTGTACCGAAAGCAATGCCTACAAGAAGTTCATCGTTCATATAAGTTCTGCACTTTAGTGATTATCCCTTACCTTTCATTGTAACAAAGTCCCGTTGACTGAATGGGGTGAACGAAAGTCTCCAAACAAATTGGGAGATGACATGATCCAATTTGTCGGAGAGAGCATTCACATCCCCAAGATCATTGAGTATCTGAACTGGAATAGTGAAAAATTGGCCTATATATTTATAGGTCAACCAAAGGGGGTGTCATAAGGGGTGATAACACATACCAATATTGCTCAAAAGTCCTATGGTTGACCCAAATACTACTATACCGGACAGCTTGTCAGCACCATGTTGAGATATATAGTCTGCTATAATAGTTGCTTCGAAATACATAGTAAGTGATCAACGATGGCACTAACAGATTTCATGACCAACTTACCACCATAGCTCCATCCTAGAAGTACGGGCTTTTCAAGTCCGAATCCTTGGATTACGGCTTGTACATCTCCTGCTTGTTTGTCAGGTGTCCACGAATTGATATTGGAAGGATTCGTAGGTTTTGCACTCCGGCCCATTCCTCGTAAATCCATTCTGACCATAAAAAAAGACTCAGATAATCTGCGATCGTCAAATTGTTTATCAAAAGCGAGGCCAGAGAAACTATCTCCATGAAGCCAGAGTAGGGGCTGGTTAGCGACCGACCCTACTGCTTCGGCGTAGATACGAGTTCCATCAACAGATGTAAAGTTTCGAGCACGAATTTTGAGGCTGGTGCAAATCCCCGCCAAGACGAAGAGAACATAAGCAACTGTAAAAGATGAAAAATGCATACGTGGCGGTTGGAGACCGATGTCTAGCATCACAGAAACTTTGGCATTATAAGTAATCCTGCGTATAAGGAAGCTTATTATTAGAAGTTGGAAATGCTTGGCAAGTGCACCACGGGATCGGTATGAATGGCCAACCACCTGGGGCTATTCAGATGAAGTAGTATTTATCGCAACGCCACAGAGGAGGTTTTAGCTGGAAGGCACGGACCAGGTAGATGAAGAGTATCTCTGGTGACATGGTAGGGAAAGGAGGATCACTGAGCCGTAGGGATACACTTTGGCGGGCTTCTTTCTTTCTAATTATCTGATGATACATATGCAAATGTTGTAGATACCGCAGGCGATATTCTGGAGCAGACTGAAACTAATAGGGTTAGTGTTTCTAGTTGATCAAAAATGTCGGGCGAAAACTTTGATTTGGCAGCCAGGGATTGTGAGGTGAAAGGACTTCACTCGAGAGGTAGGTCTTTTGCAATGTCCTCGACAAATTCCTCCGGATCGTAGTAACTGCCCAGCGTACTCCTCTGGACGGGAGCATCGGGTGGGTCCCATGCCGCGTGGACAAAATTTAGGTAGGAATGATTCGGCGGAATTGTGTCTTCAACCCTCGATTCCTCATCCTGACTATCTTTGGAAGCGGAACCATCCTCGGAGTCGCTGTCCATGTCCCTTTCGTGAGTGCCTTCATGGCCCACAATAGCCATCGCGTATACCACAATGGGAAGCTTGCCAGATCGTTCCAAGGCAACTCTGACGTACCCCTTCCGTGGTGGACGCCATATTATCGTTGTCCAAAATTGCGGAGACTGTATAAACGCAGCCTTCCAGCTTCGACAAGTCAAGGACAGAGTGCTCGCCCAAGCGAAGTGATTTTTATAATCAAAATTAGTAGAGGTAACGCCAAAACCATCAAGGGGGTTGGTTCCACGAAGGCAAAAATGTGATTCAACGTGTCCTGAAGCAAATGTTAGGCTAGCAGACACATTGTCTAGTTATTGTGAAAAGATTAGCTTGTGAAAAAAGGCGGAGTGGGTAGGCAGAGAGCACAGCATGAAATATAATTTAAGAAAGATGGAGTTCATACTCCGAGTCATTATGATGAATGTAATATATTAAATACACAAAGTCACCTTAAAATTTGAGCGTCTGACTATCAATATCAATATTATATTAAAGTAGCACTGTTTATTCAATCGTGCTTTTCTTCGGCTCCCATCTCCAACCAGCACTACCATCCATCGTACCTTCTGGCAGTATAGAATGCATTCGGTGACCCAACAGCTGCCCAAAGACGCGTTAACTCGCGTTTATTATTTCACAGAACCGACTTTCGATGATTTCGGCATAACCCCCGCCAACTTTGAATACTACAGACACTTCGTCTGGGCCCAGAATATTTCCCTCGTATGTCGAAACTGGAGGGCCGCGTTTGTCCAATCCCCCGAACTTTGGACGACAATTATCTGGCGACCACGCCGAAAGGCATACATCAGGGCTGCTCTGAAAAGGTCCGGAAAGCTCCCAATCAAGGTATATGCGCTTTCTGGGATGGAGGATGAGGGGAGCCATGAATACGACCTTTCGGACGATTTCAATGACGAAGGTTATGGTCCTACTGGACTGAAGATTTCTTATCTGAATATGGCTTATAGTTGGAATAAACCTGACCCCCCAATCCAAGCTAGTACGCTAGGCAAGTACTATGACCCTCTCGACTTTTACGAGGATGTTGCAAAACATCTGGATAGACTCAAATCCTTCCATCTCACAATCCCCGGTTTTCGAATGAAGAGTCTGGCTCGATATTTCTCCAAACCTGCTCCTATGCTCGAGACCCTTACCCTAGGCACATCCATTCGCTCGCTCGACCTGATACCTAAAGTTGTTTCGCGTCTCTTTGATGGTCAAGCAACTTCATTAAAGCACCTCACTCTGAAGAACTACAAGAACTGGCCTATCCTCTTCACTAAGAACTTAACTCACCTTTCCTTAGTACGGCTACACCTGGAAGATGCCGCTATCTACCATACATTCCTTGATGCCCTCTATGTCGCTAACAAACTCGAAGTCCTCATCGTCGATCTGTCAGGTGAACATCGCGAATTCAAGACATCACCTCAAGGACGTGCCCCGATCCAATTGGACAGCCTTCAAACACTCGCCATCAACACAGCGACCCCGACGGGAACTTCAAATCTTCTTGCCCATATTGCACTTCCTCCTACCGCCTGCATTGCGCTCTGTCTCTCATCAAACGCGAAACTCGACTCCTTCTTTCCCAATGACCGCATTCATCTACGCAATCTACCTGATCCGTTCGAACTCGTGCTCTTTTGGGAATTCGGCGATTATGCTTCGCCCATGATCAAGAGTGGAAGGAATGGTCTTCCGGTTTTTGCAAGCACTGCCGTTCCCATCGATGATCTTTCGCGCTATCTTCGTGATTTGGGCTCGGTGTTTGATCTCAGGCAGATCCGTCGTCTGTCTTCTTATCACAAATCCCATGGCGAACTACGAGACCACAAACCCGGCGATTGGCAAAGAGTGCTCAAAGCCTTACCCAATCTCGAAGCTGTACACCTGTACAACTACACCCCATTCACTCTGCTGAACATGTTATCTGGTCCGAACGAGGCTCCTGGTTTGGAGAAGGTTCGTGGAGAGTTTGGGGTCTTGCGCGAGACGATTAAAGAAGCTGGAGACGAAGCAAAAAGCTTAGAAAAAACTTATGAAGAAGCAAAGGAACACGTCCGCATGAACCGTCAGTCGTATACGTCCTTGACATCCATCTCCCCTTATATCCACCACCAACACAAGCTCGGTCAAACGACTCCCCTCGATGTCACTTTAAACGGAAAACCTGCCGAAGCTCGAATTACCTACGGCTGCCAGTGGAAATATGGCAGCTCTGGAAACCATGAGATGTTCGTTGAGACATCAGTGGTCCTCAAGACTGCCTTGAATTGCCGTGATGAAGAGATGACGATGACCGCTAGGGAGGAAATTAGTATCTTGAAGCCGTGGTGGCAGAAGTGGCTATTGTACTTCGGATCGCCGTTTGTGGTCCCCATGATGTTGAACGCTCAGTATGAACCTGGCTGGTAAATGCGTGGATGTGTTGCTTTTCGCTTTTCGTTTCGGCTTCGGATAGGATGTTTGGACCTTTTGTACGTGTGTCAATGCTTCATCCTTTGGCAACATGTAACCCCTTGTAACTTACGAGATATGGACACTTTGAACGTTATACCTTGTAGTGCTATAATACTAATTGCTTATACTAAGGACTTGTCAATACTTTGCGCGAAATACAGTTGTGATCTTTTTTGTTATTCGTCCGATTTGTATAACCCTCGAGCTCAAACACCAAAAAGTCGGTAGATGATAAAGTACTTATATATACTCGAAACGAAGCTAACAAGAGACCCATACCTATTCATCATCTAGTTCATATGACGTACCCAGCATCGACGGAACCGTGAGCCACGATCCGAAATACAATCCCAAATTCTGCCACCACGGCCTCACGATACTAATCTCCTCCCTAGCCGACATCGTCATCTCAGAATCATTGCAAGTAGCTTTGAGGATGACCGAAGTCTCCACGAACATCTCATGATCTCCCTTGGTCCCATGTTCCCACTGGCAACCGTAAGTGATTCGAGCTTCAGCCGGTTTTCCGTTTGGTAGAGTGAGATCGAGAGCAGTTGTTTGGCCGACCTTGTGGTGATGGAGGATGTAGGGAGAGAGAGCGGCGAAAGGTTTGTAGGGTTGAATATTGAATGTTCCCGCGGACGTTGTCTTTCGCCTCTTCATACTTTGCTTGCATCTCGTCCACTTCTCCAGCCCTTTCGGTCGTTTCCCGCAAGTGATCGAACTCCTCACTAGTCCTATCCAAAGCAGATTCCTTCTTCCCGCCAGAGAGTACATCCAACATAGTGAACGGGTCATAGTTATACAGATGTACAGTATAGCCTCGAGATTAGGTAGAGCCTTGAACACTTTCTTCCAAACATTAGGTTCGTAGTCTCGTAGTTCGTCATGAAGCCGATGATACGAAGACAACCGATGTATCTTCTTGAGGTCGAAGACCGTGCCTAGATTACGCAAATAGCTTGACAGATCATTAATCGAGATAGCTGAAGTTGCGAAGACTGGAAGCCCATTTCTTCCACTCTTGATCATCGGAGATGCGTACTCGGTCATCTCCCAGAAGAGCACCAGTTCGGATGGATCTAATAAATTCTGGAGATGTGTTCGATCATTCGGGAAGAACTTGCTCAGGTTGTCCGCGTCCTCGGCGAGGGCTAGCGTTATACAGGCAGTAGGTGGAAGAGCTAAGTGGGCAAGCAACCTTGAAGTACCCATTGGGGTAGCCGTATTGATGGCGAGTGTTTGGAGATTGTCCATTCTCACCGGCGCACGTCCTTTGGGCGACCTCTTGAATTCGGAATTCCCGCCCGATAAATCAACAACAAGAACTTCGAGTTTGCTTGCAACTTGCAGGGTATCGAGGAATGAGTGATAGATGTCAAGATCGTTCAGATTCAAACGGACTAAAGACAGATGGGTGAGATCCTGGATGAGGGGGATATGCCATCCCGCGTAGTTCTTCAGAGTAAGACAGGTCAATGAGGGGACTTGGCCATCAAAGAGACGTGGTACGGTTTTGAGTTTCTGATCAAATGTATGAGGGACGGATGTGCCTAAAGTCAAGGTTTGCAACATAGGAGCAGGTTTATTGAAATGCCGAGCTAACACCTTCATTTGAAAGCCTGGAACAGTGAGGTAAAAGGATTTGACCCTGTCCATATGTCTTCCAATGTCCTCGAAAAAGTCGTCAGGGTCGTAGTAGTTACCCGACTGAACTGGAGGATCAGGCGGATTCCAATCATGAATAAAATTTAGATACGAAATCTTTGGCATGATCATGTCTCCATCCAACGATCCCTTGTTCTCGTCCTCGGAATCGTCCTCAGAATCAGAATCTACATCATATTCATAGCTTCCTTCGTCTTCCATCCCAGAAAGCGCATACACCTTGATCGGAAGCTTCCCTGACCTTTCCAGAGCAGCTCTAACGTACGTCTTTCGAGGTGGACGCCAGATAATTGTTGTCCACAGTTCCGGGGATTGAACAAAGGCGGTCCTCCAGTTTCGACAAATCAGGGAGAGATTTCGAGCTCATGAAAAGTGCCTGTAGTATTCGAAGTTGGGAGGAGTAATGCCAAAATCATCAAATGTCGGTTCTGCGAAAGAAAAGATGCGAGATAACGCGTCTTTAGGCAAACGTTGGGCTAACGAGTGCATTTTTGAGAGGCTGTAGGTATATTCAGATATTAGTCTTTGTTCGAGATGCATTCACCTTACAATTACCTACGTGAAAACGGTGAACAAACGAGCTACGGTTAAGTTATGTTCGAGTTCGTTATTCCCTTCTCAAAATCCAGTATCTTGGACTTTCTCGATCGGACTTGGAACTTGAAGTTATATGAACGAGGATGAGGACGAGAAGGTAACTGGTCATCGCTGTCGGGTCAGCTCTTGCATATATTCATGACAACAGCTGATGAACGGACCTTAAGGATTCAACTCATCATCAGTAGGTCTTCTGCGACATACCAACCTAATGACAATGCGAATACTGTATAACATAGTGATGGTTCACAACGATTCTGTACCCCATTGCATCAGTTGTTATTCAGCCTAGAATATAGATCGGACCTCGTGCATCACTGCATCTACTTCTAAAGTCGAACACGGTTTCAAGAATCTATTGTACGTAGATGGCTTCGTTAACCCTTGGTGGCACGGGAGTTCCTTTAGATTCCTCCTCCCATTCGGGTGATACGTTGAAGAAAGTTGAAAGTTACTTCCCATCACATGGGTAGCTATGAATATTCCCATATTTGTTTTATATCATTCCAAGGACGCCAGAAGAGATCCACTCGCCTATCAAGTCGCAATCAGCTGCAGAGACTATGACAACATACCTTATATCACGAGGCTTGTGCGAGGTAATTGTTCGAGCGACGGTGGTCGAAGGTTAAGAGCAAAAGAAGCGCTCTGGATAGACTCTTTCCCTCCACGAGGCCCGCACTTCCTTCTCTCCCTCTTCTTCAGCTACCACGTCGTGCGCTGCTGATTCACTTCTGAACAACCAAGTCGCCCTGCAAACCGGCCTTGTTTGGACCTACTAGGAGCATAATTCGTATACAAAGTATGTCGGTGCGCATTACCACATTGAGCCCCGCTCTCGACTGATAATCTATTGTTCCGTTCCGTCGTACAGCCCAGCTATATGACCGTCGATCTCAACATGGGCACAGATGCAAAATCACTAGACACTGGGTGGGTCTGATTCCGTTCTCTTCGAGGGAGAACTCATCACCGGTTAGTCGGGTGGACTCATGTAGACCCATCTACGCGAGAAACAGGTTTTTACCCTTCGAGATTGTCAGTCTCATAGCGTCGTACATGTACGCCTCGCATCCTGCGTTGCATGCGTGTGCCTTGACCTGTCGCCTCTGGAAGGATGCAATTTATCCCCATCGATTTTGTCAAGTAGTGGTTACACGCGAGTCGCAACTGGTGGATCTCCTCAAGTTTATCGAAACGGACAAGGTCAAGTCTGTTTGGGTGCAGGAAATCGTCTCTACTGTCCCACCTCAACGGATGCTGCTCAAGATGATCAACCTCGCACCCCATCTTCCCCGTGTGCATACCCTCGAATTCCGAGGGCTCCAACGGGATGCAGGCGCCGATTGTGCAGCGGTAAGGAAGGTCTTCTCCCAGTTCATTTCTGTCGAAACTCTCCGTTTCCGGCGCTCGCAATTGAGCTTGTCTGTGGTTCAGGCCGCGGCATGTGCACTGCCGAAACTTACCTGCCTCGAGTTTGAACAAGGAGGTTTCAACAACGATGATGATGACCACCCGTTCATGAGCTCAAGTCAACGGGATCGCATCCGTCTCAAGTCTCTTCGAGTAGAGAAGACACAACAGTGTGCCAATTTCTATGGCTGGATCTCGTCGTCGGATTCGCAGTCTACCATCCAATCCTTCGATGTTGACGGCGTGGACTCGGGAGAGAGACTTTTGGAAAGTGCGGGGTTTATACAAGCTCTCGGTAGCTCCCTGACCCATCTCGGCCTGCTCGCGCGGCGACCGCGCATCGATTACTTCCGTGAGGCAACGTACAAGGGTGAGCTCTCTTCCGTATTCTAGTCTTCCCATCACTCATGTTTCACTTAGCTACGCTGAAAGCAATCAACCTCGAATCCAACTCAAACATCCGCAGCCTCGAATTCTACGACCCCCTTCATCCAGGTATCATTTCGTGGCTCGGGCAACTTCCGCGTCCAGCGTTACTTCGCTCCGTCGTGCTCCATATGCCTGCTAGGGATGTGAGCACAAGCTATGCCGAACTGGACAAGTATCTCACGAGACCGGAGTTCTGCAATCTGAAGGAGGTCCATATCGTTTACCTTCGAGCTCTTCGTGCCGTCGATTCGATGCAGATCAGGCAAGACTTGGAAGCTGGATTCCCTGCTATGGCTGGGCGGGGCTTATTGAAGTTGACGATCTCCCGTGTTTGAAAAAGGTTCGCTTCCGCATCTCCGGGACGTGGAGAATGGGGGAACTGAATTGGGTTCTTTACTCAGACCATACTCAATACCGGCGAACACATGCACCCCTCATATGATCACATCTATCAGGAAAGCCGCTCGGGAAGTTGCTTTGTATCTCACGTATCATTTCACGAATATGTCACGATATCTTTTCGATACCCTACTGACACCCCTCCTCCTGTACTGTATATACTCGACTGTTCAAACCACATATGCAACATGTATCCAACCCGTTAATCCTTATCATTATGGTCGCGGCGGTAACTTGGCCGCAGGACTCACTGCAGGCAAAGAGCCACTCTCCGGTCTAAATGGACCGAAGGTGGACGAATCGATAAGGTTTCCGCTACCATAGACGTCCTTGGCCGGAGGTGCCTTGAACGGGTGGCATTCGGTGTTAATCACCCCTACAAATTATCCATTTTTATCATCTCCGTCTCCGTTTATACTGAGCACACAAAGGTGAGACTTACATTCGTCCAGACTGATGTGGCCGGGGTCGTCGAAAGTGAGGTATCTAGAGAAGCATCGTGAGTGGCATTCCTCTGAGAAGATGAAGCAACTGACAGGTATTTCAGAACCTCTCCATACCAGAAACTCTCCGTATCATCGATGAAGCCAGAGTCAACCTTATCGACATTCCAAATCCCCGCAAACGCTATCGGTGCCTTTGTGAACTTGTTGAAGCTATCGATAGCAGACGCCGCACGATCGAGGTATGTGCGATTCCCTGTTACGCGCCATGCGTAGAAGTTGGACTCTAAGACTTCGGGACGGAGGTAATAATATTCTGCTTGTGGATATATGAAGAATCCGTGTTTATCGTAGAAAGCTAGGTCCTCGGCTGTTGGTGTTGCACCCGTGAAGTTTCCATCTTCTGAGAAGTAACCAAAGATCTCAGGACCGATTCCGGTTCTAGAGTGGCGGGTTGGTATCGATAGATTACTTGAAGGAGGAGAGACGTACGTCGTGCTAGCATATGTATTCCAGCATGCATCGTTCAATTCGAGTCCTTTGTCGACGATGGTCTGGTTATTCAACAACCGACCACCTAACGATAAGCGCGATGAATTTGGTATCACAAAGGATTGTCGATGAGACGAACACACCAAGCATCCAGTTTCCAGCTGTGAAGCATCCCAAATGGGAACCAACATGGCGAAGAGTACCATCTTCCAGTCGATCGGTAACGTACAAATGGTTTCCCACTGTAGATCTCTACACGGAACATTTCACAATCATTCGGAGAAGTCGAGATTTCACTGGCAGACCTACCACCACCAATTCTTTGAACGTACTATCCACTGCGGTTGCCCAGGTATCGGCAAAGAGGTTATCGTCGGTATTGGTAATTCGCGCATATTTGATGAGGTATTCGAAGTAACTGTCAGATCCTGACCCCCAGCTCTGAATGGTGTAAGAGAATCATTTAGGATGAAACTTTATCAAATGTTTGCTTACCACAAGCCCGCCTACAAAGTTTCCAGTTTTGGGGTCGAGGCCTTGTGCAGCAAGACCTAATGACGTTGCGTTGGATTCCGACTATCGAGTTCATTGCTATAAACCTGACGTACCTGGAAGAGGTGCGGGCTAATGAAAACATGAATATTCTCTACCTTGTACAGTAGGAAATCGACTCACCAATTGCGCAATATGACGAACAGTGTCCTCCGCCAATTGACGATACGTATCATTACCCGTGTATTTGCTGCTTGCTTTTTCAGTAACAAAATAAAATGTATGCGAAAAACCTTACGCCAGCCTGGACCATTCTAGAGTAAGCTACAAGGGAAATTGAGTCCAGTACTTTTGTCAGACTTAAGTGGAACCTTACCGTGCCAGCTTGTGATATGACCGACTAGTAGTCGCTCAAATTAGCCTTTTCTCTAATTATATACGAAAATGACACTCACATTCTCGAGAATTGGGATACTGGTATTGAAGTCTATGTTCATCCACGGAATAGGGCTAGGGGACTTCATAGAGGTTCAAGTTAATTTAATGGTATGTATTACGATTAGACGAGGACGTACCGCTTCCCATGCAGCCACCATCTTGTTTGCAACCTCCTTTGCTTTGTCAATCAAAATGGGGTATATCTTTCCACTTAGTTCGTATGCACTAATCAACCCTGCAAGATACCGTATAGTTGTTTCGAAGATGCTTTCCTGAAATGTCAAATATCACTCAGAAGAGGGAATCGCGAAATTCTTACCTGACAGAATCCGAAGTGTGCGAAACACTGAAGTCGATCTTGGAGCTAAAATTCACCGCTTCGAGGAACAATTCCTGTAGGGGTTGAGGTGGATAGATAGATAACATAGAGTAGAGTCAAGTACCTCCTGCCCCATGACGGCCTGTTTCCACAAGTTATGAGCCTCCCAGATGAACGAGCCTGAGGGATGTACTCACAAACGTAGTCATAGCGTCGACTATAGTTGCGCCCCATCCATTGCGACCATCGAAGAACGACTTTGAGATCGGGGTGAGATCGTCATGAGAGAAGGCAAATTTCCTATTATTATCTGTAAGCGACGCAAACGGCGAATCTACGGTCCTTACTTGTAAGCCTGGTAGCTGTCTAACAGCATATTCACTACTGCCTGCTGGTGCATATGTGCATCCGGAGGTAAGTTAATGAATGGTGCTTGTACAGATGCACCCAGGGCCACTGGGACGATGCTAGTCGTCAGAAAAGCAGCGAAGTAGAGGTGATGACGCATAAGGATGAATGAAAGCTCTGGAGAATAGAGCTTAGACCTGAGTACAAACGTTTTGCGGTTATAACTCAAAGTTGCCGGACTTCTGGAACCATAGAAGTAGTCTACCGGCTTAGACTTTTCTACAGACTTTCGTCATCTGTTAGGACCCATATGGTTTTAGACACCATTACGAGAAATATTGATGTATTTCGGGCTGTCTTGGGACCTTAATAGTGTCAGAAGAACAATTAAGCCCTCGAAAATATAGTGCAGTTACTCACATGATGTATACAGGGTTCTATCTGGACGTATCATTACTCCCAGGGATGGTGGTGACTTTGAGAAAGACCGTGGAGCGCCAGCAAGAGTATGAAAGACGGAATCAAAACGTACAACTCAACATTCGTATCAACATCATGAATCGTCTGCACCCTAGAGAGAAATCGTGTGCATGAAAATAGATATATAAACAACATAATTGGAGGACCAAACCTAAATCAAAAGGTGTCTAATAAACTCGTGACTATTGGGGCACACGAAAGAAGTTGAGAACCTAGCTTTACAAAGACGAGCGTGACACCGGGCAGCATGCTTCAACGTCAACCGTTAGGCCTCAAGATCAGGTCAGAGATTGAACGATTGAGCTGACGCGAGTCCATGTTGAAGTTGCTGGAGACGTCCCGTGAGAAGACTTTGAGTTCCTAAGAGGATTGTCTTAGTAAATGTCAATAGTACTAAGCGCAAAGGTATCGAAGATCTAGGAAGTGTAGATATTGTGTACCAGTGAGTTCAGAGTATAGGTAAGCTGGTATAGTCAGAGGTCCACATCAGGGATAATCAATAGTAGTACTAAGATTCGACCTGTCTCTCCTGTGCTAAGTTGTTGTGCTTGATTGAGTTTTTTGTCTAGCAGCTGTAGGATAGAATGCATGACACGGTATTTGTTTCGAGGTACTAGGGTGACTCGGGTAAACCCGAGCGGAGTTAGAATCTTGAACCTTTGATCCTCCGATTTGGCGCCTCCCAAACGTCTGCCACTGCCAGCGGCAGACATCGACAACGGGTAGAATCCTGTAGAATCATCATGCCAATACTTCGTTCCATGCTCTCCGTCGAACTGTTTAATATATGACCATCTTGTGGTAGCTATCCATTCGGAGATATGTGTGGTTTGTTATCATCTCTTACACGGCCGGCACTGATGAATGGCGTTAGGCAACTACTCTGTATCATGTTTGTTCCTCCAAATATTCTTCCGCTCACCGCTCTATCTGAGCTAATGTCATGATAAAACACTTCCTAAACCAAGTATGACATCGGATAGTGTGAAAATTTTTGGCACGATACCAGCTGAATGATCTCCATCATGCATATTAGCCTCCGAGGGGCCTCTCATTTTTCGATAAGTAGCTCGTGTCAAAAATGTGATTTCGTTTAAGTTATCCCAACGCGGTCTCTCGACAATGCCTCCCTCAACACCAATCGGTGATATACCCCTGTTGGATTTCACCGAAACGAAGGCATTATGGTCCCCCGAACCCAAATCACGCGGCACGTTCAGCATACTCTCGCTTTGTCTCAGTACCATCTTTATATGTGTCTGGAAGGCATGGCATCCTAATATCCCCCCTCATAGCCCCGAAAAGCGTAGTAAACTCAAGAGCATGGGAAAATCTATACTGTGGTTCCTTCTGTTTCTCTTTCTCCCTGAGGGTCTCTTCGTCATGGCTTTCGAAGACCTCAGGAAGGCATACATTCTTTACTACAATATAAACCACTTGGAATTTTTCCCGCCTGTCTGGTACTCTGTATTATTTCAGAATTTATTCATTCGACGAAGCAGGCAGGCTAAAAATCCGGTGGGTGTAGATTATTACATGTCGTTGCTACCAGTTGCGCTAAGTAAACACACAGAGACCCTATACTCGACAAAATCATTGGACCCTCACACATTCCTTCTACGCCGTAATGGGTGGTTACGCGGAACCACCGAAGGAACCAAACGGTGAACCCTGTGTATTGAGGAGTGGCGAGCTGCAGAAGATCATACAAGACGATCCAGACAGAGTTCCAGAGCTGTCTGAACAATCCATCCTTGCTCGTAGCCAACAGGACAGTCTCTCCAAAGTCATTGCCCTAATCCAAATCTTCTCATTTTGCATGACTTGCATTTTGAGACGGATTAGTGAACTTCCTCTCAGCGTACTCGAAATTACCACCATTGGATATGCTGTATGCGCTATTCTCGCATACATTCTTTGGTGGAAGAAACCTCATATCATGACGGAGCCGACTCTGCTAAAGATGGAGAGGGAAACAATTACAGCCGATCCGGAGAGCTCTGGACGACAAGCTCCTATGGTCAGCGCGAGGACCAGCGAAGAAGGCATGGGTGACGGCACCCGTGTTGAAATTCTCACTTCGTCTAACACCGTGAACGACGAAGAAAACAATGGCGAACCCGGGGATTTGGCTGACAAGGAGTTTGAGCCCGAGGTCGACCAATATGATGATGACACAGATGGAAGATTGCCATCCGTCTCAAACATAATATATCCGACTCAGACGCAGGGGAGGCGGGGGCAAAAAATGCTCCGTAAGGATATGGGGTCAGTTATTGTTTGGACCATTGGATCTATCTCTCCAGCAGTATATGGCCTCTTACACTTGCTGGCATGGAATGGTTCGTTTCCAACGCCCGTCGAGCGTACTCTATGGCGCATTTCCACCGTTGTGGTTATCACGTCGGGTATGGCAATAGCTCTTGGTCTTTTAGTTTTAGCCTCAGTCATGCTATTGATCTCGGAATGGTCGGGGGATTCAGACTGGAAGGAGACAACGTTTGAAACTTTGGGGTATGTATTTACATGTTCAATCGTCCTCCTGTATATCTTGGCCCGTGCGTATATGATAGTAGAGACATTCCGACAGCTACTTTTCCTTCCTCCAGAGTCCTTTCAAGTTGCTTCTTGGTCCAAGTACTTACCCCAAATTTCGTAAACCGCCATACTATCGTTGTTGTGTTGATATCTAGTACAGATTTGTCTTGATTGCTTACTTTTTTTTGTTCTTGGATTCTTACTTCGTGTATAATAATGTAGGATATCTATATCAGGCATTACATCTATGTACCAATTCCAGCCTTTATAAAGACCAATCACGAAACCGTTTATACATATGGTTATAATCAAGGAACGTCAGAAGACAGCACTCAGTTTTGCAGCCATGGAGACGACCTATAAACGGTCATGGTGTATAATATCTGACTTGACATGGAGGGATGCCTACAGTTCATTTTTCGCATCGCCTACATAAATACGAAGACCAGTTCGCTCGACATTCTCAAAAATTCCTCCCTCGAATGACATCAGCGACATTCCCAATATGGATTTCGCCATCTTGGCACCGAAAGCGAACTTCCTAGAGGCCGGATAGACGAGTATGAGTGAGACTTTCATCGAGTTTACGATATTCCTCCCTTTCCGGTTTAGTAGGGATTTTCCAACCTCTCGATTTGTTTCGTGAGAACAAATGTCACTCGCTCCAAAATCGTTGGTACAGAGAGCCCCTCGAGCCACACTGGAACCATTGGATTTGAGATATCGTGAAATTCTATCGTGCGTAAACCTGGAAAACATCGTGGGCCTGAATGCAGAGGTTTAGCATATATAACGCTGATTAAAATTGTGAGATAGGAATACCTTTGTATCTGTCTTCCTGAGGTTCTGTATGATCGTGTAGAGTGATTAATCGAAGATGCTCTATAGATAGCTCTGGGAAGTTAAGGAAGTCGTACTTTAGATCGCAAGAGACGCAGGTCCCGCCCCCTAGAGCGAGTGTTCGGGCAGTCTTCGTAGTTGCTATCCACGAACAAAGACACTCTTGATTTGTATCGTGTGAGAACTCGAGAAATAGAGTCTTTAGTGGTAGTGGACTTAGCCCACCACGGCCAAGTCTCAATTGGGTGTATCAGTGACATTGAGTGACAGCAATCGAAGAGTTGTGATATCCGGGTCAGCACACACCACTGCCTGTAGTATCTCGAGCGGTATTTCGAAGTATGCGATGGTGAGTTCTTGTATTGAATTAAACCCAGAACAGTAGTCTAGAAATCGAGAAAGGAATGGGAATTGATAGCATATTCTCTGAACACGGAGGACTTGTAGGCGTACAAGTAGTGGAGGGAGGGCTGTCGATGCTCTAGGAACCCAAAATAGTATTTCTTTAGAGTTTTCGTAGAAGCGATTGACAGTGATTCGCAATTTTTTGATCCAGAACCTGATCTGGTTCAATCTCTCTGTTTCGCTTCGAAGGAGCGAAAGGAGTACATCCAAATCCGTGCCCGACTTCAAAACGATGTAGTGATAGATATGTGGACGACTGGTTGTGTACCACGAGTGACATGTCAATGAGAAAGCCTTCACGGATGATGGAGAGTTCCAAAATTGTCCGGCGATGAGGCTCACGAGTTCTGTAGGAAGTCTGTCATTTTCAGACATCTTTATTGAGGAACTCAGTAATCTGTCCAGCCAAAGAAATAGAATGATAATGCTGACCTTAGAAAGCAGATGGTGGTAGGTGAGAAGAGACACTTACCAATTGGTTACAAGTACTCCCATATCGGAGAACAGAGGGCTTTCTGATTGATGGGATGTTGCTCTGTCTCCCGCGCTGCTCAAGGTTATCGCTTTGTGGTTCCATAACCTGAAACTGTATAATCTACATTGCTTTTATTTTTTCATGTGTTAACACATCTTGTAATCAGATGAGCTTCAGGAGATCGCTCATGACACCCATGGCAGTAACGGCTGCACCAGCACCGGCACCTTGAATAATAAGAGGCCTTGGGCTATAGCGCTCCGTGTGGAACATAATGATGTTGTCTGAGCCGCCCAGCGAAGTTGCAAATGGATGCGTCTTAGGGTATCTACACAGAGAGAAAAATCCCATCAGGAGTCGTGCGGAACCTTAGAAGTAAGACGTACTTTTGCAAGTCAGCCTTGACGATACCTTGCTCGAGGTCAACAACACCGACGTAACGAAGGACGCTTCCTTCTTTGAGAGCCTCGCTCCTCTTCTGGTCGAATTCAGCATCATAGTCAGCGAGACGAGTCACGAAATCGTCCGCGGAAAGCGATTGAGACGCCAATCCGGCTGGAATCAAGGAAGTAGTAGGAACGGATTGGTAACCTTGTGGCAGGGGAACTTTCTCCTTCAGGGATGGGATGAATCGAGCCAAGATACTCAGTTTTCGGGCAACGTCTGAGCCGGTAAGATCATCAGCGGGGTGAGGTTCCTATCAAGCCAAGGGTGAGTACATATAGAATAGGGGGTTAACATATGCATACCGTGTATCCCTTTTCACGAGCGACAGCTACTACAGACGAGAACGACGGACCGCCCTCTTCGCCAGAAGAGAAATTGTTAAAGATATAGCTCATGGTACCGGAGAAGACGCCCTCGATTTTCTTGACCTGAATCGCAGTCATTGAGATTGAGTAGTATGGCTTGAATGATGCTGAAGATGCATACCTTGTCGCCGGTCGCGACCAGGTCTTTCAACGTCGAGATGACAGGAAGTCCGGCACCAACAGTCGACTCGTTGAGGAACTTAGCCCCACTCTTCGCGCTGGAAGACAAAATTCCATCGAAGAGACTGAGGTCGCCGGAGAAGGCCTTCTTGTTGGGAGTAATGACATGGATTCCTGCAGAGAGAAGGGATGGGTAAAGTGATGCAATGTTCTCAGCAGAGGTATTGTCCACGAAGACGACATCTTGTCCTGGCTTGACCAATTTTGAGAGATCTTGAACGAGGTCTTGTGGTGTTTTTGCAGAAGACTGTGCTAGTGATTCTTTCCAAGAATTGACCGTAATATTGAGACCATCGGGTGCAAAGAGTGTGTGCTTTGATGATGATAGAGCGACAATTCGGAAAGGGTTTGGAGTTGCAAGGGAGAGCAGCTGACTGATAAATTCGCTGCCAACAAGACCGACACCGGTTACGGCGACAGAAACTGTTCGAGAGGCCATTTTTGAAGCGTAGAAGATAGGAAAACCTGAGGTCGTGAAGGTCCTTTGGTAGAGGCGAGTCAACGGCCGAAACTTGCGAAATCCAAAATCGACGATCATATCGATCACACAGTGATCGAGCTTCAAGAGCTAAGTATAGCAGATTAGTGTAGAGGTTTTTTTCTGAAAATTGAGATCTATCATACCAGGCACAAAGCAGAATCAAGACACCCCGAATAAACACCCTAATTGACTCCACCGTATGTCAGACTTCTTGTACCAACTCGACATCTCATCCTAGCCTTATTTTTCTGGTAAGGACTTCCAAGTGTTGTCGTCCGCGATTCGGCAGAGCTCATGAGGAGGAGCCTTACATAAATTTAAACATCGAACTAGCCTGAGATACCTTTGCAAAGCCCCACTGAAGAGTATGACAACGATAGAAATTTATGTAAAAGTGCCAAAATGGGTCGCGCAGTATTATTGTTGATATTACATAATAAGTAGGTAGCTAATCAGACGCTCTACTCACATTGAGTGCGTACCGCACCTGCCACACAACCTTGCATTCTGACTATGTAGGTGTCGACTTCAACAACTTGAACTTTTGAAGGAGGTATCCCCAATTTTAGAGCGTACCCGAGGACGGTAAGCTTCACCTTTCTACCACGTTTGACGTGACTTACAACTATGACCCTTCCGTTAAATCCATTCAGGGCTTCTTTTACACGTCTTTAACGATTCGAGGGATTGATTTTCAGTAAATCAAACCGACAGGAACATATCTAATCACTTTAATTCCGCTCCCTGGATTTGTATCCGGATAATAGTAAAAGGTGCGTTTCTTCGACATTACGTTCCAAACACAGATGGTTTGATCGCGCATTCGAGTGTATACTCTTGGTGTCTCAATTTCACATTTATTGCCCAAACAGTGTTTCTCTGTGACTGACTCCGCAATTTCTAGATAATGCAGACATTAGTCCAACGTTTGCCTCAGGACGCCCTGACTCGCATATTCGCCTTGGTGGAACCAACCTTCCGGGATTTCGGCCTCACTACTTATGATTTTGATTACAACAAACACTTTGCTTGGGCCTATACACTCTCTCTAGTTTGTAGAAGGTGGAGGGCTACACTTATCCAATCCCCACAGTTCTGGACAACGATCATCTGGCGTCCATTTCGGAAGCCGTACGTTAGAGCTGCTCTAGAAAGGTCTGGCACACTTCCAATCATGATTTATGCACTGGCCGGGATGGGACAAGAAGGTACCTACGAATGGGATGAAGATAGCGACTCTGACGACGATTCTGAGGACGAGGAGGAGAGTTCATCAAATGAGGATATTATTAGCGTGAAATGTCCTTATTTGAATTACAACTACCTACCCGAAGACTCTAGTGTGCGGAGCGACTACTACGATCCGGATGATTTCGTCGAAGATGTCGTCAAACACCTTCATCGAATTAGAGCATTCCACCTCACGATTCCTGGCTTCCGGGGCAAGGTGTTGGCTCAGCATTTACTAGAGAAACCAGCTCCTATATTGGAAACATTGACTCTAGGCACTTCCGTTCCCCATTTATGCGCGCGGCGATACAGGATCATTCCGCGTTTGTTCAATGGTCAAACTCCTTCATTACGACACCTCACATTAAAGCATCAGCGTGGATGGCCCATCCTCTTCGCCCGGGATCTAACACATCTTTCTTTGATTTATGTGGACTTGAACGACATGGATATCTACACTACATTCCTTGACACTCTCTACATTGCCACGAAGCTGGAAGTTCTCACTGTGACCATAGCAGGTGGTATCATGTCTGAGTTCTGGAGGACATCCCCGGATCGTGCACCAGTGCCACTGGGCAAACTTCGAACCCTTGCCATTGACATGAGCACTCCGGCATCCGCTTCAAGGTTTCTTTCCCACCTCACGCTCCCATCTACCACATGTATCATAGTTGCCAGTAACTGCAGATACGATGACAATCTGGACGGGCTCATACTAAGTGACCAGATGCATCTTTCTGGTTTGGCAGATTATTTAGAAATCGTGCTCTTTTGGGAAATGGGCGACTCTGTGAGCTTATTGATCAAGAGCTGTTCCACTATGCTTCCTCTTCTCGCAGGAATAGTCGTTCGAACCGATGACCTTTCGACGTATTTACGCAATGTAGGCTTGGTTTTCGATCTTGGAAACGTCCGCCGCCTGTCTTCTTACCATCGATTCTGGGATACACAACGGGATCACGAGCCGGATGACTGGCAGAAGGTGCTGGACCTTTTCCCCAATCTCGAAGCATTGCATTTGTTCAACTATATTCCGTGGACCATGTTGAGCACGTTGTCTAGTGCAGATGAGGTCATTGCCTTGGAGGGGACCCGTGGAGAGCTCGATACTTCGCGTGAGATGGTCACAAGTGTCGGAGCGGATGGAGAGGCTGCACAGAGAAAGTACGAAGAAGCCAGGAGTGAGGTCCGGAAGAACACTCGATCCTACCTAACGCTGTTACCTCTCTACCCCTCCTTTAATCATGAACACAAAATCGGTCAAACGACTCCCTACGATCTCAAATTGAATGGAAACCCCGCGGAAGCTCGAATAACTTATGGATGCCAATGGGAGCACGAGACTAGGGGAGATCATGAGATTTTCATAGAGACATCGGTGATCCTCAAGACGGCTTTGGATGACGAAGCAATGTCGATGACTGCTAGAGAAGAGATCCGTATTGCAAAGTTGTGGTGGAAGAATTGGCGGGAGTGTCTTGAGATCTGTCTTTTCAGACCATCTTTATTGTTTTATTCATATGAGGATACCTGGGATGCATGGTGAACCCACTATGAAGCATTACTCTATTTATCACGGTAGTCAAGCTTCGGCTACAATGATCACCATTTATTCTAGCTAACATAAACCTACATATTTGCATCTTCTCAAAGCCACAGTTACTTTTCATTCACTACAGTTCTTTCTCTTCAATCTTGGGCTTATTGAGGTAATAACAACATGCTGCCGACCTATTATCACTACTACATATCTCCAAGATTCCATCACAACGTACGTTAAAACCTGCCATAGCTACCGAGTGCTTTCTCGACATCTTCACGAGTATCTTCAGAGAAATTTTCAGCACGTAGGTACGCGATCCCAAGTCCGTACTCGGCTCTGTATTTCAGAGCATCTGTAAGCGGTAGTTTGGGGATACCGTCCTCGATAGCTCCGTGCAAATCATACACAGATAAGGATCGAAGATTGGGAAAGGGTATGATGGGACGAACCGCCGACGTGTCGTCGCCTGTAGGTACCGGTACTGTGGTCTTTACACAATCACCAGTCATGAGGAAAGCAGCAAGCATTGCCGAGTCCCAATCTATGGCGATGATGGTTTCCACTGTATTATTCGAGTCCTTGAGTATAACTCCAAGGCTTGTGTTAGGACTCGTCCAGTGTTCAGGACTCATTTCAAGGACAAGAGTGTGAACACGTGATAAATCAAAATTGCGGCATAACATAGAGATATTATCTATGTTATTATTACCATTGATATTGGCCGTGGTCCACGTCAACTGGTAGAGCAAACTGTCCCCAAAGTCTGTACGGCCGACCGTCGTCGAGAAGGTGTTGGGTTGCATGGTCCGTGGAAGAATTGAATTCCAACCCCAAGCTTCGTACCTCGTTAGAAAGTCCAGATGTTTGAAACAGGGGTTTTGGATCTTGATAAAAACCGAGTAGATAACCCGATCATTGCCGTCAAGTTGGGTTGACCCCTTATCACAACGAGATAAGCGAGAAGCTATATCGGTGACTACAACGACCCCTTCGGTATCATCCACATCAAAGGGGATGTCTTCCTTGATCCTCAAGCAAATGGATATACCAGAAGAAGGGACGACAAGTCTCCGCAAAACTTCAAGCAGTGTAACGGTCTCTACCATAGTAAGCGATTTCAGTTGATTGAAATGTAGCTTTCCCCTATCTCCGGCATCGGGTGAAGACATAAAAGACTCCGACCCCCAAAGTTCCAAGGTCTCGAGATTGGGCATGTCCTTCAAGTGATCGAGTAAGTAACCCAAAGATGGAAACCTGGGTATTTCGATTATAAGGTGTCGCAACTGTGGCTTGAATAATGAAGCCAAAGTAAGATAGCTCGAGCGATGTGAGCATTGGCGCATGGAGGCGGAGAGGAAGAGGTCCACTTTGAGCAGCGGTGCGTATGCAAGTATCATTATTAAGGTGTAAAAAGCGTAGGAGGGATGCGGCGAGTACATCGGGGTATTTCGACGCCAACCCCCCCGCGTCCAAGTGAAATACGGATAAGTTTAAATGAGAGATTCTGTGTATGTGGTTGAGAACGATAATGAGCTTCGCTTCATCCTCGATTTCGTGTTGGTCCTCGTCGCGAAATCCATTGCGGATGAGCTCTATCCTTAGAGGGACTGCTCCAGATCGGCTTAGAAGGAGCTCGACAATGTTGAGAGGACAGATCGAGAGATCGATATAAGACCACAGAGGAGGACAGCTCATAGTGACATCATGCCAGTATTTGCACACTTGCATGATACAGAGCCATAAGTATGGTGATTTCTCAGCTATGGAGAGGTCACAAACATGACCGAAGGATTTCGCGAGGAGCTCGGGGAGGAGATGCGAGATGTTTAGAGCCATGAAGGCTATACAAGTCTATAGACAACAGATAAAGAGTATAAGCGATGCTTCATGGATGGTATATACACAATCATACCCACAATACCCACAGTTAAAATACAATCTTCAATACGGAGGTGATGGTGGACTTCATGAGTCTCATTTCCACTTCTGAGCTACGTGGTATCGAGACGCTCGTAATCGATTCACCTAATTCGGCTTTAGAACTCGTGACTATATACTTAATATCTTTTCTTTCATCATTGACCCACCAACATGTACGGTATTTATTATTATTACAGGCTCCTTCTCACAATTCTACGTTGTACAATGGTAATGAACTCTTGATGATAAATAGTTAGATGATTTCGTGCAATCTTACAATAAAATAGACCGTCATACTACGTAGTACGCATGAGGAGACACATTCATACTGGTATCATATGATAGCCTGACTAGCACTTGTAAAGGCCCGAAGAGTTTTATTTGTGACACATTGAATTCGATACAGCAGATAAGGAAAGAAACATTTGTAGTCGACAGCGAGCGGTAACACTACACTGTCCTGAGTGGGGGTGGTGAAGTCAATACTAGAGCAAGGAATCAGAAACGAGCGAGAAATTTGATCAACAACGAGAAAAATCAAGCCTTGATGCGTTCAAGGTCAACAGGGAAGGTGGGGTTAATACTGTTCTTCATAGTAGGATGACGAACACCGGCATTGTTCCATACAATATTTTTGGCTTGTTTGGCCATGGAAATGTTGAACTTGCCAAGCATGATGTTAAGGACGACCTCTGTTCATCGTAAGGTTAGTATTTTCTGGGTGCACTAGCAATTAACTTTAACGTACTCATTTCCAATTGAGAGAATTTGAAACCGCTAGAAGATGCACGTTTCGTAAGAAATCGTACTTTAGCATTAACAGGAAACTCACATGCAAGACCGTCCTCCCCCATTGAATGTCATTCTGTATCGGGAACATATTTAATATGTGTAAAAGGTTGTCGCACAAGCAGTCCAAAACTCACAAGTTAGAATAAACACCAGGAATACGAGCTTCGGTGACAGTGGTGGGTAGAGGGGTTAACCAACGCTCGGGTTTGAACTCCAAAGCATCCTCGCCCCAGATCCTCTTGTCCAAGTTGCTAGCACGGATAGCGATGTAGAGAGTTGTGCCCTTCGGTACCAGAATTTCCCTCATGACAGCACCATTGACACCAATGACCGGCTCGGAAACGGGCAATACGAAGTCCTTCTTAGCCCTATGAGATATAGTGTTAGTATAGCATCAACCAGGAGTGTTAACATGGGCTCACTCCCGAGTGATAAATGTCGCAGGAGAATACCTGCACAAAATCTATTAGCTGGAAATATTCTTCTCAGAAAGGGGGACCTTACAGCCGAAGACTCTCGCGTACGAAAGAGTCCATGTACGGAAGAGCAACAAGATCATCATAGGGAATATCTTCACCGAACCGTGCCTGGGCTTCCAAGATTTCAGCGCGGAGCTTGTTCTGGACCTCGGGATACTGGGCGAGAATAGACATCATGGCTGTTAAAGCATTGGACGTTGTATCAGTCCCGGCAAGTATGAAGGTGCTTGTTACAAAATTAGGTCAGGCGAGAGGGTTTATCTTCATGACATAACAGTGCTTACGAGACTTGTGCGACCAGTTCATCCTCGGGAAGACGATCAATTTCAGAAGCATTCATATTAGCTTGAACTTATCCGGTTGTTAACATGCCGCATGTCAGAGAAAAGTGCGATAGGAAGGACTTACGCAATATACTCATGACGTCCCTCTTCTCTGTGAATTCGTTGACAGTTTCTTCGTCTCCAGCTTTCAACCCAGCCCTCTTGCCAGCTAGAATCTTCTTTGATTCAGCCTCGACATCGTATATAGCCTTCCTCAGTCTTTGGATCGTTGGACTAGGTGTAAGACGGACCAATGTCTGCTTGACCCACGATGGTCCCAAATACTTCACGTACTGGAAGAGGAATTGCAGTTCGGACAGATCAGCGATTGACGGACTACGAGTTCGCAATATAAGTTATTGTAGGTCAGATCAAGAAAAAGGCTCAAAGATGTACTCACATCATCATCTTGACAGAGTCCGCGAGAGGATTACGGGTTGGATCGCCCAACGAATCCATGGAGATACCAAGACCTCCTTGGCCAATGAGTTCTAGGGCTCCTCGGGCAAGCCACTCCATAATGTCGATCGTCGTCGCTTTGTTACCGACCTCAGAATCAATTCCATTGCTCATCTACAGAGCCATGTTATTCGCCGACTTTGAAAGCTGTAATATTTTGAACATACCCTATGCACGACAGAGTAGAAGATCGTCGTCATCGACCTGAGATGCTTGACAGAGAATACAGGGTTCAACATCTTCCGCTGTCTGCGGTGATGAGCACCTTAGGAGACATCATTTAGACTTTTACAGGACTTCACTACCTTCAGAACTCACCATGAACACCAGTAAGACCTGGTCCTACGGTATTACGAGTACTCCTGTGTATTGTTCAGGATATGTAGTCGGTGGATGAACATGGGACGGGCTTACTGGAAGGACCATTCGGGATGATCATAGGCGTCCTCGGCGTCCTTGATCAGGATGTGATTCAGAGCCACCGGGTCAAAAACATACAACATGCGGTGCTAATTCCATCAAGAAAGATCTATTATACTCATCTAACACAATAGATATGTGATGCTTACCCCGAAGAGACCTGTCAGCTTGACGACCTTGTTGAAGTCATTTCCAAGGCCATCGAGCCAGTTCCATCCATGTCTATCGTACATCTGGCCCAAGTTACCTGCCAAGGCTTGGGTATCAGTCTGACATAGAATAAGACCGACCACAACAGACCTTTGATCAATGAGGCAGGTGCAGGGCCAGGGATATTGTCGAGAGGGGAACGCAGCACATAGTTGCGAGACAGACGCCATAGAATCCAAGTGATTCCAGCGACGAGGAAAGCAATAAGCTCGGGAGAGAAAGACATTTTGTACTGACAGTAGAAGGAGGCGAGTGGGAATGATACTGGCAATCGTTCACACAGCAGTGCAATATATATAGTAAATATGCTGCATATCTCTTGAACAACTCTCTATTAGCTCATCTCCCGGCAAGAAAGTGATGACCTACTCAAGTATTACGCTTGCCTTTTCCACGGAGCGTTCTATTCCCAGATCTTCAAGTTCTAATAGCAGCGTGCCCATGCAACGATTCCGTGATTACTGCGTGCACCTGTGGGAGAGACGAAAAACTGCCCTATTGACACTCGAAGTTTCCAGGAGGGAAGGAGGTTAAGCGACGACATCATGTCACACCTGATCGTTCCGAAGCGAACTATAGTCATACATGGTTGGCCAATCGTTGGCAACTCTCCCATACAAGATGAAAGAAAAATCGCCGACCATGATATGGGTGAATCAATACAACAGCGGCTGGTATGTTTCAGGACTCATACCGTGACGTTGTGCAACGATGCGTGGCAAAAACAAAAACAAAAAATGCTGCCAGCATATGTTTGCTACGTCAAGCTTCAAGTCTAGCCCATGCGTTCGCACGCACGTAGTATAACGGCGTCCGTAGCCCTGTCACGGTGCCGGTAGTGAGACAATGCACAGACATACAAACTTAGTTTTGCTTCTCCTTTACGTCAGAGTGTATTGACTCAGCAAACGGTGGCATAAATGTCTTCACGTTAGCAGTACATGGAGGCTCCAAATGGCGTTTGAAGAACCTTCCATGAAGTTTCCGGGTGGGACAGAGAAAAACTGTAATGTCGCCCGGGTGAGCGGGAAGGCGGTGCCGACTCGGACGGTTGTTTAGGAGCACTTCCAGCAGTAAGCCCCTGCGCTAGAATACAAAGGGACGTACCACGAATAATACGACATCGAATAGAGGGTTTACCGTCTAGAACAACAAGCCAAACATAAATCTCTGATGTTCAACCGACGAGGGTCATCGCGGTCTTATATCCCGATTTTTTCGGAGATGTTGCAGTGGGTGATTATGAGTGTTTGGCTCTAAAGCAGTTGCCTTTTATGGAATATCCGGTACCGTCGGACTTAGAGCATTATCATAGGCTACCGCTCTATAACTAAGACCGTTACGGCTTCGAAAAAACTGACCCCTTCTCATTTGTTACCACAGGTCAAACTCTACGTCAAGCCACGCCACATCATACTGTCGAGGTCCGAGTTTGACCCGCACCATTGTTACATAGAGATCGGGATACTATGTTGACCTCGTATTCTGTCCCCTGGAACCCGTTTTCCACCACTAAGCTAGGTGTTACGGTAGCTGAGCACGAGACGATCTCAAAGAAGTAGGCTCCCATAAAAGGTAAGGGTCTCTAGAGTGTGTTCTAGATTATCGCGGTTGAACAGTGTTGGTGATTATGTTAAGTTGTTTTTCAAATAGCCTACACATATGTAAGTTATTTATATACGTATCTGTCCCGACGTTGTCTTCCGCTCTCACACGGTACCGACGTAATCCTTACTTCTAGTACTATTGTTGACGCCTATCATTTGAACATCGTGGCAATTGGCCGTGGTATCATTGGGAGGCTTCGGGCTGTGATAGACATAAGTATCCAAACAATCGTCAACGAAGCTGTTTCGCTCTGTGCGGTGTCACCAATCCTGATACCTGAATATCCTATCGGTTGTTGTTTGAATGGTGTTTATTATTATTCAAGGTCTGAAATAAGGCATTAAAGATTATACCTGCCAGTGTACTTAACGATCGATGCAGCGTATATTCATATATTCTCCTTCACATTTCGGATTCCAAGGTAGATTGTACATGATAGTCTTTGTTACCAGGTCAGAGGATAATAGATCTCGTCTTTGCGATTGAGAGATTGGTACTGAACATTCAAAGTTACTAAGGATTTAATTGAGACCGCAGGACTGGATAGAAATCGTGAATAGGAAGGAGTTGGAAGGTTTAAGAAAGGAGAAAAATATCGAAAGAGGATACAAATTGATACACAAATCAAGCTTGGATGCGTTGTAGGTTAACAGGGAAAGTAGGAATGACATTATCCTTCATGGTAGGATGTCGGACGCCAGCGTTGTTCCATACGATATTTTCGGCCTGCTTAGCCATAGAGACTTTGAACTTGCCGAGTATAATGTTGAGTACGACCTCTACCCATAAACACGTTAGTAGCCGGGGATACTAGTGAATAATCAAACGTACTCATTTCCAGTTGGGAGAATTTGAAGCCGCTATAAGAAGATTACTTGGGTCAGAGTAATGTTAATTTTACTTCAATAAATAGGCCTCTTACATGCAAGATCTTCCACCAGCGTTAAAAGTCATCCTGAGGAGTGATATAAGAATAAAATGATGCTAAAATACGAGCTCAGCACTCACAAATTCGAGTATATCCCGGGAATACGAGCTTCAGTGAGGGTAGAGGGTAGCTGTGACAACCAACGTTCGGGTTTAAACTCCAAGGCGTCCTCTCCCCATATCCTCTTGTCGATATTACTCGAACGGATGCCAATATAGAGTGTAGTACCCTTTGGTATGGGTATTTCCCTCATAACAGTACCGTCAAGCGCGACGACTGGCTCAGAGACCGGCAAAACGAAGTCTTTCTTAGCTCTAAGCCGATAAGGCGTCAATATAAAATAACTCCGGATACTAACTTGTGACCTACTCTCGAGCAATAAATGACGCGGGGGAATACCTGACAATACTGCTTTAGTTCGGGCTTTCTAATGAAAAGGGAGATACTCACATTCGAAGATTTTCACGAATGCACGCATCCATATATGGAAGAGCAATGAGATCGTCATAGGGGATATCTTCACCAAATTGGGCCTGCGCCTCCAAGATTTCAGCACGAAGTTTGTCCTGAATGTCAGGGCGTTGGGCGAGCGTATTCATCATCGCAGTCAAGGCGTTCGAAGTGGTGTCAGTTCCGCCAAGTATGAAGACACTTGAAGTTAATTTAGGTTAGGCGACGGAACTACTATCACGATATAGCATTACTCACGACACTTGTGCGACCAATTCATCCTCTGGGAGACGATCTGCTTCAGAAGCGGCCATGTTAGCTTGGACTATGGTCGATCGTCAATATCTTGCCAAACACAATACACGACAATGGGAAGAACATACGCAAAATACTCATGATATCCTTCTTCTCCGTGAATTCATGGACAATTTTACTGTCCCCCTGCTTTCAAACCAGCCTTTTTCTCAGCTATAATCTTCTTCGACTCAGCGACGATGTCAGCAATTCCCTTTCTGAGTCTCTGAATCACTTGGCTAGGAGCAAGACGTGCCAAGAGCTGTTTGAACCATGATGGGCCTAGGTAGTTCACATACGGCAAGAAGAATTGCAATTCCCCTAGATCGGTGATAGAAGGGCTACAATGTGATACGAATTGAATAAACAGGAGTCAGGGAATAGAATGGTGTTTGACTGACATGAGCATCTTTATGGAGTCAGGCCAGGGGATTCGGGGTAGGATCCCCCAACGAGTCCATTGAGATTCCAAGACCTCCCTGGGCGATGAGCTCGAGCGCTGCTCGGGAGAACCATTCCATGATATCGACCGTAGTTGTGTTTTCGCCAACTTCTGCCCCGATACCGTTACTGAACTATCACGAGATGAATAAGCAATTGTAAATTTCATAGATTTTGTAGAGTTTCATACTCACCCTATGAACGACCGAGTAGAAGAGGGTTGTCATGGATCTTAAATGTTTAGCGGAAAATACGGGGTTCAACATTTTTCGTTGTTTTCGGTGACGGAGACCTAATGCAAGATATGAATATGTGAAACATTGAAATGGATCTAATCCAGCTCACCGTGAACACCGGTAAGACCCGGTCCTACGGTAATCTGAGTGGTCCTGTGTGTGATTTAGAGTTGGGATTCAACGTGGGATATGAGACGGGCTCACTGCAAGGACCACTCAGTGCTCTCATACACTTCCTCTGCATCCTTGACGAGGATGTGATGTAATGCTAGCGGGTCGAAGACGTATAACATGTGATGCTGATATGATTGAGATTGGGAATCGGTAGGAGCATTTAGGGGTGCAAACTTACGCCGAAGAGACCTCTTAACTTGACGACCTTGCTGTAGTTATTTCCGAGGTTGTCGAGCCATTCCCATCCATTCCTGTCGTATAGCTGACCCAAGTTGCCTTACGGGATGAAGTGAGCTCGATGTACGTTCATGAATCCACCACACCACGAACCTTTAACCCATGATGCGGATGCAGGGCCCGGGATGTTATCAAGAGGTGAACGTAGAATAAAGTTGCGAGTCAAGCGCCACAGGATCCAAGCGACCCCAAGGAGCACGAAAGCTACGAGTTCTGTAGAGAATGGCATATCGCACTATCAGAGGGACGATGTCAAGGTAGAGTGTGAGGAGTATGGCTAAAGAGGGGACGTATATATATAGATAGCGCATTTCACCCACTGTTTCCATGGAGGATTTCTTACCTAAATATTCAAGCGTTATACTGCTCTCATGTCCGGGAATGCTGCATGCACCTGTGAGAGACAAAAATACCCTCTATCTATTCCCGCAAATGCGGCCCAGCATTTTGGAAAAGGAGCCCACCGACGGTATTACTTGCTTCCTCCGAAAGGATCCCGAGGTATGCTCGTCTAGTTGATCATTGCCATGGGATCTCTCAGGATCTGTCATGTCGGGATGAAGAGCGTTTTCTCAACGTCCTCATTGAGAGGAGTCAATGATCATATGTCACAATCTATATTGTCTCTTCGTGAGAGGTAATACAGTATTGTGACAAGAAGTGATCACTTTCAGCTGACGACCGTCCAAAATCAGTTAAATAAACCTCATACCTGCCGTAAAGAACTTGCACACCTCCACATGCCCCTAAGTTTATCGGGCGAGACATACTCTTTACGAGGTATATCACGTAGGTTCAATGTGCTCAGCACTGAACGGGAGTGACGTCAAGTTCCACACCGACGTCTCACACAGAGACTGAGGGAGCAACGCTGAATGATTCTTCCACGGACCTTCGGAGTGAGTTGTGTCAGAACCGTTGAGCAGTTGGAATGCGGGAAGAGACATGCTTCTTCCCAATCATCGGAATCTGATTCGCTTCGAATCAGGAATTCGAAAGAATAGCACGGCGACGATAAACGTGTCCGACATTCAGATTCCAGTCATCGTTCGCCAAGGCTCGCTATGGTCCTGAGCTCTCCTTTCAGCATGTTAGATCGTCAACCCACCGGTTTTACCACATACCTTACAGGGCAACCCCAACAAATTTCCATCACGGCAGTCTGGACAGAGGCCCTCGGTCTTGAAACCTTGATCACCGAGGCATTCGGGGACGAGGCTATTTGCTTTTGTTTGGTTCTAAAGCAATTGCCTTTTCTGAGCGCCGTTGTCTCCACCGATGTCGCACTTTGTGGGAAGTCCGGTCAACACCTCTAACTTTCAGTGAAGATTGAATTATTATGGCATACGTAGATGTATACAGATAATTACGCATATATTGCCTTCCCCTGGTGGCTGTTCTTTCGATCCAATCTCGATTCTCCGAGGAACTTGAATGGGAATGTGGCTGAAATACTACTCGACAATCCGTCATCATCGTGAGTTGTGGTGCATGGGAATCCTAGAAATGCTATCAGGTGTTGTTTAGGTGGCGCAATGATGCAATGTTGTATCCATGGTGTTCTTCCCGACGATTGTTCTAAAGACACAAGGTCAATCAGTCGCCAGTGTGAAAAGGTCTACTATTGCGGGAGCATAAATAGCAAATTTGATTTTCACTTGAAAAGAACAGGGATGAGGCCACTTCTCATGTTCAAGATATGATGCTGGGTACACAAATCGCGATCTTGCCCCCATCATCGTAATGGAGCTTCTGAATCCCTCAGCAAAGGGTACTACAGTCATCGAATCACACTTCAAACGCCACGAAATGATGTTACAATTCGCCCTTGGGCGAAGAATGGTATTATAGCGATGGAAGCCGGAAAAAATAGTACACATAAGTTATACAACAACCGAAGAAACATCCCAAACAAACTGAAGCGTCGAAACACATCTATACTTCTTGGCTGTCGCCCTTCTTTCCCTTCTGTGTTTTGCTTGGTAGAAGCTATAGAAAATAGGTTGTAAGAACAAGATCCAATGTATTGAAGAAAAGGCGGAAGACATGCCTCAGGGTTGATGAAGGGTACAACACCACCTTGTGAGATGACGACATCGCCGAGGAGCTTGTTAAGTCTGAAACGAATGTTAGTACGAGTCAAAGGTAGGCTGGCATTGGTAACTCACTCCTCGTCGTTTCGGATAGCAAGTTGCAAGTGCCGGGGGACGATACGTTGCTTCTTGTTATCACGAGCGGCGTTACCCGCGAGTTCAAGAATTTCAGCAGCAAGGTACTCAAGTACGGCTGCGAGGTATACTATAGAAAGCCAAAGTGAGACTTTGAAAGCATGTAAAGCGGTAGAATTAAAGACATACCTGGTGCACCAGCACCAACACGTTGAGCGTAGTTGCCCTTCTTCAAGAGACGGTGGACACGACCGACTGGGAACTGGAGACCAGCCTTGGCCGAACGAGATTGAGTCTTGCCGGTGGCCTCAGCGGAAGCCTTGCCGGACTTAGATTTGCCGCTACCCTTTCCAGACATTGTAGTTGATAAAGTTGAGGTGTTGAGGGTGGAAACGTTGGGCGTAAAGACGAGGGGATTGCGAGCAAAGATGAGGAAGAGAGTCACAAAACGCTTTGAACGCTTTATATGACGTGGGCGCCTATCACGCGACGCGACGTGCTAACACCGCACGTGACCTTGTTTACACGAAATCAACAGAATTGCGGCACGTGCGAACGCGTCTGTTGGGCGTATCCCACAGAACATAAATAGTGTCCAACCTCTACGTTCGTCAGTTCATCTCTTTGCATCCAACTACCATCTTCACGCCCTCGCGCTTTACCACCTCTCACCTTTCAAACCTCACTCGCAATGGCTCCCAAACCCGCTTCCACTGCCGGAAAGGCTCCTGCCTCTACCGCCTCCAAGGCTCCCGCTAAGACCACTGAGGGTGGTTCCAAGGCTGCGAAGAAGACTTCGAAGCCTGCCGCTTCTGGTGATGACACCAAGAAGAAGAGGCGAAAGACCCGTAAGGAGACTTACTCCTCTTATATCTACAAGGGTACGCATTTCTTTACTTCGAAGCGAACGAACTGAAACTGATCGACTGTGATAACTCTCAGTCCTCAAGCAGGTCCACCCTGATACTGGTATCTCCAACAAGGCGATGGCTATTCTTAACTCCTTCGTCAATGATATCTTTGAGCGTATCGCTACTGAAGCTTCTAGTACGTTTTAGTTGTTCTAGTATTTACTATCGAATTTAGACTGACATTCATGTTTAGAACTCGCTTCATACTCCAAGAAGTCAACAATCTCATCACGAGAGATCCAGACTTCCGTCCGTCTTATCCTCCCTGGTGAACTTGCCAAGCACGCTATCTCAGAAGGCACAAAATCGGTGACCAAGGTTCGTACTATCTTCCCTCACCTCTCTAGAGTAACAAGCTGACTTGGTGTAATAGTTCTCGAGTGCGGGCGCGAAGTAGATTTCTCTTGTTCATCTCTGGGACTTTCTGTTGTTGTATTGTAGTGTTTCTTTCTGTACAGTTTCTATTTAATCATATCTCTATTCCCTCTCATGTGCCTTGCTTGATCAACGTTAGGCAGATTGATTGAAGGTATGGAGGGAGTTTCGGCTGATAATGAGTGCTTATAGACGTTTCCACTTAGGATACTGCAATCTCATTCTACGCCACAGTGTTTGACCCTAGAGGTCTTACACGAGCTAAAGTGACCCCTTAGACTCAATAAACACATCCTCAATGACAAATCGCAAGATACATTCCCAACGATCCAAGTATGTACAATTACACAAGTAACACTGATCTGACTGATACTTTATCGCTACAGCCTATTATTACACATACGTATACACCACCAATTCCAAAAAAGGCCCATCAATGCATTCCCTCACCTCATAACATTATCGGAGAACCCTTCAACGGAGACCGTTTGTTGCCCGTCAGCTTCTCCACCTGTGTCGCCATCATCTCCTTCCAATCATCCACAACCGCCACAGACCCGTCCATTCGTGTCCTCTTCTGCACCCTGATCAACGTCGAGACGTAAGAAAATTGACATCCAAAGCTTGGACAGAGGATGATGCATGAGAGGTTGCCATGTTGTTCAGGGTCATCGCCTTCGAAGACGAAGTTTCGTTCTTCCCGGAATTGAGTCCCGACTTCGAAGATATCATCGACTAGTTCGAGGGATACAGATCGGAATTGGAATCTCATCCAAGCCGGTTGCTTTGGTTTGATGAGGTTCTGCGGGAGACTGTCTACCCTGAGGACGAAGACCCTTTCATCGATTCCATGGACGAATCCCGGT
Source organism: Cerrena zonata (assembly GCA_038087015.1). NCBI lineage: Eukaryota > Fungi > Basidiomycota > Agaricomycetes > Polyporales > Cerrenaceae > Cerrena > Cerrena zonata. The sequence goes on from JASBNA010000037.1 coordinate 449,914, forward strand.
CTTGGGGAGTTTTCCATGAAGGCGTTAATACATGCAACGTTGATGGCTGGTGCCATTCGTCGTTTGAATGATTGAAGGTCATTAAATAAACCATTGGCGTCGGTGATGGGTGGAGGCGAACGAGTTGTTGCAGAGCGATCTGCTATGGCTTTCTGGAGATCCTTTTTTGCTTGTTGGTTTCGACGACATATGATCTTATGGGCTGGCCAGTCGTGTGCCTGGCACTCCCTTGACTATATTAAATTTTATATGTAAGGGAATTATGGGTGGGTCAGACGGGGGACGGACGTACACAGTATCGAGCCATCTTACATCCCGAACAAGCAAAAAGCTTCGCCCCTTGGGCTTTGGAGTAATGACCTATGCCCAAATATATATATATATTAGCACACAATCAATGTATGTTGAGATCTAGAACCACAAACATTTCTCTGATCGACACATCGCCATCTCATGCCTCGCGGTCCTAGACTCAAGCCAATCGACTCCGACTGGATTCTTACCAGTAGTCGGCCACTTCGACTCCAGAAGTCGCATGAGAGGCAATTGATTTCCTTTCATCATCTCTTCGAGGACTACAGGGTGGGTTTGTGCAGTCTCGAGGAGGAATTGCACCATTTCTTCATCTGTGGAGGGGGCATTACCCTGACGGCGGGACATTTCCGTTTATTGAGGGTATGTAGGGTATAAAGTGAGGGGTAAGTGAAGGGTATGAGGGTATAGAGAGGATGTAAGGGTACTAGAGAGAAGTGGGCGAGTGGATGGTAGTGGCGCGAAGTGAGAGGATAAAGAGATTCTTTGATATGCCAGGCGGCGTACGGCAATCTATATACGATCTAAAGAATGACTTGCCTTTTTGGGACAATGGAAATCCTCAAATCCAGATCAGTCGCATACAGCCAGGTAGCATACAGCCAGACTGCCATCCTCCATCGCGTTCCCAGCATACCAAACCCAGAACAACTATAATTAGAGAAACAACACTCGTATTGTCGATACAATGCTCTATCGCTACAACCTAGTATTACATACGCATACACCGAGTCCAAATATATATTATGTCAGTGGCTCAATGGCATTGCCTGACCATACAACAACGTCGGAACTTCCTTCAACGGAGACCGTTTGTTCCCCGTAAGTTTCTCCACCTGACTCGCTATCATTTCCCTCCAATCATCCACAACCGCCACAAACCCATCCATTCGTACTCTCCTCTGCACCCTGATTAACGTCGTTACAGTAGCATATCGACCGCCAAAGCTTGGACATGCAATGACACAGGCGATATTCCCATGACGTTCTTTATCGTCGGTCTCAAAGATGAGCTTGCATTCTTCTCGGAATTGATCGCCCGCGGGGTCTCCGATGGGGAATAGAGTATCGACCGATTCGAGAGAGACACATCGGAATTGGAATCTTGTCCAAGCAGGTTGGTTTGGTTTGATACGGTTCTGGGGGAGTGTTTCTAGTCTGAGGAGAAAGACCTTTTCGTCGAGTCCATGAACGAACCCCGGTCTTGGGGAGTTCTCCAAGAAAGCGTTGATACAGACGACATTGAGGGCCGGCGTGAGTCGTCGTTTGAATGACTGTAGGTCACTAAACAGGCCATCTGCATCGGTAATGGGTAGAGGAGATCGCGCTGTCGCAGTGCGTTCAGCTATTGCTCTCTGAAGGTCGTCTTTTGCTTTCTGGTTTCGACGGCAGATGATTTTATGTACTGGCCAGTCGTCTTTCTGGCAATCTCGTGACTATCCTGAAGTTAGAAAAAAATATTTACCGAGAGGAAACATGAGCGTACACAGTATCGGGCCGATTTACACGCTCCACAAGCAAAAAGCTTCGCACCCTCAGCTTTCGAGAAACGACCTATGTAGTACCAAAGAAAAAAACATAGCTCAGCTCTCAAAAAATTCTGATGCAGAGATAAATCAGACGGGACTAGCATTTTTCTGATCGACACATCGCCATCTCATGCCTCGCAGTCCTGGACTCAAGCCAATCCACGCCGACTGGATTCTGAGGATTAATGGGCCATTTCGCTTCTATAAGCTGCGTGAGGGGTAGTCTGTTTCCCTTCAAGGTCTCTTGGATGACTATGGGATGTTCTCGTGAGACTTCAAGGAGGAATTGCTCCATTTCTTCGTCCGTAGAGGGCATGCAAGGTCTCAGCCTGACGCTTGACATCTTGATTGGTATTATAGAGGTGGGAGACAAATGGTATTAGGGGGTATGAAAGGGGACTATTGGTAGTAGTGGCGAGATTGAGAGAAGTGGATAATACAACGGCTTCTTTGTTTTGGAAGTCGAGCTCGAGACGACGGCATTTTAAATCCAAGGACTTGCCTTTTTTGGATAAAAGGAAGACTCATCCGGCGCTAGTGTACAACTTTGATGTTGACTAGAACGTAAATGTTTTCGGAATTAGACAGCGTTCAGTAAACTGTATCATCATTATATGCACGTTCTGCTATGTGTAGGGATCACAGAACTACGCCACTCAGACAGAGTAATTGGTTGGCCTGTTTGGACTCGATTATGCCCGTAGCCCAACCCTTAGGATTGCCGAATCACATTTAATAACATAACTTATTGGCATTCCTGGCAGCGAACACAAAAGACGCATGTCTGCTTATGTGACAAGCACTCTATTCAGTATTTATACTGATACTGTACCTGACCTTTACTTCGTTTGTCGGAATATCATAAACTTGTCATTATACTAGTATCCTACGGTGACGTAGTAGCATCACAATATGTATATTCGTCGCAGGCTCCGTTTGGTCGACTTTTTACATGTCAGATCATCTCGAAAACAGGAAAAATTAGAGTATCAGAATCAATCAAGCTGCTTTCCACGTCCCTCTATCCCCACAAATATTCTTCTCGAGTATTTCCTTCCAATTTTTTACTCTCTCCACAGCCAGTTCTATCGGGAAAACAAGCGAAAATTGCATATCTGAGTACGTATTAAGGCTTTTATCCTGATAAGCGCATGCCACACATAGGCTGAGCGTTCCGAAGCCTATTCCAAGGTTACGTGCAACATTCTCCTGTCGAGTCGTCCTCCAGTCTGTGTGGTTTTGTATCTGGTCTTGGGGGAACAGGTGATCTATAAGATAAGGACCGGCACCTAGTAGACGGAATCGTGCCCATGGAGGTGTGGAAGGCGGGAGATTTGGGATTCGTTCGAGTTGGCAGAGAAAAAGGTGGGTTTCCCATAGACGAGGGAACGATGTCTCGACGTCGCAGAAGGCGTTCATCATAACGAGAGTGAGTGTGGGTAGGAAGTGTTTTCGGAATTCGTTGAGTTCATCTAATATATCAGACGGTTGGAGTACACGATTGGAAGGGGAGGTGGTATGGGACTGGTCTCTCAGTGGCAATGAATCCTTATCGGCTTTGGCTCTGGTTCTTTGGGAGCATTGACATTCTCTCTTGTGTCGAGGCCAGTCTTCCTTCTGACATGCTTTGCTCTGAAGTAACCATCAGTCTCGGAGACAAAACAGTGATATACTTAAGTATACGTACACAATAAAGGGTGGTCTTGCACCCTGAACATGCGAATAGCTTAACACCATTACCTTTCATTTTCCCGCCTAAAGCAGTCACTAGTTGAAAGAAGAAATAATCTCCATGGTGATACCTACATGTCATGACCTTGCATTCCACCAAGGAATGTCTGGCTTCTTTTGTTTCGAGCTTGTCGACTGTAAGCCTTGGCCAAAGTTTCAATTCCGCCATCTTGTGGGAGGGGTCGTGCTGGTGTCTGTCTGGGAAATGATAGGGCGACCATCAGATTATGTATCAAGCCGGTTCACGTTGGTGTATCGGGGGGTGGATTCAATCTTCCTCGGTGAAGAGTTAAGAGTGTGCCACCCTACAGACCCGGAGTATGAGAATGAAGGCGAGTACTTACGAGTGTTGTTTTGGATGATAGTGGGTCAACCTTCCTCGATGGCTAGTATCTATACGCGAAAATTGTGATGGAAGAAGACAAAGAGTACACTTGGCCGCATACTGCATTCAAATTCCTTATATCATCGACAATTTGGATTACGTAAGGTGTTAGTCCTATTAGCCTTTTGTACGGTTGAACGTCGAAACTTGAGATTTCACCTCGTTCTAGCTACATTTAAGTCATTGGGATGGTGTAGAATACGGAGAGACAACATGCCCGATTTCGGCGCCCCTTAGGTTTGTTGGAGAAGAGATTAATAGGGACTCTGGAAACGAAGATTGTTCTTACCTGAATACTGTATACCACATCTTCCAACTTCAAGCTTGAAACTTGAAGTGTCAACCAAGACTACACATATACAAAAGCCGTAGTACTGATGAGCTAGAAAAGATTGCAGTATCGATTGAACGGATTGCCACCGACAACGACGAGGATACGCAGTAATCATATGACACATAGACGAGCAAGTATATGTCGGGCGAGCGCACTGTCACGGTGTCATGGAATAAGGCCGAGGAGGGTAGTCTTCCTCCCGAGCCCCCAGTACACAAAACATTTCGAACACTGGGATCTACGTACATTCGAGAGGCGGAGGGCGGATGATGGAATATACCCTCTGGTGGGTCTTGTGAGACTAGACGACACCATCGATTAATTGTACTACCTCGTGACGAAGGCTGAAGACGGATACTGTCAAAAGATAGGTGTCAATGGGCGAGGGTAGGTCGGAGCGATACCAAAAATAGTGAAGGACGGGATGCCTCCCGAGGGGCTGTTGCTCATACTATCTCGCTGGCAGCGGAAAGGTAATTGCGGATTCATGACTTTCTAGATCAAAAGGAGAGAAACGTAAGTATTTAATTAATTGACGAGAGAAGTAGTAAGTATACCAGTGTCTAGTCTTTCTGAGAGTATTTTCGAAATGTAACCTCGTAGTAGCACTGGCAGCAACAAACTGGGGCCTCTAATCGTCAGAAGGTTTCTCCTCGGGATTTCGCTACGTCTCCGAGGACCTTACCACTAGTAAGGGCCATGATTCGTTACTGATCTGTCAAATGATAGTGGGCTCTGGACAATGCCAATCATATCTATATATCATATGAGAGTTTCAATATGTTGACAAGCACTATCTTACACAATGAGTAAAAAAGACTTACGATCGAAGCCTGAACACCACTCGGTTGTTTGTCCGCTCCACCATTTCTGCAGTACGTGAGGAGCTGGTATAACTATTGCTAATAGTAATAGGGAGCGATGAAGGCGACCAGAACTATCATTGTACTCGTATAAACAGTTCCGAGTCGTCTTAAGTACCGAGTGTCAGTCACCGGAAATATAATATACCCGCACACGATCTCTGCAATTCGAAAGAGAGGCTTGTGTGTATTGTGTCAGAATTAAGAATAAGGTTTAGGGAGCAATGCGTGATAATGGTAGCAGTAGTCAAAGTTAGTATTTTATGTTGTAACTCGGCGGCGGTCACGGTACTGCCACGCGTGAGAGTCTCTGGCAGCACGTCTAAAAAAGGCAATACCTTCATGGTTCGGGAGCATTCGGATCCGTATGTTAGCTCAGTTTCCTCTCATCAGGACCCACTCGGTATTGTAGTCCTCATTCAACTCCAATATCCGGTACACTTCCCTTTGACACTTAGTATGCGGCCACAGAAAACAGACAGATCGAATCATGCCGCGACCATCCGATGTACCAAAATCCTTAAATTCGTAACGTACTCCCAGCATCCTTCGCGCCTCAACATAGCTTAGGAGAATTCGCCCACTGATTTGCAAACAGCTGGAATCATGATTCTAGGTCAGTGACGAAATGTATTGGACGATGATTCGTTACTTCTGTTTGTGCAGATCCTTTGTAGTGTCCCTCGATGGGAGACAATCGGAGGTGACGCTTCAGTCCTCCCCACTGCTTATGTTCGTGTTCCGCTTCCGCTTCCGCAGTGCCTCATGCTTGACGTATTGCAGAGCTGATCATCTACGTACTTGGGAAGCGATTGAATCAGCCTATACACGCGAAAAGCTGAAAACCATCCGTGATCGCCGGGTGTCTCGCATCAGATTCCGATGTGAGTTCGCGGAAGCAAAGTGCTATAAAAAAGGCAATAGCGTTAAGATCAAACATTAGTAAATACTTGCTATCTCCGAATTGCTCGGGATATGCAGCCAAGGCCCGATGGCTTCGAGTTGAACACAGCTTGCATTTGACTTTCTAATCCAGTTGGCAAGTGTTGACGTATGGTTGACCTTATATCACGCGCGTCAAAACGATTTCCATTTCTACCCTCCCTTATGCAACATAGGGGCTGAATGGATCGAAACTGAGAGGTGCCAGCTGGTATGATCTTTCTTCTAATAATGGCATTATCTCACGTCGAAAGTTCGTGGAAGGTTGTTTCGGCGCTCCTTAAGACTACATAGCGTGAAGGCTACTTACGCCAGTTGCTGCTGAGCCAATGGACTTTGACGCAATAGGGTTCTTGGAATGAAGTCGGATGCGGAGGCTATGCGAAGGGCATGTAAAGGTACGCGATCTTTTTGTGATTGAGCGGCTGGTAGCTGGCCATGATTCACCGACTCTTTCGACCTTGACTTTTGTTATGTTAGCGACGGGTAGATCTCGTACCAATCCCTCTACGCTTGCGCTGAGATCCCTAATATTAGCGCCGTCAACCCATAACATCGATTGGCCAAACAGGTATGACCATACTTTACTCCCGAGCAATCAGGTGTGGCATATTATCATCGCTTAACTCCCTTCCGTTGCGAAAATTTCAGGCCCCGTTGCGGAGTCAATAGAGTATCCTTGCGTCTCTCTCACAGGTACATGCAACAATCACAGATACCCTCTATGTTCGCACAGCTTTGGAGAGCACCAAGCCTGGAGAGAACGCTCCATAGAAACAATGAGCATAATACATAGGTAGGTCAGCACTTGCTTACCGAGAGATGAGATAATATAGGATTGTGCAAGCAGGTCTATATATTGTACTCTGTGTGAACGATTGTTATTATCATTCCCTCACTCACTTTCACTTCCTTTTTCAACGATATGGCTTTCTCCCCCGAGCTTACCGCTTTCCTCATTGCTGGAATCACTTGGATCCTATGGCGTTTGTCTCGCAACTACGTCCTGCGTTCCCCCCTCGACAATATCCCAGGCCCTCCGCCTACGTCGTTGATTAAAGGTTTGTCGTAGTTAATTTATTGTTATATCAGGCTCACACCAGGCTGGCTGTAACAGGTAACCTGGGCCAAGTGTACTACAGACATGGGTGGGAATGGCTCGACAGCCTTGGGAACGACTTTAATAAGGTCGTCAAGTTGACAGGCCTTTTCGGTGTAAGCCCTACGCATTAGATGCATATACACCTTCTTACAGGTCCTTGATCCGATTAGCACCGCATGTTATATGTCTTCGACCCCGTAGCCATGAGCCACATTCTCGTCAAGGATGCTGACGATGTCTATGATCACCCGGAGTGGTCCTTCCAGTAAGTCTATCGATTTATCTTCCCGTGTACAAGTACTCAGCAACACAAAGGAGTATCCGACTTACTCTAGGACCAGGTTTGTTGGGAGTTCATGGTAAGTATACCTAGCTAGATAGAACCCTCAACCCGCGTACTAAAACACGCCCTGGCCAGGTCCTCACCACCGTAAACAGCGGAAAATGTTGAATCCCGTGTTTTCCGTCAAGCATCTGAGGTCTATGACCACTATTTTCTACGGGGTCATACACAGGGTATGGGCGAATCTTAATTACGACAGAAACACATTATTGATTCATATCCACTCAGATGAGCAACGGAATTGAGGCCGAAGTAGGTGATAAGACAGCGACGGTCGATATTATGGAATGGCTCGCACGAGCGGCCCTCGAGCTCATCGGACAAGGAGGTCTTGGTGTCTCCATGGACTCGCTGGGAGATCCCACCCCTAACCCCCTCGCTGATTCGATCAAAATGATGATGTGAGTACATATTTATTATATTTCGCCCATCTCATACTTATAGCATTGTAACATGACAGTCCGGCTACTGCTGATTTGTCGGAGCTCCAGTTCCTCTTTGAATACTTCAAGTACTTGGGTCCGTCATGGTTCAAGCGAATTCTGGCCCGTCTTGTGCCTAGCGCAACTGCTCAGAGGTTGAGAAGGGCAATTGATGATGTCGAAGCCGAATCCAAGAAGATTCTCACGGAAAAGAGAGCTGGATTGGAAGCTGGTAATAAAGATGTTGTCCATGAATTCTCTGAGAAGAAGGACGTCATGAGTATCCTACGTATGTGATCCTGCGTCTTACAAATTTTCTTCCGACAGCATATTAACAACCGGCTTCAGTTCAAGCCAATATGACTGCCGAC